>OX457085.1:19409897-20018526 GCA_949752835.1 Empis stercorea
GATAATAAATTTTGGTGTGGAGGATCAATTATATCGAAAAATACAATCATTACTGCTGCCCATTGTACAGACGGGTAACATTTTTTATTTCCTTTCTAAACTAATACTTATACAATTTTTGTACAGAAAGAGTTTTGCTAATGTTTTCATTGGTTTGTACGATAAATCACAAATTTCGCCACAAAATACCCAAATTATTAAAATCACAAAACAAAATTGGGTACAATATCCAGGATATGGTAGTAATCCAACAATAAATGATTTAACTGTCATCAATTTGCCAGAGTCAATTAGATTTGGAGGTATAAGAATTGAATAAGTTTTCGGCAATAAAATATTTTATCTGAATTTTAGAAAATGTGGGACCAATTGAAGTTGAATGTAATGATAAAGAACGTCATGAAAATGAACGAGTTATAATATCCGGATGGGGCAGACACAGTGATTGTAGGTTTTAATAAAATATATTTGATATATTTAAAAGTTACAACATATTCATTATAATTATTTAGCTGCCAACGCTGTAACTACAGTTCTACGAGCAGCTGCAGTTCAAACAGCTCCAAGTCACGTATGCAATATATTTAGAGGAGGAAAAATTTTACCATCTATGATTTGTGTAACTGGTACCAATTCTGTTGGAACATGCCAAGGTGATTCAGGTGGTCCAATCGTTTCAACCAAAAATGGTAAATTACTTGGAGCCACATCATTTGGTGCCCCAGGATGTGAACAAGCATTACCTAGAGTATTCACTCGTTTATCTTCATTCGCTAAATGGATTCAAGATAATACCATTGATCATATTCAAAATTGTTAACATTAAATAAAATTATTTTATGGGATTTTAATAAATTTATTAATGAATAAACTTACATTTTTATAACTTATTTATTGCTCGTATTTGAAGTGAATAAAACACTAAGATAAATACGACAATATTTTTTAAATCGTAATTTATAATAATAAAAGTTAAAGTTAGATAAGCCAAACATATTATATAAATAAACCGGGTTGACCTGTATTACCTAATATTGAAAATTGAGGACCAGGTCAGGTCAGTGGTGAAATTGAGGACCAGATCAGTGGTACAGAAGTAAACCCATCATACAAATTATGCAAATATCAAGTAGGGCTGATGGTAAACCATTGTGCGGAGGTTGATAGTTGATTAATATCAGAACACACTGTTATTATCTGCTGCTCATTACAAAATATTGAAAATTATTAAACTCTTTTGTGTATAGTGTATTTAGGTTTGTCCAATAATATATATGCAACATCAAACTAAAAGTTTACAAATTATTAAATTCATAAAAGAAACTTGGGTACAACATCCAGATTTCAAGCAATCGGTCAATGATATCAAGATCCAATTAAATTAAGACCATAACGACGATCATGGAAATAAAACTCATAATTTTACGATGGATAATACACAGTGGTTGTAGATACTGTCGTAACCATATCTAAAGTTCTACAAACACATGTAGTTCACACAGTTCCAAATAAAGCAAGGAATTGTATTTATAGCAGATATTTTACCATCTGTGATTTGTATATCAGGTGCAAGTACTGTTGGTATATCGAGAGTTGATTCAGGTGGTGTAACTATGGTAATTTACAGTAAGTCATCAAATGGTGGTAATTGATGTGAACAATCAAAATCTAGTTTCACTTTTTATTATCATTTTGCTAATCGTATTAAAAATAACATATTACAAAATTTAATTAGATAAACTTTTCCCCAAAATAAATTGAATTGGTATTCGATATACTCAATTGAAACTGACTCAACCCTGACATAAATCGAGCCAAGGAGATCATACACCGAAAAAAAGTAATATCAAAGCAGTATATAATATTATATACGGCTTTGGATATATATTAAAATGATTTTACGGCTAGTCAAAATAGAAATAAATTTATCATTATGCTATCTTCAAATATGTATTGCATTAAACTATCAAATATAAAATATTGTAATAATTATTTTACAAAATATATAAATATGTATCACTACATAAATAGACAATCTGTTTAAATTCAAACAAAATATGTTTCATATAAATATATTACTAATTAATATATTTTTTTTTTATAAAAACAATTGTAAATTACATATTCTTTTTGAACAAATATATATATAAATATTTAATATTAATTTTAAAGATCTATAAAATATTTTAATTTTCAGTTAAATAATTAATCATTCGTTCAATGATATTGTTGTATTATTTCTTACAGTAATACAATTTATTTCCAATCCATGGAATATTGTATTATCTATAAATATTACACAATGCAAAATATTATCCAGGATGAATTACTGGTTGAATTACAATTTATTAAAATACGTTATACGATTTTTCAGAATACTTTGGAATTCATTTTTAACAGATAATTTTTGTGACCATAAAGCCATTAGTTTGTTGGAATATATAATTTCTTTACACAGTTTCTTTAACTATTTCTTAACCATTTGTTACTATTTGGAATAAATACTTTTTTTAGCCATTAGTTAGTTGGAATAAATAGTTTCTTATATATAGATAAATTTATTGTTCGGAATTTATATAGAAGATCCCAAATTACAACATAATATCGAGAAACCACTAAGAATACTAGGCCCATACATCGGTCTGTTGAGGCAAGAAGATGAAGATCAGAATTTGGTTTAAATTTTGTCCGTCAACAATTTTGCTTAAATTCACATCTAAAAACTTATATATGTACATAATTTCTTTTTTACTTGACATCAGAAGAACATTACTAGAAAGAATTTAATTAAAGAATTTAGTATACATTTAAAAATTTGTTTTTTAATAACCTTCATTTAAAAAACAAGTTTAATTTATATTTTTGCAATATCTTCAGCTGATCAAATTGAGTACATTAGAATTAGAGAAACAAATATTTATTCTTTAAAATATTTTTTAGGGCATATGCGACAACGAAAAATTTCTATTGAGAGCATATGCCAACGTGTATTTTAAATTTACTTTTATTTTTTAATATATAATTAATAAGAATTTAGGTAATAATTTTAGTGGGTATTTAATTGTTGATTTATCATAAACCTCTAATATACGACGGATCCACGCAGCAAAAAAGAAAAAATAAATTATGAAAAATTTCATCTTTTTAACTCTGATATTAGCAGTATGTGTAGTGGCTGATAATAATGAAAGTGCATCACCGAAAAAATATTTCAAATTACCACATTTCAGTAACTACAATAATTTAGATGTAACACCAGTACATTCTGAACCATATGTTGATCGACATCGTCATGCTTCATCACGTATTGTTGGTGGTACAGATGTTTCAAATGAAGATCAACATTTATTTGGTCATCAAGTACGAATTGTTGCTGAATCTAAAAATAAATCTGGTGAATTATCTGGTTGTGGTGCTTCAATATTATCAAATGAATGGGTTATAACAGCAGCACATTGTCTAGATTTGTATATAATAATATATTTTTATTTATAATATGAATATAATGTAATTTAGAAATTATTTCGTTTTGTAGATCGAAAAAAATTGACATGTATTTTGGTATGTTAGATGAAAAAGATAAAGAATTTAAGGAACATAGAAATGCTACACCAGATAATTGGTATATACATCCAAAATGGAGTCGTAAAATATTTAAAAACGATATAGCATTAATTAAAATAATACCAAAATTAAATTTCACAGGTATTTATTTATATTACAATTTTTTTAAATTTAGAATTTAAATTAATTTTATTATTTCTCTAATAAAGATGAAATTCATGCAATTTATTTACCACGTCGAAAAAATTGTACTGCATTTCTTGGTAATCGTATTAAAGTTTCCGGTTGGGGTTTAACATCAGATTGTAAGTAAAAAATATTTGAGTATAAAAAATATCATTTAATTAAATTTAATTTTACAGCGGTTAATGATGATAGTACTTTGAAATATGTTGATCTTAATGTTGTTTATAAACCAGAAGAATGTACTAAAACATGGGGTAATTTTATTGATTTTAATACAATGCTTTGTGTTGATGCGTCACGTAAAAGAGGTGCTTGTGCTGGTGATTCTGGTGGTCCAATGGTTTATACCCAACGAAATAGTTTACAAGTATTAATTGGTTTAACATCATTTGGTACAACAAGAGGTTGTGAAACTGAAGATCCAAGAGTTTATACTTGTATAAATGGATTCCGTGATTGGATTTTTGAAATAACAAAAGATCCAAAATTAGAGGATTAAATAAAATGTAAAAAAATAATAATTGAAAAACAAAAAATTTGTATTTTTAAATTGATATTGATATATTTTTTTATAGTCTCTCATTTTAACAACAATATTGGATTAACCTCAATTTATTTGACATATTTAATTGATGCAATATTTGTCATATATGGAATTGAAAATAGAAATTCGTATTGACAATTTTCTGCTGATAGAAACAGTGTGTTACAATTTTCATTGAAAGAGAATGATACACTTTTCCACTTTATTTAATATTTTAAAAAACTGGACGGAAAATTATTAATTTTCTAGGAAATTCGCAATGTCAAGAATGCTTAATCAAAATTATATCTAAAAGGATTTTCAAATTTGAAAATTTTATGAACTAGTTTCTTTACTACACCTGAATTACACATCCCTATCAATTTTAAATTTTCGCAACCCTAAAATATTATCATTTCTTATTTAGTATTCATATTTGTTTCTATTTACATTTAATTTTTATTTATTCGGTATTAAATATCACCTGTATAATTATTAGCTTTTTTGTATTTAATACACGGATTAAGTCATAAATTATTTGTATTAGAGAATGTTTTTATTTTTTAGAGAGAAATAGAAATGTTTCACTATTTAAACTTTTTAATTAAAAATAGAAGTTCGTTTTGAATTACGTCGAGAATGTGAGGTGGTAATGATTAGCTCAAATATATTTTTAAAATTTTCAAGTATTTTTTTTTACTAGATTCGATTGCCATATTTGGGACAAAATTTTAGATGAATTTCCAATTTATTTCTGATCAAAAAGATTATAAATTTAAATATTAATACTAAAATTTGATTATATTTGTTGATCATATAACCTCCAAATTTAAATATATTAAGGTATTTCAAGTCTTTTATAATTCTATATTTTATCTAGTATACCAAAAGTTATCTAACATATATGAGTAAATTTGGAAGTATAGAATTCAAAATGACATTACTATATTTATTAGAATTTAAAGTTTCTTTTTGCTTGCAAAATTAATGTATATTTTAAGGTGGGATGCAATAAGACCTAAAGAAATAAAGCCTAATAGGCTTTATTTCTTTAGGTCTTATTACACCCCACCACATTTTAATACAAAATGAACTCTCTGTTATCAAAAGACTTTAGAACAACACTTATTACTTCCTCTGTTTTCCCCAACAACAGAGAAAAAAATTTAAATGGATAAATTTTCAATTTTATTTTTTATCTCACCAGGAAGCGTATACGAAACAGGAAAAAAGTGTATCCTTAAAAAAAAAATATATATATTTTTGCGTATTACAAAAGGCGTTTATTTGCCGGAAACATGATAAGGATAACTTTCTATTTTGTGTGCGTTTCAAAATTACATTTAATAATAATAATTTTTTTTTAGAAAATGTCATTATCATTTCTATTACATTACCTTTTTATCTAATGAAGGTTCATCTTATGAAAATTTAAGCATAATTTCCAACCCAAACTCCCATTTCCTATGCCTAGCTAAAATACAACAAAAAAAATGAAAATTATTAAGATTTATTAATGACAATAAAATTATATGAGTTTTAACATTATTTTTTTTTCTATAGAAGTAAATTAAATAGAAAAAGTTTAGATTTATTTAAGAAATTATTTTAAATTTTTTTTCTTTGGTGCTTTAGTATACAAAAATGAACAAAACAATTGCAGATTCTTATCTGTTAAATAACTTTTAAAATTTTTTTTTATAGTTTTCTCTTCATTTTTGTTTAAATATAAAATATTTACAATGTATATAATATTCCATACAGGAGAATGAAAAAAATTGATTTATTTATATCCTAGAGCATTTTTTTACAACAAAAAAAAATTACAAGGACAAAATGACATAAAATAGAGTTTATATTATTTTTTGCATTGAACCAGGATGATTTTTCAGTTTTTTATAGTTTTTTTTTGTTGGTTTTTTAATTAAATGGTTTTTTCCTGCAAAAAGTTTTCCAATGATATTTTATTTGTATTTTTATTATACATCCTGGAGGTATTTTTAAAAAGAGCGTAAGTTTCATGCACATAAATATTGTTTTTAATATATCTGTGGTTGGTTAGTTCGAATTCGAAAACCTATGGATTTGTATTGTCGCGCCGAACAGGTTGCTTCTTCTATGGCAAGTGGGCACATTCTTTTTTTCTTGTGACAGATATCAATTTTGCCAATGTAAAACAAATTGGTTTCGTTAAGCTATCTAAAATCCAATAAACTCTAATTATTTAAATCTTAATTGTCCGCGTGAAATAGACACGACGCGGACAGCGATAAAAGCCATAATGTTGCAATAAATATTTAATTATTTTCATTTTGAAACAACTTTACAATAAGTATTGTAAAGTATTTATAATTTAAATATTTCAATTTATTAATAATGATAAAGAAAAGAAAAAAAAAATTTTTTTATAAAAAAATCAATATAAGCTTTATTGATAATAACAATAAATAATTTTTGTTTACAATCATAAATGTATTACAAATTTAAAAATAGCTTAAGTTATCGATTTGGTAAAACCAAAATATATCTAACTTTATCAAATATTCTATAGAATTATCATTTTTTTTTCGAACAATTTTGATTAAATAGATTAATATTATTTTTAAAGTATGACCAGACTAATAAAATGAATTATATTGTAATTCATTTCTTATTTATACAAAGTTCGCTCAACTTATTTTATCATATATATTTTATTACGTTTTAAAACTTACTAACTAAAATTAATATAATTTAAATTTATTAAATATTTACAATAGTCATTTAAACTTTAATAATTACAATTTTTGTTATATATGACCAATATTTTGAAAAAAAAATTTAAGCCAATATTTTCCCTGAGGATCTTTAACGAGACAGATCAATTTCCTCTCAGAAAATTTTTTTGAAAAAATTATTATTGATTGAAGTTGAAGTAAATAATAATAATAATAATAAATGATTATTCATACATATATATATTATATACATACATATGTATGTATCTAATTATATAACGAAATGTTCCAGTATATTTTTAAATAAAATATTTAATATGTACTATTAATTAAAATTTTTCCTGTATAATATAATTTTCGAATCATTAACGTATATCATTTATTAATAAATTTAATTATAAAGATCAACTTCATATTTTTTCGAAATTTTAAACTCAAAAGGATAATGTAACTACGGAATTAATTAATTCATATTTAATTTTAAAAATTGACATGATTATAAGTAACAAATGTAAATGAAAATATAAATTAATATATAATAAATTTAATTTTAAAATACTGAAAATCCATAAAGCATTAAAGTTAAAGTAATTTTTACTTTTAAAAAAAGTATGTTCAGTTTTTTTTTTGTAAATTAAACTGTGAAAAACCAATTTTCATTTCAACTTTTTTGCCTAATGACTTCATTTTCATTCTTTTTTTTGGTATACGAAAAAGGATCACATCATCATCAATGCAAACAATTATATATTTTTTTACATGGAAAATCGTTAAATAAAAGAAATATTCCCCTTATACAGAAATAATTCCTATATAGATGGGATAACAAATAACTTATCCTGAGGGTGCATTAAAATACATATATGTATTCAACACAAAATAAAAAGAAAAATAACAGTCAAGGAATATAATCTATGTATCGTATATATTTAAACAAGTAGGTAAATAAATATAATATTATTTTCGTATTGCTCATATATGAAGAATCTAGTTAAATGATTGAGTATTTATATTTCATACGTAAAATAAAAAGAGGAATTTCTCGTTGTTGTTGTAAAATTTGTTAGAAAATATAAAAAAAAGCCTAAAAAGATTTTTCATGTTACACGTCTAGCACGCGTCAACTTTTCAAATAATGCCTAAAGGTGGAACAGTAACTCAAGTTGCACATACATACATGTATATATTTTATTTACGTAACCCGTGTAGCAGCCTTTAAAATTGAATTTTTTTTCTTTCGTTTCTACTCTCCTTCCATTTTCCAAACAGACAAAAAAACAAATATCATTGGCAAAAGATAATATACATCATAGCTTCATTCTACAGTCTCTAGGAAATTTCAACATTCTATTTTCAATTACTTGAAATTTGTTATAATTTCGAAAAAAGAAGGTTCCAATTAAAGTATAGGTGTGCATGTAACATCAAAAATTTAATTTTTGCAATTTTTGCAGCGATTTTATTAGAACCATTTGCTTTTTACTAATTTTTAGTCTTTGAAACAAATATATAATTTATAAATGATGGTCGCTCAATGGCCCACGATTACACAAAGATCAGTGGTAAAATATAAAGGAGTTTAAAGGAAAAGATATTATAAACTATAAACCATGTAAAGTAAACTTTCTTTTCTTGGTAATCTAAAGAAAAATTTACAAAAAAAATTTGAGTTATTTACGCTGTCACTAAAATAATATTATCTTCGGATAATTTTTTTTCTTCTTCTGTATATTTGCACACAGGAAAGGATAAAGTGAAGAAAAAAAATGTTTTCCTTCTTCAATATTTGCTGTGGTAAAAGGAAGTAATCTTCTTGAAATTAAAGGGTTGTTGATGTCAATAAATACTTTTTCGTTGTTCATTTTACATTACAGAGAAATATGTCGTGCATCAAATTTAATATTAAATATATTATCATACATAAAATAATGCATTATAGAATTTGTATTAAAACTAGTTAGAGAAATATTTAATATCTACAATTTCTGGTGGTTAATATGATTATATTTCTCGTGAAACGATATCAGAATAGGAAAATTCTGAACTCTTACATAATGTTTCGATCATATTGTAAGATATGAAAATAAATTTTATGACGGAAATGAGTGCAAACTTTAAATGTGTATGCAAAAGGAAATTATGTTAGTTTAAAGTTCATTTTTCAATTAACTATTTGTTATATATTATGTATATAAAATGTATTTAGTAAATGAATACAAAATTCTTTATAAAAACTAAAACTAAAAATTCCACAAAAATTGAAAACTAATAACAAAAAAATTCTATAAAAACCAAATTTATTTAAATAAAAATAAAAATTGGTAGTAAATAAAAGCTGCCAGTAGGTTTTTCAATCATTTTTGTAATACTAACTATGAAATCCATTTTACGTTTACATTATTATAATAAAAATTTCCCATTTTCTACTGATTTAATTCCACACTTTGAAATTTTTCAAAAGAAAGATTTTCAGAAATCTAACTAAAAAATTCCATTTTATTTTCTTTAATAAAAACCATTTTTCTTTTAATATATTTTTCACTTAATATATGGTTTTTCATCTTTTTTCCTTTTATAGTTTTTCCCTTTAGTTCAATCACAAAAAAATAATGGTGCCATTATGATTTTATTTTTATGATATTTTTAATAAAAGGTATAAAAGGTTGGCATATGAAAACTGTCATTTTAGTTATGAAAAATTACTCTCTGATTTAATAATGTTTTTGTGTTGGAAAAGTTTGAACAGTTTAAAGTAAAACGATGTAGTTTTAAAAAAGTTTCTTACTCAGCTTTTATGATTGCAACGAAAATAGAAGAAATATATTGCAATAATGAATAATTCCAGCCATAATTTAAAGTAGAAATAGAATAATTTTCCCCATTAATTTCCTATTAAATATTTAATTCGATTTAGGAAATAATTTCATTACATTATTACCAAATTGTTTGAAAAATTATTGATATTTAAATTGAAGGACAATTTAATAAATTTCAATTTGTCTTTGAATATATTATTAATTTACGCTGTAGTCTCAAGAAGATTAAAATCTGTATTGAAAGATTAATCTAATTTTCTTACTGGTTCTTAAAACAAGCAGCCTTCTTATTCTTCATTTCCAATTAAAAATTTTTTTTGATATTTTATAAAATTTTGCTCTACAACATAATCCAATTTAATGAAATTTTTCTGAATAATATAAATCTATAATTTTCCTAAAGAACTACTATATAAATGGTAAATTTTCTTAAGGACGACTGGGTATAAATCGCCTTTACACTGAATTTAATTATCATAAATAAGGAAAATTTTCAAAAGAAAAAAATTTATAAATCAATTGATATTCTTCTTAACTTAAATCAAAAATTTAATTCAATATTTTTTTTTTATCATTCAATAATATTATTTCTTTTATGGTTCTTTTATTATCCCGACTAGGATACTAAAATTATGCATTTCTGCACTTGAAATATATTAAAAGAAAAATATCCTTAATAAAAAAAATGAAATTTTATTTGAAAAACCGAAAAAAAAGATGAAAAACATTTCATTTCAACTATAAGATATGAAAAAATGCTTTTAATATTTTTCATCCTTAATAATAAAATAATCCTGTGAATGAATGAATTTTAACGGAAATTGAATTATGTATATATGTATATATTTTTTTTTATTGTAAGTATATACCAAGACGCATTTAATAATATGCAAAAAAGTTTGTTAGGGTTCATAAATAGAAAATTTCCATATTTTCATTCTTTTATTCAAATAGTAAAAAATGGTTTTATTTTTCAATTTTTTTTTTAACTCGACAGGGAAGCAGCCTATCATCTCTTTTGGGGAATGGGCAATAATAATATATAGTGCCACAAACTCATAACAAAAGATGAAAAAAAAACAATTTTTTATTTGTGATTTTGTTTTTCTGAAGAAAGGCAAAATGAAAATATAAGAAATTCAACAGGATAACTATTATTATTTTGGTCTTGTTAGTAGGTATTATTATACAGTGTAGAAGGAAATATAATAAGGGAATACGTGATGGTATATAGTTTAATAAAAGGAAAAAAAATCTGCGTGCGTGAAAAAAGCTTTTAAATTTGTAATCACAATAAAATACCCGAACAAAAAATTAAATATTTTACTATTGCAAGGATAAATGTTTATTTTGGTAATATCATTTTAATAATATATCCATTAAAATAAATTTTATCCTGTAGGCTATTTACACTAAATATTTAGCACTGTTCTAATCGTTTATAACTTTGTTTAATTTTTGGTTAAACTAGAAAAGTCTATATTAAAGACTGCCAACAAATGAACAATCAGTTTTTCATTTTTTTTTGTCTATGGTCAAATTTTGACATTTTTCGTTTACTATTTCAATGTTATTTTTTCATGCAGTAAACAATTTTGTAATTTTTAGACAGAATTAAGATTTATCCTAAATCACAATCTATTTTATATAGTCTATGTCTATCGAAATTAAATAAGTTCGATTAGCTTCCATGTACACCATAGTGTGAATTAACTATTAAAGTCCATCAAACAAAATTATGTAAAAAATCATAAATATCATAATTTATACATAAATAAAAAATATACATATTTTATTTATAAAAAGTAATTTTTCATTAAAATTTAATCGATTGGAAAATTCAGTTTTTAATTTTTATATTTTATTGGAAAATTCTGTAAAAAAAATATACATTAATTTATTTAATATTTAAATTATGATAATGTCATTAAATCAATCGTTCATCACAATAATAAATTTAATATATACATATGTATTAATATTATTATGTACAAAAATTATATTAATAATATTAATATTGAAGTGTGCATTAAATTTTAATTACTTTGCTGATTACTTTGCGTTTTGGGATTATCAGAATACAAAACTGGAAAAATTTACAAATTATACAAAAGAATCGAAGGTGATTAATTAAATATTTATTTAATTATAAATGAGAAGTATTCAATCTGAAAAATCATGAAATTATATTTAAATATTAAATAAAATTTAATTTAAGAGCCAAACACAATGCTGGCGTTAATTTGTAGTATTAGTTGTAGCTTTATTTTTCCTTAGCGTTAAAGCTAAACTAAACACAATGCTGGCGGTAAAAATATATGAAAAAGTCAAAATAATATTCGAGGAAAAAGTTTTTAACACAAGTTTAAAAGTCTGTTGTATTTAACCCTTAAATAATTATAAATAATTAAACGGTAACGATAAATGAAAATTATTCGTAAATTGCAGTTTTTAAGAACATAAAACCATAGTTAAGAGTTTTTTCATGGGAACTATGATTGTCCCAAATAAGATACAAAAGTCTTTAAGCTATAAAATTGGCATTCGTAAAAAACTTGTAAATATTTTATCGGTATGTGATACAACAAACCATTAAGGGTTAAATTTGAATGGCAGCTGTTTTTGACATTTAAATTAACAATGGTGCGAAACAAATTAACAAAATGTTGGCACCATTGCCTAGCGCTGGCGTAAAATTTCCAACATTGTTGAAACTCGGCGCTGGCTTTTTTTGGTTGGAGCTAGCCGCCGGCATTGTGCTTATTTATATTGATTTCCATATGTTGGAACATTTTTAAAGTTACAACTAACAAATAACGCCAGCATTGTGTTTGCTCTTAAATGTAACAAATTAGTTTCCAATGATGAAGAATTTAAAAAAAAGATATTAATTTTGCGGAATATTATCGGATAATGTGCCTTTGTTCACTGAAACTCTATGACTTAATGGTATAGAAGATTTACTATTTGTGACTATGTTTGCCTTAGCAGGAGGAGGCTATGAGAATATTGGGTATAGTTATAAAATTAACGATTAGGATAATGGAATATTTGAAGTGAAAGTAAAAATGTTCTACCTGGCGGTATTTAAGCCTATGCGGGCGGGTACTAGCTACTAGCTACGCTTGCTGGTGGATATTAATTTATGCCTATATTGTTTTGATAACTAGTATAGATTATATAGAAATGAAACAATTGGTTAATACTCTTCTCCGAATTAACTGAAATTCCCTTTCCAAATTAACTTATTCAATATAATCTCGATAACTTTAATTAAAAAGTTATTGCACATTCGCAAAATTTATATAATCTATTATCAAATTCACATTTCAGCTAACAAAATTTTATGATATTAATCTTTAACGTTTTTTTTTACTGCGTGTAATAATTTACATCAAAGTAAAAGTTTTTAATCAACTCTAAAAGCTTTTTTTGAAATTAATGCGAAATCATTTTTTTTTTGTTCCTTATTTTGAAAAAATTAAATTGGAGTGAAAAAAAAATGTAACTGAACTCATCTATAATTTTCAGGGTGTACTTTAAATCTGACATTATTATAAACGATACTTAAATCATATACACATATATAGCATGTTACGTACAGTTTTTGTTGATTGCAAAATGCAGAAAAAATATTTAATATTACAAAAAAAAAACGCAGATAGTAAAAGAGAAAGGATATACAAAAATAAAAATTATTTTTTGCTGACATAAAAATTAAAATTATCTTTTTCCATAACTCACATATGTACATAAATGTTGGTGAAAAAGGATATAATGTGCGTAGCAAATGATTGATTTTATTTTTTGTAAAATTTAAATATTATATATAGTCAGGATTAAAAGGATATAGCTGTGTAATATATGTATATTCATTGTACGTCGTATATGTAATCATTATTTTTCAGATCAATCAACTTTATCACTTCAAAAAAAAGAAGGCAAACCCATCTTTAATGAACGAAAGGAGAGATTTTTTTTTGATTTTTATTCAATATATTTTTAGATATAGGAATTTGGAAATTCAGAAATTTTATATACATACATATGTACACAAATAGTTTAAAAAAAAATAGTTTCGATTTTTTCTAGTCATTTTTCCTGTTGATAAAGAACGTAAAAAAAGGCTAATTTCAATATTGTAACTAAAAAGACAGCATGAGTTTTACCTGAAAATAATATTATTTAAAAATTTAAAACTCACAAATATTTTCAATTTCAATTTCTCAATTTAATTTTTTTTATAACAACATTTTCCTTTTTCCGATATTTAAACAATTTTCTGTTGGCATATATAAAAAATGATTAAAAATTGATAACTTAATTTTATCAATTTTTTTACTTTTTGTATTGTTTAAAAAAATTAACAAATATTGTCAAAATTTCATTTTTAATCTCATCCATAAAAGCATCAGATGTCAAAAAAATATTTCAAATAAAAAATTTTGTTAAGTAAAAAAATAACAGAAAATTTTTACTGATAATGGAAAATTGTACTTTAAATTATATTTTCGCAACAAAAAAAAATATTATACAAAATTTATAAAAATATTTAGCAATTTCCATTAAAAGTTTTTTTTTACCTATTGTTTAACGTAATGATTTCTCATTCCTGTGGGGATAGTAAATGGGAACGAAAATTTATATTTTTTAGAACAGTTAAAAAGGATATTTCTGATTTGATATATTTTTTTTTTGCAATAAATTTTATAATCTAACTTTTAAAGATGATAGAATTTACATATTTTTTTTGTGAAAACATAATTTTTCCATGGGATTTTGTGAAATTTCCTTTTTTTTCTTAATGAAATAAGTTTGAATGGCTATCAAACCAATAATCAATAATTCAAGTTTATTTATAAGGAATATCTCTTAGTAAAGTAAATTCCTTTAACTAGTATACGTGAATATAGACAAAATTGTATACTTACTTAGTTATGTGTTAAAATAATTTCGAAAAACTTAAATTAGAATAATTTAATATTATTTAACCATAACTCTGTCAATTATTAATCCCGTACCTCTTGTAGTAATTATAATTTCTTAAAATTAATATTTCAATTTTAAATAAGTATTAAAATCAACTTCTTATCTATCTGTTATCGCCAGGTAAGTAGTTAATACGAGTAGTTCACAGTTTATCTTCTGGCTACTTAACTCTTAACTTCCTCTTATAATGTTTCTTAACAGGCTGTTAGCAACCTGTTAAATCAGTCTAATCTTATTTTTATTTAACGAGATTACCCGCAACCTTTAATTTTTAATTAAAAGAAAGAAATTCGAAATAGTATTTTCATTCTATTAGATGACAGTAACTTAAATGAATATACTTTACCTATTCCAATTTATAATATCATTTTAATTTTTTAAATTACTTCTAATTCCTTAATTTGAATAAAATGTATGATAAATTTCATATCCTGACGAATTTGTTCAGCAGAAAAACTAAATTATTATTTTTAACTAGAAATAATATCAACAAAAAAATTACCATCCTTAACACATCCCACTTCCAAATGCACCAGACTTGAAAATTGAAAAAAAAAAAAACCTTGAAAAACCACTTTTAATAATTATGAAATAAATTAATTTATGGACTTTTATTTTTCATAGACTATTTACTTGCCAACAAAAAAGTTAAATTTAATAAAGAAAATAATTTAAGCAATAACTTTTGCTTGGCTAACATTACCGCAGAAAAATTCTCCTTTAACCAATTTTCGGATTGTTTAAAGTGAAATTATAAAAGTGAAAGTTAAATATTTGCCAAATTTGTCTTTATGAACTGTTTAAAGTTTTCTGTCTCGACAGTAAAAAAAAATAAACATAAAAAATTTTAAATATAAAATTTTCCTTAAATTATTTTTTATCTAGTATGTAAAAGGATATTTATGTTTCTTTACATTTCCAATTTTTTTTATTTTTGGTAAACTATTTAACAAATTGTATAAAAATATGTAATAATTTTACGTGTTCAACAATTTTCTATATCGACATTAAAAAAATATTAGAACCTAAAAGTTTCAACAACAAAAAACACACACTGAGGAGATTAAATTGAATCCCAAAAGGACTATCATTTTTAATATTGTTTTATTTATATATGTTTGTATATATGTATATGATTTTATGTTTTGTGTAATTGAAACTTTTTCGTATGGTTAGACCATAGAAAAAGAAATTCCCATTGACGAATATACTATGGGATAAAATTGAATTAACATTGCAAATATGTCGGGATTCCTTTGGAAATTTATTATATATATGTATTTTTTATACATATTTCTCATTTTCACAGGTGACATTAAAAAGATTTTATCGGTAAATCCTCAAAAGGGTACCCGAAAAAAGGATATAATTATTTCAATATCGAAAATTAACAAAAATATAGTCAACGAAGGAAACATTTTTTCATATTATTTGATAATAAAAAAAATATATTAGTAATTTTATGAAATTTAACAGTAAAGGATATTTTTTTTAAATTCTGGAAGAAGTATTTTTGAGGTTTATAGTTTTCAATTTGTTAACTATATTTAGTATTGATTTTATAATTTTCAATCATTTATGATGTTCCCTCAAAGTTTTTTGTTCAAAGAGATTTTTTAATTTGATGATCGAATGGTTAGAATGAGAATGAATGGTCAGAATGAACTGGAAAATTTGTGTTGTTTTTCAATAAAATATGCTGATAATTATGGAATTGGAAATAAATAAATCTAATTTACATTGTCAGAATTGCTATTCTTATATTATCTTCAACATATCCTTGCATAATTTAATTAATGTTTTTCCTTTCAATTTCTCTACTTATTTTTCTTCAATTATTATATCTATTTATAATTTAATTAACTGATATTTCAATTAATTTATCTACTACAATAAATTTCTACATTATATCTAATTAAAATTAACTTGAACAATTTTCTCCCCATCTGAAAATCTTTAATTTAAAATTGTTCAGGTGAATACTTTTATATTTTTTTTATGGTAAAAAGTTCAAATTTTAATTTTTTATTCTATATATATATAAAAATATTTACTACTTTTCAAAACCAAAAAAAAAAAAAAATAACAGAAATTGTATTCATTTTCTCATTCATTTTATTTCTTAGCAACGACTTCAGGACTGTCATTATAAGCTTTACTGAAAGAAAAAAGTTTTTTTTATATTACTTCACCATAGCATAAAGAAAGAGGAGCAACGAAGAAACCATAAAAACTTAAATACTATGATAAATAAAAAAGAAAAAAGAAATGAAAATGATGGTTTTTAACTTTCCATAGGAATGCACTAAATCATTTGCCATAAGAAGCTATGCAAGAAACAACAGAACATGAAAAAAATCTTTATATACCACCAGCAGAGAGTTCCTTACCCTCTTCTGCTACGTCTAAACAATGAATGTAAGGAAAAATAGGAGGAAATTAAACCAAAAGAAAATATTTTTTTTGGAGAACATTTAAATTTACTTCTACTTAAAGGACTTTCCGTTTTCAAAAGGAATTTATAGTATTTTGAAAGTAAAAATGGGAAAAAAAAAAGAAAATATTTTCACAATTTTTTGCAATAAGTTTGTGTAACATTTTTCGTGTTTTTTTTATGACAATTTTACTTAACTTTTTATTAGTGCGAAAAATGGAAAATATTAAAAATTTATACGTGAAAATATGATTTTGAATTTAAATTATTTTATAAAAATTTATTAAGTATATTTTTTGCTTTTTTAATCAGAAAGATTTTTTTTAAGTTAAAATTTTATATCTGAAAATAAAAGTTTTTAAAACAAAAATGAAAATTTAATGGTAAAAATTTTCTAAATTAATGTAATTCGAATTGTTACTTTGCGAGAGGGATACAAACGTAAGAAGTATGTAGGAAAATTACCGTATATTATTTATAAACGAAACGTACATAAATATCAGATATGGGTCATTCGATATGAGGTCATTTGGTATTGGTGACATATTTGACTCGACACGTACTTCAAATTTTATCCATGGCTATATATGGGCTATTAAAACCTAATTTAAATTTGATTAAATTTAATATATTTGGTTTTGCTTTCTGAGTGTCACTAAGGTGCCGAGATATCATTAGCTTAACTAACTGTCTTAATTCAAGTTTACAGTTGTAAATAATCAACGAATGGTCAGATTTTCTAATTATCTGAATTCAAACAAACTATGTATATATTTCATAAATTTTTATATTTCATTCTGATTCAATTTGACATTGATTTACATTTCACTTGTACGTATCTTATTCATAATATTTTATCTGCAATATGTTTTTTTATAGATTTACAAACTACAAATTTTGTTCTCAAAATTGTTCGTAGGACTAAGTTGGCAGTAAATAAACTTTTACTTAATCGGAAAAACCAAAAATAAAACTAACCTTTATAAGTGCTACCCAATAATTAATAGCTTAAAATGCAAAGGTAATTTTAAAATATTTTTAACATTAACGTTCAAGAAAAATTACATTTAAACATGCTAATTACATTATTTGAATATTACAACTCTTACACGTTACACTCAGTATCAGTATAAATAAACATATTACATATTATTTTAATTTCAACTGCATTGTCGATAAAGTTTTAAACTAATCATTTTTAATTTTACATACAAAGTTTTTATAAACAAAAATATAAATTACAAAATTAAATATCTGGTTCAAATTGTCTAAAAACTATCCCAAAAATATCATGTCTTCTTAAACATAAAAATACAAATACAATGTACTAAAATTTCCTATAATATTATATAGAAAATTATCATATTATAATTTTGAATTTTAATTTTCTTCAAAATCCATTATGAAAATTGAAATAATTATACCATCTAGTCAAGAAATTTTCCTTATATTATACAACCTCAAATAATAAATATCTAATAAAAATTTGATATATTGACTCAAACCACGTGCCTAATAATTTTTCATTTATCATAAAATATTTACGAAATCCTAAACATATAAATTACATAATTTATAATTCGAATTTCTGAATAATAAAAATGTGGGGTGTTAAAATTCGAAAATTGTATAACGCATGCTTTAAATTAATTTCGAAAATATATTTTTTCGAATTAACTCAAAATTTTTTGAAGAAATATTTTAAAATGATTTACTTACTCAAAAAAATTTTTTTTTTTTTTTTTAACTTAAACATTTTCTTAATTTTGAATTTCCTGAAAGGACTTTTTTTTGTCTAAAGGATATTTATTTTGTTATACCATAAATTTTCATTTTTTTTTTATTCTTCTGTTTGTGTTTGAAAATCTTTTGACTTTTAACTCTTTATTTTATTATAATAATTCTGGAATTTTTATGTGACATCAAACATAAAACCATAGTGAAGCCTTTAGCTAATATTTTAAAAGTGTAACTTTTGTAACCTTTTTATAGATTATATTTAATAGATATATAAATTTTCTTTTTTCTTATTTTTTTTTTGAATGGATAAAAATTAACTAAAAGGTTTTATATAGACAGAAAAAAGAGATTATTAAATAATGTGTATAGAATAGATAGTCGGAAATTCTGCCTCAAAGATAATGACAATATTATGTTTACCTGATAAAAACTTGATTTTTTTTTATTGAAGATATTTTTCCTTTTTATGTAAATGTAAATAGCTATAAGGATATAATATACAAATGAAGTAAATTCATATTTTGTTTTTGTGGTGTGCCATTTACCGCCAAATATAATAGTAAAAAAAATTTAGTTTTATACTATGATGTTATAATTCAAATTTAAATTACATAATGGAAAGAAAGTAATTTTATTTAAATGGGAATTCATTTAACTTAATGAATACGAAAGATATTGCCAAGGAATTAACAAATTTAGGTGTAATGGGATAAATAATACAGAGTAATCTTATAAATTCATACAGAAATATTTTTTTGAATGGTGTCAAAAAATTAATCGATTACCTACTTCGAGTTTTGATGGCGTTAAATAACTGAATTAGAAAATATGATGGGTTTAGGACTACTGTATCTACAAAAGAAGTTTAAATATTAAATAGAACACAATGCATTATATTATTGAATATTAAAATAAATAATTGAAATATCTCTAAAAATTATTGATTATCCTTTCATAATGTATTACAATAAATTAAACTGAATTCTCCTTAATATTAAGAAACAGTCAAATTTTCTTAAATAATTGATTTATAATTTTCCAATTTTCCAATTTAATTTCTATTTATTGCGACAATTTGTAACAGAAGAAAAAAACTCTTTAACAATCATACAAATCCTATAGAAAATGAATCCTTTGTTTCTATACCAAAAATTTTAATAAAAATATTCTTAATTTCTTATTACATCAATAAACATTTTTGTTTATTCAATTTTCTGCTTTATCAATCACATATCCCCTCAGAAACCATGAATAAAATACTAATAATAATAAAAAGGACAAAAAAAAAAATCAATTTTAAGTCAATATGGTTCTTTAGGTCCTTTTAAATTGTATAATCGAAATATTTCCGTCATTTATATACCCAGTTCTCTATTACATAAAACACACTATACTATACACACAACTAAAACCATTCAACTTGTGTATTTTTGCTGTTTCTTCTTGTGATCATCTAAATTCCCAAAATAATAATAATAATAATAAAAAATTATATAAAAATTGAATTTCTAGTCACGTAATTTCGATAAAAGTGAGATAAGTTGATATAAAAATACTTCAAATATCAAAATAACCTTGAATAAATTTTATACTATCTATATACGATATTTATCCAAACACGATATCACTATATATGATATCACTTATACAAATGCATATACGTTTAAGGATACAAAAAAAAATGAAGAAATCTTTCTATTCTTAGAGAGCCACAAGTAAAAAGAATAAAATTGGCAAACAGCCATAAACGACGACCGATTTGTAAACAAATACATAATTGAATTTCAAACCATTCACAATCTTTCTTTTTTTTTTCAAATTTAATTATAAGTTTGTTTGTTTTCTTCTTCTGATATCACTATAATACGAAAAGGACTCTCTCTCTGTTTCATGACAAAAAAAAAATATGTCTAACATTTTCAAATTCTTTAAAAGAACATGGAATAAAAAAGTTTCTTAAATCTGCAAAATACTTTTCAGAGACAACAGAAGAAAAAAGAAAAAGACGGATGGGTAAAAAAAAATCTTGAAAATAATTCTTTCTAAAGTTTTCCGGCCATAATGGGAAAATTATAAGATGATCTTATAAAAAACATTTCAAAAGAGCAAACAGAAGAAATTAAAAAAAGGACACTGTCTACCACCAATCGAACAAAACTCCATTACCTCAACTGAAATTTTATATGACAGTGTTTTTTTTTGTATATCTGGTCAGGGGTTTAGACGAAAACAAAGTATGGAAATGAAAATAGGAAAAATTGTAGTTAAGGAAGATTGAAGCTGTAGCAGTAACTAATATTTTTTTGTCATAAACGGGAAATTATTGTTAATTAAAATTTAACTTGGAAAAAGTATTATTTTGTTTCGACGTTTTTTTTATGTGCTTTCATAACAAAAAATGATATATTGAAAAAAGGATATAAATAAAATAGGAAATATTATATTTTAATTTAGTTAATCTTGTTTAAAGTAAGATTAAAAAATTATTGCACTAATTTATGAGATTACCTCATAAGACTGAATTATTATTTGAAAAGCAAAAATTGGAACTGATTAGTACAGAAAATAGCCAGGATGTCAAACTACATATTTCCTAAATGGATACTAATAATTCTTTCAATAAGATGTAACCTGTAATTTAGGAACTTCACAGATTTTTCTACTATAGTTTTTTAATCATGTTACCCATCGCCCATTGGCATTCCTTAAAAATTTTCCAACTTTTAAAATATATTTCACTATAATGTAATAAATAATTATTCATTCTCCCAACTATTTAATGTTTAATGGACAAAAATGTCAACATCATTGCAGCGGTTTTTCTTTTTATTACTTTTAATATATATTTCTTACACAGATAATTCTATCTCTCTTCATTTATTATCCTTAAAATGTTTTTTAACATTACCGGGAGCTATTTTTGTTGGTTGTTGTTGATGTTTAATCAGATGCAAAATTGCAATGTGATGAATAAATTTGTAATATTAAATAAAACAACAACATTGATAATCAAAATATGAAAAAAAAAAATAGTTTTTCTAAGGATTTATAACAAAGTGGAAAGTGTTTACAAATTGTCAAGAAATGTTGTGAAAAGTTTTCTCCGATTAAAGAAAATTTCTATTTTTGTTGTTGCGTAGTTTTTTGTGCTAGTTTTTTTTTTAATAAACAAATTTTCTCATATTGTCCTTTTTTTGTATTTAAATAAAAAGTTTTCCTTTTTTTTTTGTTTTTCGTTTGAAAGGACATTTGAAACACAAAAGAAAATTTAATACTTTATAGAATTTTTGTTGTTTGTGTGTATATGTAATTTTTTTTTTTTGAAAATAGAATAAATTTTAAGGATAATATATTTTATTGAAAGCCACAAAAAAAAGGATAAGACCCCCGACAATGTTTTATATTGGTGGAACGCATAATCCAAACATTCATCCCTATTATACGTATACTATATAATAGCTTTGGCGTATACATATCTCTATATAATTCAAAGCTTTTGGATAAAATAATGCTAATCAAACGGTTCATAAGATCAACATACAAAATTAAGTTTATAATATGTATGTATTTCATTTTTTTCTTCTTCGGAATATACATATATACGTCTACATATAAATTAGAAAATTTGTCTATAGAAATGGTAATATTTAGTTTTCTTTCTTTTGTATATTCATAAGGCACCCCTTTGATTTGTTGTTGTTGGTTCAGTGTTATTAGGTTGTGTATGCCACAAGGATTTGCATAACAATAGAATTTTCATTCATTTTAATATTATATGGATTTAAAAAAAAATATATGTTAAATATATTTGGAATCGATACAGGATGGTTTTTAAAGTCTAATGAAAATCATAATAACTTAGTAAATTTTAAAAATAATTCTGTAAATTAGATGTAGCATATTGACATAATAATTGTAAGAAATATTGATTACAATATTAGGACTAATTAAGTTATTAATTTCGGAAAAAGACGAGTATTTATGACTGTTTATTACAGCCTGTTAACGAATGTCAATATTCGTTAACTGGTTTTACTATATAAATAGGCCTTTACTTGTCATTATCTTTTCCGAAATTAATTACTTAATTAGTCCTTATATTTTAATCAATATTTAATAAAAGTTTCAAGAGTATATCGAATATATTTTGATTATGATATTAAAACGTTATTAAAGATTTTTGTCGATATGTTTTACATAATTGTTAAACACATTTTAACTACATAATTGTACCAAATCGTGCAAAGAATTTTCCAACATTGAATTATTAATGTTATCATTCATAATGTAAATTATTATAATAAATTTTACTCATCTCTTAAATAATAAAAAAATCACCCTGTTTTATTAATTTAACTAAAGCAATTGCAGCATAGCTTTAATGACAACAATATAGGTAATGTAAAATTTTCTGTATATTTTTTATTTCTTCTATGTTTTAGATATCATACATAGATAAATGTTATGATAGAAAGACATTTTTATATAACTCAATATTTATATATCACGCAGAGTTTCAGATATGTAATTTTTTTTATCCAAAATGTCACATACCGTAACCATCGTTATAATATTATATACCCACCTTCAATATTATTATTTTTATCACCCACCAAGATATAACTTCATCCTTAAATTTTGCTATATTACGTATAATAGAAAAATCTGAATTTTAAGGATATATAAACAACAACAGCAACAGAGACAATTTTTACCCTTTATTAAGCAGAAAATAGAATTTACGTGGTTTTTACATTATATCTACTTAAAATCTTTAGGTTTTAGGTTACGCTTGTTTTTTTTTTGCCTATTTGGTGTTGTTATGTGTAGGCTATACTTTCCTCATTTACCATAAAAGATATTAAATACTACTTATCAATAGAAATTCTTTTCTTTTCATGTTAAAATTTAATACCGGCACAAAATCAAAAGGATACAAACCAGAACGAAAAAAATTGCAAATAAATGAGATTTAAAGCTTTAAGGATATTTCATAATAAAAATTTTAGACAAAAATTTTCATTGGAATTTTTACATACATACATATAAAAGTTACTAAAATGAAAAGGACGACTTTATTATTTAAAACTAAAAAAATTTATAAAAGTAAAAATTATGTCGAGGTAAAATAACAATAGAAGGATTCTTTTATTACTGTTCTAACATTTAAGGAAAATGATATTTTCTTTTTGATATTTTGAAAATGGAAATTTCTTTTTTGACAACCAAAACTAAAATGTTGAGTCATAATGTGTTTTTTCCCCTTTTGGTAGCTAAAAAAAAGGATTTTCATTTGTCTCTCATACCTTCTCAAAAAAAAAAAAAATTCAATGAAAGTAAACCATCTTCTTTTCCTCTGCGTCCTTCTAATGATATTATTTCTTCGTTCAAAAATAACATTGATAATATTTTCTGTTGTTGCCTTTAATTATTGAAAACTTTGTTATATTTTATTAACAGCTATTGTGCATATCTTTATCCTGCAGAAGCGCTACTTACTTGTCAGTCAAAAAATGACATCCAGACCTGAATTATATACATAGAGAAAAAAAAGGATAAAAATTTCTTATATTTTTTCCATATTTCTTGTTTATCATCTGCTAATGTGCAAAAATGATTGATAACATGTCCTTGTTTATTTTTTATACAATACTTATATACACAAATACATCTAAATATATTTAATCATTTTGTACTGACAGGATTTTATTTAATTTTTTTTTCGTGGGAGTTTCTGCCTTTTCCTTCAGCACAGCCTCTTGTGTAGGGGGTGGGTGAGGTTATTTTTTGAAAGGATGTCAAAATTGAAAATGTCTTAAAAAAAATTTTTTTACGTCATTAATAATAAGAAGCTTTATGCACAATTACAACAAATTTTCCTTTTTTATTAGCACATTTCCAACCAAATTGGAAGAAATGTGTATATTAGTTTCACTCTGTCTGTCCGTCTGTCCGTCTGTCCGTCTGTCCGTCTGTCCGTCTGTCCGTCTGTCCGTCCGTCCGTTTACACAAACTTCTACATCTATTAAGATAGAGTATTAAAATTTTGACCATAGATAGACAGTAATAAAATAATAGGTTCAGTAGAACAAAATTTTCTTCTATCTCTTTTCCCCTCTGAGTTATTCCCCCTCTAAGTTCGAAAATTGCCCATATTGAACATCTAATAACTTTTAAAGCAATAAAAATTTTTGAGGTCTGTAAAAGCAATAAGATAGGAAAATCTTTTATCTTAATTGTGAAATTAACAAATTTTTTAAAATTTAATTCTTTGATGTATAAAAATACCGTTATCTTCATACAACTTTTTTTAGTTTTTTTAACACCCTGTATTTCCCAAACTGCTTATTATGGAAGGCTGAAATTTATTTACCAAAGAGATATCTAAAAAATAACTAGAGTCTCTGAAGAAATTGTATCCGTATCTCCCCACCCCTTTCCGTTGTGGCCCTTCGAAATTCAAAAAATTACATTTTTAATTTACTTGTATAATTATAACCGCGCAATATTTTTAAAAAGAAATAATGAGAAAACTTTTGAGAATCATATTTCTTTAAAGTGCATTAATTAATAAATAATAATCATTTGCCTCACACTTATAATTAATCAAAATGCATAATCATACAAAATTTTGCAAAAAACGAATATTTTGCATATTTTTAGGAGCTATATAAATAGTATATTGGTTATTATTTCATATCACATTATATTCAATCAAAAGCAAAATTACAGAAAACTTAAATGATAAGTTTATATATATTTTGCTAGGATAATAACCTAGGAAGGAAAAAAAAATAATAAAATCGAACAGTGACACATTTTTTACCTATGTTTACTATATCATTTGTTATCTTTCCTATGTATATAGTACATTGAAAATACTACCAAAAATAGGAATTCCCATTGTTTTAGAATAGCTCATAGTTCTACATGAGGCGATTTGGAGGAAATGTGCTTTTGACAAACCCGGGGTTTGTTTATCGTATTTTTGTGTCATATTTTTTGTCTGTGTAGATATTTTTATGACAAATTTTTTATGCTGAATAATTTCTTAATGTTGGGAAAATTTTTTTTTGTCATGGAAAAAGGAAAAAAAATTAAAAAAAAAAATTAATTGTAGAGAAAAATAAAATGCAGATCTCTGTTTAATGGAAAATTTTGTTTTATATAAGAGGGTTAAAGTTTCTATAGAAGAAAATTTTTTGGTTGTCATTTTTGGTTTTGTGTAAGGTAATAATATAAAAATGAAAAGATTTATAAAGAAAAATATAATTTTTGACATATTACATATTTAATGTTGCAAATGTATATGGTATATAAATAATGATGGTGGGAAAATTTTAATATGATGTCATTACAAAAAGAAGGAATTAATAATTGTCGAATTAATGGTACAAGATTAGACATAAATGGAAAAATTTATATATGTATAAAATTATATACAGAAAGTTAATCATATCAGTCAGTAATTTATTATAATTTATGGTTCAAATTGAATAATAAATAATTGATGTGGAATTTTGTAGACAATTGTTAGGTAGTTACTTTTAAATAAATTGCATTTAACAGTCATGATTTCATTGTAAGAAATTTTTAATAAAATATAAACTATAATTTAAAATATGTTCATTATTAGTAATAGCGATTGAGAATTGCATTATGTACGTGTACAAATTACAATGTTCCCGACTTTTCAGTAATTCGCTAATCATTATCCCAATTTTTTTTTTTTTTTTTTTTTTTTTAAATGTGTTTTATTTATAATTCATTACATTTTATTTTTGTTCATTTGTACAAAACACATAAACCAAAATTCAATTATTAATTCATCCACTTATTGACTCACAATACGAGTACTCTATAGGTATTTGATATTTCTAGATTTACAATCTTTTTTTTCAGTATTTAACTATCTGTATTTTCAAAATCAATTTATTCTATATTAATTTATAATTTAGTTATATTTACATTAGAAAACTTATTTATGTAAAAACCAATATTATCTTCTTCTATTATTTTTATCCCAATTTGTTTGAGCTCAAATTGATAATTTGTATGAACATTTCTGTGAAAATTTGGCAATGTTTTAAATTTCGCTTTTTAAAGTCAACTACTGAATATATACAATATGAAATATGCCACTTGTGACAAAGGAAATTATGTAGCTATACTTGAACATCATGACATCATATAATTTTTAATACTTTTACAATAATTTTTTTTTCTATTTATAACTCTCATTTAAGAAATCAATTCAGGACAATATTCTTTTATAATAAATTTTGTATAGTCCAATTACCATTAATCTGGAAAATAATATTTAAATTAAATTACTATTACTAGAATAGTAAATTAATTTCGTAACCTGAAAATTGCAACTTGGAACGCCAATGGTATTCTAAACAAGTTACAAGAACTAGAAGTTTTCCTAGTTAATCACAAAATAGATATATGCCTATTATCTGAAACGCATCTTACCAACCAAATGTACATATCAATCAAAGGATATAATTCTTACCTCACAAATCACCCTCTTAATCAAGCTAAAGGAGGTAGTGCAAGAATAATCAAAAATAACGTTAATCACTACCATAAGATCACTGTATACAAAAAGAAGAAATACAACTTACAATTATTGTAGTACAAACATCCAACCAAAAACTTGCAGTTGGAGCAGCTTACTGTCCACCTAGATACAACCTGAAAAGAATAGACTACAAACATTTCATCGAATCAATGGGCGAAAGATTCAGCCTAGGTGGCGATTTAAAATCGAAACATGTAGACTGGGGGTCGCGCCTCACAACCACCAAAGGTGAAGAGCTTAAAGCAGCAATCTTAAATTCAGGTTGCTCTTTTCATTCCACAGGTAGTCCAGCTTACTGGCCTACAAATACTAACAAAATTCCTGATCTTCTGGACTTTTTTTGATAAAACTGACAGACTGTATAGACGAGACGTAAGCTCAGATCATTCAGCTGTCATTTGTACTTTCAGAAAAACTAATTTCATACATTCGCAAACCAAGGCTGTCAAACAAATCAACAGACTGGGCCAGTTTTAAACAAGAACTGGATAATGCTATTACTCTAAACGTTCAAATAAGCACAACAAATCAACTTGATACTGAAGCTGAAAATTTTACTAAGTTAATCCAGCTTGCAGCATGGAACAACACCAAAAGTCCAACTTCCATTACAGTTGCAACTAAATATCCAGAAGCTATCAGAATCTTGGTGCAGGAAAAAAGAAGAATTAGAAGAAAGTGGCAGCTGTCTCGAGACCCGCAGATAAAAACATTCTTAATAGAAAAGAACAACAACTTAAGACAGAGATTAAAAGATTTAAAGAACTAAACATGGTGACTAACCTGGAGAACTTGTCTGCAGATAGTAAAACGGAATATTCGCTATGGAAAGCTACCAAATATCTTAAGAAACCTATTAATCACAATACACCTATTAGAAATTCAGATGGATCATGGGCAAAGTGCAATAAGCTGAAGCGTTTGCAGATTACCTTGCCGAAGAATTCACGCCAAATGTATACAACGCCAATACTACTATTAATAACAACTCCCAAGCTGAAGTTCAACGTAATAACACACCCACGATCATCTCTCGTGTATCGCCACGCGAAGTAAATGGAAAAATTTATATATGTATAAAATTAGCGAACGTAATTAAAAAAAGTTTTAAAAAAAATAATGCTCCTGGGTACGATCTTATCACAGCTGAAGTGCTACATGAACTTCCAAAAAAAGGTATAATAATGCTGACCATTTTAATTAATGCTTCTTTTAGGCTCAGATATTTTCCAAGCATACGGAAGTTAGAAGTCATAATGATACAAAAACCAGGTAAACCTGCCCACGAAACCAAGTCTTATTGTCCAATATCACTGCTTCCAATTTTGTCTAAGCTGGTAGAAAAAATATTCCTAAAACAACTGAAATCGATAATAGATAACAACAAACTAATCCCGGACTACCAATTTGGGTTGAGGGAAAAACACTCCACAGTCGATCAAATACATAGATTAACAGCTCCAATAGAAAAAGCACTGGAAGAAAAGAAAATATGTTCAGCGATATTTATCGATGTTGCACAGGCCGCTGGTCTTATAAAAAAATTACAAAATATCTTGCCTTTGCAACATGTGGAATTCATCACATCCTACCTAACAAACAGACATTTACAAGTCAAATTCCAGGATGAATATTCAGAGATTAAGGAAATCAAAGCCGGGGTACCCCAAGGCAGTATCTTGTGGAACTTACTATTCACATGTGACTTTCCAGAACCAATGAAGTACTAGTAGGTACGTTCGCGGACGACACCGCTTTGTTAGCTACAGATAAGGATTTAAATCAAGCCACCAATAAATTGCAAAACGCAAATAATTTAATCCAGGACTGGACTAAGAAAAGCAACATGAAATTAAATGATAGTAAATCAGTTCATATAAACTTGACCAATAGAGTTATAAACCAAATTCCCCCAGTTTACCTAAACGGAAATGTTGTACCATACGCTTCCACTGTCAAATATCTGGGTATGACACGCGATGTTAAGCTCAAATGGAAGGAACACGTCAAAATAAAAATTACTGGGTTAAACATTAGATACAGAAAATTGTACTGGTTAATAGGCTAGAAATCTCAATTATCACTAAGAAACAAAATCTTGATCTACAACCAAATATTAAAACCGGTATGGCTATATGGGATACAGATCTGGGGATTTGCAAGCCAGTGCCATATACAAAAAATCCAACGTTTTCAAAATAAAGTTCTACGTAACTTCGTCAAAGTTCCTTGGTACATCCGTAACAAAGATCTCCACAGGGACCTGAAAAGAAATCTAGTTGAAGACTAAATTAAAAGATTCGCCATAAAACACAATGCTAGACTCTCAGCCCACATCAATGCAGAAGCATTAAAATTATTAAATAACGAAAATTACATACGCAGATTCAAAAGAAAGAAACCTCTTGACTTCATATAATAACAACTTTAATTTTAGCTAACCACTGGGTGATCTAAAAGTTAAAAAAAAAAAAAATATTAGCTTTAAGATTTGAAAAGCAAACTTATAGTTGGCCACTCGTGACCAGTTTAAGTTTACACCTGACAAACTTCTAGCAAAAAAAAAAAATTACTATTACTAAACCAACCATTCTATATTAAATATTGAAATCGTTTCCAATAATTAGAAATTTATCCGTACAACAATTCATTTAATAACATAAATTCTTGAAATTTTCAATTGCAAAAAAGGTCCTTAAATGCTATATTATTATTATATTTGTTATTTACAAATATTTTAATAAAAAATTTTGAAATATGAAAAATATGTTGGTATACATAAATCTATTATTAGAATTTATATCATTCCTAAATAAAAATGAATTTCTTTTATATAATATTTTTGCAAGGATAGGAATTTTTTAACGCACTGCGTCACAACAAAGGAACCAATTTTTGATCCTTTTTATGATAAATTCGAAATTGGTAAATAATTTTTTTTTAATATCTTTGTCTAATAAAAATTCATTTTTATTATTTAAAGGTTATTCAATAATTTTGTATATTTACTTTAAAGGACTTTCAATAATCGCATATATATAATAAATTGAAGAGTTTAATTATACGTTAGTCCTTTTATATAATAAATAATTGCCTCTTCTCCAAAGAAAAATAATTCTTAAACAAAAGATCATTATTATAAAAACAAACTCATAAAGGATTCCATGAAAAGGATAATAAAAGAAATAATAATATCATATACAATAGAAAAGAGAATATTTTTTTTTTGTTCTGAAGTAAGTTTGCCATTTTTTATTTAATTATATATATCCATTTCCAGGCCAGATACTTTCAAGGATATAATAGTTTTCTTGTTTGTTAAGCTTTGTCCATTGTTTTTATTTAAAGAATAAAAAGGAATTCTATTTAATTTTAATTTTTGAAAAATATATCTTTAAATTTGAACCAATACTATCCGTATTTTTGTGTAGTAAAGTTTTTAGCGGAATTATTTTATTATATAGCAAAAAAAAAACCAGAATTGATTTTCGGTTTTTTTTTTTGTGTTTATCCTTTTACAATATTGTATATCCTTATAACAAAAATAATTTTTGAAGCACATAAATTTTCCAAGAATTTGCACTATTTATCAGATAAATAAATTAAATTTTTTCATTTTTTTTTATAATTAAAAATGGTTTTTATTATTATTTGAATTATTTTTGTGTGCATTGCAATTTATATACGAAATATAAATTGGTTGATTCCAAAAATTTTATATTTAAATAATAATATAATTTATATTTTTTTAAATTATTATAATTGAAATTTATGAAATACTTTTAATAATTAAAGAAATGCGAATAAATTTGTACATAAATTATTTTTTAATTTAATAATAAAAATACTGCTGAATTTAAGGATTAATATTTAGAATATTAAATAAATAGGATTTTGCAGTTGAATTTTGCACATTTTTATTTTTCAATTACGGTGTATTGAAACACAAATTTTTCCACAAACATAATTAATTAGCATAATTCCCAGTGAAAGCTTGTCAAAATATTGAAATTTCGTACGAGTTTGATAACTAAATTTAAAATGACAACAACAATAATACTTAAACTAAATTAAAACAGACTGCAGCCTTCATTTTAATTAAATATGTAGACTTTACATTATGATGGTATATTTAGCATCAAATTTTGTACATGATTTTATTATAAGGATATCATATTATTTTGATAGAAAATTTTCATAAATTATTATACTATGCCAGTTTTGGAAATTTGCGAAATAAATCTTCTTGTCAGATTATTATTTTTCGCTTTGAATTAATGATTAAGTCAAGCAAGTTTAATAAATTGTGCTTTCTATATTACTTATGGATGAAAGTTTTGGTGCCTGGAAAGTTTCTCTCCGATTTGAAGCTATGTTTAGAGTTTAGGATTTTTACTTACAATTTTCATGCTGTTATTATTTAGATTTACTTATGATATAAAATCATATTTCTAATACGAAAAATAATAAGCAAGAATTTTTTTGTTGTTGGACAAATTAATATATGCAAAATTTAATGTTAAAGGTAAATAACAAATTCTGCAAATATTCGATTAAAAAATATTATTTGTAACATAAATTTCAAATATAAAATTTCTTTCAAAATAGCAAACTTTAAAATAGCAAATTTTCCCATCCTGCACATTCTCCAAATTTAGTTTATATTGCAAACAAACATTCTTTCATTTTAAATAAATCTAATATTTAAAATAAAAATTTTTCCATATTATGTTATTTCTATAATTTTTATGGTTCACCAAACTAAAAATATATTTTAATTAAAATAAAGGTTTTAACTTTTTACACTCTGCAAAGTTCAATCTAAAATTTCTTTTTTTTTATCTGACTTCACATGACTGTGCTTAAGGACATTACCATACCCACAATTTAACTTAATTAGAATTTTTTTCAAAATGTTATTTTAGTGTGTGGATGCCTCCATTCATTTCAATATTGATATTAGTATAAGGATTTTAATTTTTTTGTATAATTGACTATTTGAGGTTATAGTGGAAAACTAATAATAAAAAAACGAATCTTTACTAATCAAGATTTTTTCTGTAGCTTTTAAAAATTATCCTTATACACTTTTACAAAAAAAAATATTATTATTTGATTTAGCCCGGAAAATCAGATTTTTTATATGTTGCATTCTTGTTCAAATATTAATGTTTTACGATTATATATGTATGTACCAAAAACCAATGAAAATTTGGTAAATCTCTGGTTACCCATCATGGATTATCTGTAGGTTTTTTAGGATTTAAATTGAAAAAAAAGTATTGGAAAATTGCTTCTTAATTAAACACTGAATTTGAACAGACTATAAAAATATATATATAATACAATATAAAAAATAAAACCAATTTTGGAAATACTGAAAATTTTCCAGTGAAATAAATGAAAAAAACTAATAAAAAACTAATTGAAATTGAAATAAATGAAAAAAACTAATAATCAATGGTTTTAGAGGTTATTTGGAAAATTCCTTTTTTTGTCTTATGTATAGAAAATCTTTGTTATTGTTTTACAGTTTAATTAAAAAAATTTAGATGGCAATTAAATTTTTTGTATAGAAAATTGAGCTGTTAGGCAATATAAAAATTTTTTGGTAGTACATTTAATAAATTGGTTAAAACATTTTGAAAATTTGTTTTTCGATAAAAAGCATATTTGTATAGTCAGGAGAATTTACCTAAAATAATTTGTAAATTGTGACGATTCTCAGGATTTTTAAAAATTGTATTTATCTAAGAACTTAATTTATTTATTTTAACACTTGAATACGAAGTGGAAAAAAAGTTAATAAATATTTAATAGTATTTACGAAATGATGTAGAATTTTACATTGATATTTGAATTTAAATATTGTGGAACATTTACAGAAAATTGGTAGTTCAATTAACGACTCGATAGTAAATCTATGGTATTATAAACCACGCGATATTCAGTTTTGTTGCAAAGCTCGTAATAAACAAGTATACTGTAGATTGGACAATTTTCTTCGACACTTTAATTCAATTTAATAAATTATTTATTTAGAACGTTGAAAATTATTATTATCCTTACTGTAATTCACTTATATAACTCTTTGTGAACATAGATGCATGAATCTTTTCATCTTAAAACCATTTTAATATCCATAAAAAATTCATATTTCTAATCTAAACTTAAAATTAAATTTTCTCTATTTTGAAACTCTAATATTTCATTAGAATTTCTTAATAATTTCAAGATTTTATAACGAATTTGTTGTCACTCATCATGAATTTAATATTAAATGCAATATATCAAATAATTTAAAGAATTTATACAAATCTTTTCAATTTTTCTCTCCATCTTTTTTTCCAGTGCACATATGAATGCAATTTTTTTTAAGGATCATAAACTTCAGAATTAAATTTTTTTTCTGCTTCTTCTCTTTTATATTATGCGAAATTCTTTTAGAAAAATATTATCCTTGATTTTCATCCAATTTATAATATTGCTTTTTTATTTCTAATATGTACATACATACATAAACATAAATATATTTTCTCTTGTACATAATCATCAAAAATATACTGAACTGAGCAAAAAAAAAAAGTGATACTAAAATAAATATCCTGTTAACAACATATAAAATGGAATGTAATAATGTCGACATGGGAATTTATTGCCCACTTGTACAACAATTTATATTGGCAGATTCGCATAGTTATATAAATAAAACATAATATATGTTATGATGAAACTATTTTCATTATTACATAAAAAACATATATTATATCTTTTTTATCATATCCTTTTGCAATATTGAATTTTTTGTATAGTATAATATAAAAATGGAATTTTTTAGGAGGTGCTCTTATTTCATTGCAAAGATAACAAACAAATGGAAATTACTTGTCAAAAAATTTAGGTAAATTTATGTTTAAATAATAAAATTGAAATATTTATAAAAAGTTTTTCAATCAAATATTTTATGAAAGTTTAAGTAAATGAAGACAAATAAAATGTTTTGGAAATTATTTTTTTTTTTTTTTATAGAAAATTTTAATGCTGATGTAGAGAAGTGCATTTTCTTCTGATGTTAGTAGAATAAAGTCATCAGTTATTTTAATGATATGTTTGGAAATTTTGGAATTTATTTAATTTTAGTTTTTTCCTAACCTTGAATGTGTAATTGTTTTAATATAAAATATTCCGATAGTCCATTTCATTTAGTTGGGATGAGATTATTCAAATTTATGTCAACGCTAACTATTTGCTAAGTCTATAGTATAATGTGTATGGTTGTTGCCGCTACCTACTGGGTAGAATATTACTATTACAATTATTAACTCTATTTATATAATAAAATAAACAAAGTCTATTTTATGTAATCCCATAAATTAATTTCTAAATGACTACAAATGTGAACTATATAAAAACAATATTATATAACTATAGTTATTAATTTTGTACTGCAAGTACAACCTTTACTAACTCCTATTACCCTAAATAGTAATTTAAAAAAATAATAATAATATGAAAATATTTTCTAATATTCTAATTTTTATTGTATCTCATTACACAAAATTTAATCAAAACCCACAATTATGGTAGAAATACCATGAAAATATAACCGCCTCTATTTTATTTTAGATAATTTAAAATTATTTGTATATATACCATAATACTTTTAATTTTATTTCCTGTTGCATATCTTTATATCTATATATAATGTATGCATAATTTCACATATTTTATAAAATGTTAACATAAATAAAAAATATTGATATTTCATAATATTTGAATATAGTAAGTATATATAATAACAGAAAATTTGATTATTGATATTTTGAACCATAAAAGGACCACAGGAAAATAATTAATATATTTGAGTATAAAATTTGTTTTATAGATATTTTATAATATTGACAGAGTATGGAGCAATAATCAATATTACTTAATGAATTTAATATATTTTTAATTTTTTTTTTGATAATTTATTGGAAGCCAAATTGTTTTTATTCAAACATGCCTAAAGTCAAAATTTCTACCATTTTTAATTTATATAATTATAATTTTTAATAGTTGTAATTGTTTATTAAATGTATGTAATAAATATTTTGTTATGAACCATTTAATATTCATATTAAAATTATTACCAGTATAGTTAAATTAATTAGGATTATTATTGATATTTTAATATTCAAAAATATTATTGCTATAATTAGTGTAATTAATTATGAGAGGCGACTTCTGATATCGATTATATGAAGTCGATTTTTAGGAATATTATGAATATAATATTGAAATTTCTTGTATCATTGACAGGAAAATTGATAACAACAATTTATGCTAATTTTCATAGACCTACAGAACATTATGATCTATTCATCTGTTATTCTTGAATCCACCTTACTTTTTTGTAGGTTGAAAAGGTTAAATGTAAAATTATAATTATTATTTTTATAATACCAAAAAAATTATATAAAATTTTCATTATGAAAAAACCACAACTTCAAAGAATTTAATGAGAATTTTGCTGTAATAGAAATTTATTGAAAATTAGAATTTACAAGGCCATTAAATGATATTTTTATCTACGATTTAATTAAAATTTATAATTAAATTTCTCAAAATATATTTTCAAATTAATCTGATTAAATTTCTAAAATATTTATTCATCTAATTAAATTTTGCGTTTTCTTTGTTGATTATATAACCAAGACTTATCAATTACATTTTGATCAAACAAATTTTTATTTTTATATTTATAAATATTTTATTTCAAATCAAAAATTCCATTCCCTCTTCTTTGTTAATAATTGGAAAAATTGGAAAAATATCCTTATTCACCTAACTAAGAATTTTTCAGTAAAAAAAAACCAGAAAATCGAAACATAAAAAGTTTCCTTTGAATGATTTTCTTCAATTAAAAATTTTCTTTTTCTCTCTTATGCTTTTTGTCATTTAATACAAAAGTGATGTCTCTAGTGTTTTCTACTTAAATACGCGATCATAGGAGAAGGAAAAAAAATATCCTTGTTATCTAAGAAATAATATAATATCTCTGGTATATAATAATATATATAAAATATATTATATTTGTTACAAATTGAGACATTTTTCTTGAATTTCCCTTGAGAATTTTCATCATTATTATTTGCTTTTAATGTTTTTGTTTATTTTATTTGAAGAATGTTTTCTTGCCCATACTTTTTCCCCGTTAAGAAATGCTATGCATATATAGAGGAAAAATACGTATACCAAAAGATGATGGGAAAAATCATTTCAGAAATGAAAAAAAAATAACAACATACTAAAGGTAAAAAAGAAATTGTTTGTCCTATGGAATGAGAAGAAAAATCTTGATTTTTCCAATAACAGAAAAAATGCCAAACAAAAAAATCAAGATTCTTTTTTTTTTTTGTAAAGGAAAATTCTTCATATTTGAAGAGTGCAAAAGAAGGAAAAAGCGCGAAAGAATTTATCATAAAAAATTTATAATAATAATTTTTTTCTTTGCGTCTATGTTTATTTCAGAAAATTGGTAAAAATATTTAAGGATATTTTCATTTTTTTTTATATAAGGATAATGGAATAACAACAAAAATAACGTCAAAAATAATATTTGTTCAGCAAAAAATGTTTGTTGTTGTTGTCCCACGAGAATTTTTAACTTAAATTAATGATGAAATTTTTTTTTGAAAATTTTCCTATTTTTCTAAAATAGCAAAATTATTAAAATAAAAAAAAATTATGAAGGGAAATGACAAACTTAAGTGGCTTGGTACGAATGAGGAGACAAAAAATGAACTTTGTTAAATATTATTACATTTTGATCCTTATTTCCTTTTTATAATCCAATTTTTATCTTTTCAAACACCACTTCCCAAAAAAAAAACGTAAATTATATAATTAACTTCGTAAAATTAAAAAGTTTTCTTCAATTAATTGGATTTAAAAAAATATTGTGTAAAAAAAAATAAAAATATTTGATGTCCTTATTTTTGCAATATTTTCTTTTAATTTATAAAATGGAAAAATTACAGTAGTTTGGGGATATATTTTAGAAATTCAAATTAAAAAAAGGATTAATTTTCTTGTCTCAATAGTTTGATATGAAGCTAAGTTTAACTACATATAATTTTTTCCGACACTACAATATAGGGACTTACTGACATGGATTGCAATTGTAACAATTTAATAACAATAGTGTGAAAATGGTTTTCAGTTACTAGACTTGACCGCGATAATATTTCTTTCCAGTCTATAAATTGTACAATTTGTACCCATTTAAAGTTGAGCCAACTTACAATAATATTAATAGCTCTGCCGTCAGACGTAGTATAACCTCGTAATCAACCTTCGTTGAAATTAATTTACTATAATTAACTACTTTGTACTTTGCAGCGACAAAATCATAATAATACCAAACTATTTAAAATATTGTCGAAAAAAGTATATTGAATTAAAATAATTGAAGAGGGAACTCGTTATAAATAGGCGAAATTGTATTTTTAAGTGTTATTTGCTTTTAAAAATTCATTAATTGGTAAATTTGTGAACTCTTACATTTAAGAATTTCAAAAGTCGCAATATTAAATTGAATTTTATATTTCCCAATTGTCCATTAAATAATTTAAGTATAAGATTTCTAACCAAAAAATTATCTATACAAAAAGATTCTCCAATTATTTTCAAAACCTTTAACATAAATCTTAACAAAAAAATTAATTAAATAATAATTATCCAGGCTCGATTAATTCTGATTTTCCACCATAAAACCCTAATGAATAAACCTGAAAGGATTTTTACTGAACATAGCATTTTTTTTTTACAATTTCAAATTCATTAAAACACTTTACGAGTCATCCAAAGTCCCTAGCACATAATATTTAATAAACGTGACCAGAATATTACCTAAATATAGATGGAAAAAACCAAAATTGAGCAGAAAATGAAAAATAATTTTCACTTAATTTTCAACCAATAATTTATACACGAACTTAATTGAAATGGTAATGTTATGTTCAAGTTATTTTTCTATATTATTGAATTTATAAATTTTCTTACTTTCAACCTTTTATTTTTATGCCGTTTTTAGCCTTTTAGTGCCGTCAATTTCTTTGCAAAAGGTCAAATATATATACACAAAGGGAAAGGGTAATTAAATTATGTCCTGTTAATTGAATCCGACATTTTTCCTTCTTAAATTATTTAGCAATATCCAATTTTACCTTTAGAATTTCCTAACTAGATTAAATTATTTATCGCAAAATTTATCTTTGCTTGGGAACAACTTTTGATTTTAATTATCCGATATTTTATATAAAAATTTTCTATATTTATTGTACAAAACACAATTAAAGCAGGACATGAAAACTTTATTAGCTTTTTGATATTACAAATTACAATAAAAGGAAAATGTACACAAAAAAATATATATTCAAGTAAGTAATTTTCGGTGTTAATCAATTGGAAATAAAAAAAAATTGTTATAATCAATTTTAATTAAGTTCAAGAACAAACTAAAAGAAATATTATAAATTATAGTTTAATTTCAGTATTTGCTACAATCCAGTCTATATATGAACTTATTCGGGTAAAGACAGCAGGCCAACCTTTTTCACAACCTAATTTACTACCAAATGATGTTAAACCAATTAAAATTCTACGACCAGTTTCTTCAATTGTCGCTAATGGACCACCTGAATCACCACTACATGTTGATTTACCTTTTGATCCATCAATACAAATATTTTCTGGTTTAACAACATTTTTATATCGTGACATACAATTTTTTAAATTCATTACGCTAACTTCAACAAATCTCAATGTATTTGAATTAAATTTTTTATCATCTTTATATTTTCCCCATCCAGATGCAATTGCTAAGTAACCTTCAAAATTATTTGGATTACCAGTTGGTAAATCAATAATTTGAATTTTTTCTATAGATAAAGACATTATAGTAAATAAATTAATGAAAATTCGAAAAAAATTACCATTTAATTCGATAGGATTTGACAGGTTGATTATAGCAATATCATTAAAAAGTGTTTTTGGATTATAATCTGGATGCATAATGAAATTTTCTTTTGTAACCTTAACAATAACACTTTTCTCTCGAACATTATGTGCTCCCAAAAATACAAATGCTGCTTTTGCCCTGAAATTTATATAGAAACATTAGAAAACAGGAAGAATGAAATTATTGATATCCATATAATTACTGATACAAACAATGAGCAGCTGTTAAAATAACATTATTCCAAATTAATGATGCACCACACCAAACTATAAGATTATCATCTTTTTGTATGTTTAAACCAACTTGATATGGTAATGAATTTGGTATTGCTTCACTACCACCAGAAATTCGTTTATTGATATTTTGAATATTTGGAAAATTAATATTCCTTAAAGATTCTGGTAATGTATCACCTTGTATTATTTTTGACCAATTAAAATTATCATCATTAATTGGTGAAAAATTTGTTAATTTTGCTAGTGATATAGAGAAAATAATAAAAATTATAAATTTCATGTTGCTATTTTAATAAAAACTGATTTTACAATTATGATTTTTCTGACTATCTCGAGAGTATTTATATAAATGGAAATCATATCAATTTTAAGATAATTGAGTTTCAAATTCAGATTAAATATCAAATACATTTCGTTCAGGTATAGGTATATAGTGCGTCATATAAAAAACAATTGATAAGTTTAAATTTCATACAAAATGAATGAAGAAAATAGAGTGATAATTTTATGAAAACTGTACACTGCATATCTATCTATTGTATACTATACTATACTATAATAGGGTATCATGACCGGAAGATATTTTAGTGTTTTGAAAGTTTTATTGCGGAAGTTTGTGTAGGCAACATCTCAATTTTCAGTTTACTAGTCTATAGAAAAAAAAAATATTAGTGGCAAAAATTCTGTTTTTATTCCAACATTTTTAAGTTTTTCGTGAATAAGAAACCATAAAAAATTGCAATTAGTCGTAATTTATTTGTGCTTGTCACCTTATTAGTAAATAAATATTGATTTTCAAAATATGAAAATTATTAATTTATTCCATCAAAACATAATTCTATACTATGTAATATATTTCCTTTTAAACTATTTATTACAAAATCATATTTTCTCTGGTATCAATTATTTTTATTGTTTTCAATCACCACTTGTTCAAACACTTTTTATTCAATTAAAAATATTATTGCAATATGTAAAATATAAATATATTATTTTAGTTTTATTTATGCTTTAAAGTTATCTAGTATCATGCAATTTATATTGGTGCTACTATACTTTTCTATTTTATCACAAATAAAAGCTGATGAATTTAATTTGAATGAATTTCATTCTGAACAAATTTTTGTTGATAGTCAAATTCGAAATGATAATTTACCAAATCTAAATTCAATTAAATCATTTGGTAAAGGTAGAATTTTTAATGGTCAAGATGTAGCAAATATTGAAAATTTTGGTTATCAGGCTGGTATTATGTCTTATGATATGAAAAATCAAAGTTCTTGGTGTGGTGGTGCTATTTTGTCAAATACTTGGATAATAACTGCAGCGCACTGTTTAATAAAGTAATTTTAATAATATCAAATTTAATTAATAGTAAATAAAATATAATTTTGTAGCAAAACAAGATCAAAAATTTATCTAGGATATTTAGATTTGCGAAAAGCTAATAGTGAAACCAAAACAATACCAGTTCCTAGTAGTAATTATATAATTCACAAAAATTATAATCAAATAACAAAATTAAATGATATTGCATTAGTGAAGCTTACAAAACGGATTAAGTTTTCTTGTAATTAGTTTTTCAATTTATAATTTTCAAATATTTTTTAATGTAATAATTTTTTGATAGCTACAATTTATCCAATTAATTTATTTGGTTCAAGTGATAATACGGAAAATAGATTTGATGGTGATTTTGCAATTATATCTGGATGGGGTGCTAAATCTAATAATAGTAAGTATAGTAGTATCATAAAAATATTTGATTTAATTGACTAAATTTAATTATTTTATTATATATAGTTAAAGACCTTCCATATGTTTTGCAATATGCTCGAGTTAAAATTATGGATGAAGAAATTTGTCAACGATATTTCAAGTTAAAAATAACCATGAAACAAATTTGTCAATCTGGTGATGAACGAAAGGGTATATGTAAAGGTGATTCTGGTGGTCCATTAGTAGCATCAGTGAATGGTGAAACAGTATTAGTTGGAATATCATCATTTATTAGTTCATTTGGATGTGAATCACCGACACCAAGAGTTTTTACACGGATTTCACAATATTTAAATTGGATTTATGATAATATTAATGAATAATAAAACAGATTTTGAAAAATATTTACAAATTTGATAGAATTTTATTTGGAAAATATCATTGGGCGCATCCAGACCACTAATCCGCTTACAAGCAGCTAAGGGCTTAGGGCTCTGGATGATGAGCTTGTTTCCCCTCAATTGCTAAGCACTTGTCAAAATATCAAGCATAAATTTTTATTGCTTTAACTAGTAAGCTATATTTTTTATAATAGAATAAATATTTTTAATAAATAATATTTTTATATTTACAAATTAGGAACTTCAAAATTAATAATTATTAAATTAATTATTTTATATTAAATAATTGAATATTTTTTTATTTATTTGAAAAACTTACAACTTTTTTTAAAGTTACAATTTTGACATTTGAAGCCAGCGTAGCATGCTATCCAACACCATTGCTCGGTCTAAGCACTCCGCTTAGTAAGCTTACGCTTAGTCTAAGCTGCTTAGTGGTCTGGATGTGCCCATTATTAGTTTTTCATAATTAGAAAATTAATTTTAATTGAATGTCAATTTTAATAAAATTATTTCATACACAAAAATTATGTACAATAGAAAAAATAATTACTCAATCACTTTAAAAATAAACATCAAGTCAATAATTTTTATTATCACAATTATCATTTTTTACCACAAAAATTATCAAAATCAATTGAGAAAATTCAAGTGTATAATTCTACAGCAAAAAAAAGTGAACCTTACACTTATAGATAGGCCACAGACAGTATATATAAGTTAGGTAAGAGCTGAATTTGTTTTTAGAAGAGAAATTTATTAAATTAAAATCAATTCTCTATAATTGATTAAATAATTGTAAAATGAAAACAATTATTTTAATTTTATTAGCCTCAGTCTTGGCGTTTTCTTTGCCAATTGAAGATACTATAAATTCTCTTCAGAAAGATGAATCTTTACCAGATGCACTTGCAAATTATAAATTTTTATCAAAAAATAATTTAAATGATAGTCGAATTGTTGGTGGCGAAGAAGCTGAACCACATGCATTTCCATACACTGTCGGTTTAAATATATTTACAAAAAGTGGTACTATGGTATGGTGTGGTGCATCATTAATTTCCGATAATTACATATTAACAGCAGCTCATTGTCTTCAGAAGTTTGTATTAATATTTTTTCGGATAGTATCTTTGAAATATTTTCAAATTTATTGAATGTTTTGTAGAGCTCGTGATATTATTATCTATTTAGGATGCCATGGAATGACTGATAAAGATTGTGTTAAAATTAAAACAGATAATAAAAATATTATAATACATGAAAAATTTCGAGCTTCTAATTTTGAAAATGATATTGGATTAATTAAACTACCAGGTCTAATTATGATCAATGGTAAGACACGATAATTTAAGCTTTAATTCATTTATTAAATTTTAAATTACTTTTTTTTTTATATAGATAATATTCAAGTAATTAAATTACCTCAATATAGTCCAATTGAGAGATCATTAGAAGGTAAACGTGTTACTGTAACTGGTTGGGGATATTATAATGATGGTCATCCACAATTATCAAATTTCTTAAGATTCATTAATGTACAAATTATGAATTTAGAAATATGTAAAATCAAATTTGAAGGTATACCACGTAAAACAAATATTTGTATTGATGGATCAGAAGGTAAATCAACATGTAATGGTGATTCAGGTGGTCCATTAGTTTATATAGATGAAAATGGTGATAAAGTTTTAATTGGTTTAAGTTCATTTGGTGCTAAAGTTGGTTGTGCAAAAGGATGGCCAGCTGTTTTTACCCGGATTACATCATATTTGAATTGGATTTTGTCAAAAATATCGTCATAAATTATATATTAATTCTTAATTAAATGTAAATATCAAATAAATTTAATTTAATTTTTGAATTAATTTATATTAATACATCGAATTTTAGTCTATTTTTTTTCATTGGGCAAGGAAATTTACTTTGAAAATCTTATTATTTTAAACCTTTACTTAGTCCATAAAATTATATTATAGAATCAAAATTTTCCATAATATCGTTAACAATTTACGAATATCACTATAAATTTGATATAATAATTATAATATTACAAATTTTAATCACTTTTTATTACCCAAGATTAAATTGAATTAATCTGTTTTTAAATATAGATATTTGTCAACCATAAAAAAATGCGATAAAAAATAAATTTCGTTATCTATAAATGCAAACAATTTTATTTTTAAGAACGACATATTTTTTTTATTAAATCAATTTCATATACATAATCCCATAATTTAACTAGATTTTATAGAAGCACTAATAAATTATACATATGTATTATATAAAAAATAAATTTTGAATTTTGATTTATAAAACATTTTCAAAATATTTTAGAAATTAAATATGAATTTAAAACTACTGTTAGAAAACCATCACAATTTTAGTGGTGATCAATTTGTAGAGGGATACCAAATATTTTTTAGGTAATCAGTTTATCTTGTAATTTTGGACTGTTCAATTTATGTCCATAAATTTAATAGTTACATAATTATATTGACAAACGGTAGGAGGTAAAGTATTAAAGTAAGGAGGTAAAGGTTTGAAAATCAAACACTCTGTACACTTATTTAAACCCATCAGTATATTATAAGAACAAACACCAACCAAACCATATATGTATGGTTAATAAAGAGAATTTAAGTAAGTTATATTTCCCATACCTTTACTTCTACATTCTAACATTATTTCAGATTATATCCAACAATTTTTTTTTTTTTATGAAATATGGGCTAAATTTTTATGTAATAATGGCATCCGGCGCACTGAATTTCCGGTTACTTTACTGTGACATATATTTTTCAGACAAGATTTCCTTTAAATATTGATATTAGCAAGGTCAAAATATTTGTCAAAATTAACAAATTCAAAATATAAAAGAAATTTCCAATAAATAAAAAACATTAAAAAGTTAATATAAAATAATATACTAAATATTTTTTGTCAAAAGACTGGAACGAGATCAAAGAAATAGCAAAAAAAAATTTCCTAATTTAAAATGTTTAAAACTTTATAAAAACTTATGGCTCTATTAATTCCCCCAAAAATACAAAAAAAAATAGTATCCCCAAATTTGGAAAAAAGAAATAAAGAAATTTTTTTGACTATAAATTCGTAATCAACATTCGCAAATGAGCTAGTTCAATTCTTGTCGGTTGTGTTGCTGTACCTGAAGCATAAAATTAACAATTTTCCAATTTTCCTAACCAATAAATACTTTTTTTTTGTTGGATTATGATATACCAAAAAAATTTCATAACATTTTATTATTTATTAACATTTGTAATAATTATTGGTGGCCGAATTAATTGGCGAAGTGTTAAACCATTACATTTAATACCACGTAGTTATGTTAGAACAACAATATATCGTCCATTTGTTTATAATAGTGGTTTAAATAATAATGGTAATAGTCATATTGGTTATGGTTATGATAATGTACATCGTCGACATGGTGCAATGAAAAGAATATTTGGTGGTAATGTTGCATTACATAGTACATTTCCATATCAAGTTGGATTATTATTAAAAACAACACGTGGATTAAATTGGTGTGGTGGTTCAATAATATCACAGGATTATATTATTACAGCAGCTCATTGTTTGGATATGTGAGTATCAAATAAAAATTTATCACATCCTATATTTATATTTATTTATTTAATAAATTTGAATTTTTTATGGTCTATATAAAAAATAGAGCAGAAAAAGCTTTAGTATTTCTTGGTAGTTATGAAATTCGTAATCCAAATGAACCAGGTGCTAAACGTATTGAAGTTTTACGTTCACATTTTATTATACATCCTGGTTGGGATCCAAGACGTTTAATTCATGATATTGGATTGTTAAAATTTCCATATTCAATTCAATTTACTGGTAATATATATTTATCATTCTTCCAAAACTAATTTCCTATTAATATTTATAATAAATATTTTCTATTTCAAATAGAATCAATTCAACCAATTCGATTACCAATTAAATCATTTGTACCAAATAGTTTTGCTGGTAAATTTGCAACAGCATCTGGATGGGGAAGATATTCATCAGGTAATATAAAAAAACTAAAAAAATATTCGCAATTCAATCTTTTAAATCAATTCTAATCAATTTCACAGCTTCACCAACAATATCATATTCATTACGATATGTTGAATTACCAATATTAAGTCAAGCAACATGTCTTAGTAGTTATCCATTTTTATTACAACCATCAAATATATGTACAAGTGGTTCTAATGGTAAATCAACATGTACAGGTGATTCTGGTGGTCCATTAGTTGTAAATAGTGATGATGATTTTGGTAGTAGTTCAAAAATATTAATTGGTTTAACATCATTTGGTAGTATATTTGGTTGTGAAAAAGGTTATCCTGGTGTTTATACAAGGATAACATCATATTTAGATTGGATATCACAAATAACTGGTATTGGTAATGAAAAAAGTATTAATGATGATGATTTAATTGATAAACAACCAGATATAACAATTGATAGTGATGAAGAGAATTTTGATAATGATCATCATAATGATCGTTTTGATATTGATGATAGTTAAATTTATTTATTATATATATATATATATATAATATATATATTTTTTATGTAATATATAAATAAAAATTAGTTCAATTGTGCGAGACTGAAATTTTAATAAAAATGTTTTATTGTGCCTAACAGACAATTATTTATTGTAAAATTTATAAATAATTTATTTATGTTGAAATATTGTAAATTGTAAAATTTTGTGCAATTTCTTTTATTACTATATTTTGTTATAGGCATTTCTATTTCATATTTTTGTTTTATCTATTTTGTAAGAAACAAATTTTTTTATTATTGAAACATTTCTAAATTTCTTTTTGGCAAAACTTTTTTTTAATGTTGAGTTAGACTGTGTGGTTGTAAAATCTAAAATGTTTATGTTTAATAAATGTTTAATTATTTTTCAACAGACCATGAAATCAAATATGCACCATTTGATACACTTGATCGATTAATGGGTATAAAACTCAATTTAAAGTATACGAATTTAGATTACTTAATATAATATTTGAAAACTATCATTAAAAAAAAATGTAAGTTAATTACAATCAGGTGAAAAATAAGTTAAAAATATATAGGCACAAGAAAAGTAATTAAATTAATTGTTAAAAAAAAGTGAGCTAAGTAGGAAGAAATTAAATTTATTGTTTTTACTAATTTTTTTTAGGAAATGGTTCAAATGGAAATAGAAATTTTTTGTATAGATATTCATTTCCTCATACCAATGAATTTAATTCAATACTCTTAATACTTCTATATGAGTACTTAAATTTCCATTCATATATTTTAAAATTTGGTACTCTTATAGTTATGATTATAATTTAGTATTTAGATAGTTCATTCTAATGCATCCCAAACACTGTAAATGCTATTGAAATTTTCATATCTATGATTATGTAATCTAATTCTTTCAGTTTCCCAGAAATTCTATATTTTCAACTTTAATTAAAATTATTATTTAATATACCCATTTTAATTTTTTTTAATAAAACCATATTTTCCCTTTACAAAAATTAATTAAAAGATTTTCGATGCTAATATCAAAAAACATTTATAATATTATTAATTTACAAAAAAAAAATCTATCTACCTTGTCACGTTTTTAGCTAAAATATAAAACCACTTTTTTGCAATTTTTAATTTAATGGAAAAACATTTCATAAATTTTTAATTACAAAATATTTTTTGTATACCACAAAAATATAGAAAAAATATAGAAATATTAATATAAAATGTTATGCAAGAAATATAGAGAAAATATTTAATCCCAAAGTTTATATATGTATACATATATAATCATAACATGGGTGGAATTCAATTTAATATTTTCTTTTATAATATAGAAAATTTGTATATATGAAAAGCCAAAAAAACTCATAATCTCTAAAACATAATCTCCGCTGGAAGGCATATCAAATATAATTCTATAAAATATAAAAAGGAAAAAATATAGGAAAAATCATGTTGATAATCTCATGTTCTAATGCTGGTGATGAATAATGAACCAAAATAAAAAAAGTACTGGTTTTATGTATAGATTATTGAAAAATCAATGTAAAAAAAGCTAGAAAATTAATATTAAAAAGTCACCCTTATTTTTCTGTTTGGTGTCATCATCAGTATGCTTTTTTTTTTATAAATTATTCAGTAGTGAAGTTTATTGCGGATAAAATTATTATTACCAAAACCAAAAAAAAAAAAAGAAAATAGACAAAATTATAGTTAGAGTAATAATGAATTTTTATAATAATATGAAAAATTATTAAATAATAAATTTTTGCGCTGCAAGGAAAATGAAAATGTATTATAAATGTTAGTCAGCCACTGGGGTGGAAAAAAATCACTACATATAGTCAAATAATTCATGTAAATAATTGAACATTTCATATTTTTATCACTATGTAATTTATAAAGAATTTATTTTTTTCAGAAAATCAACAAATTAATATTTAAGCTGAAAATTAAATGCTAAATCAATCTAACTAAAAAATACTTCAAAATAATTTCGAATTTTTGAACTATGTACTACTTAAATATAATTCTAGGTTAGTAATCTATTTGAAAATATTAATTTGTAAATATAGTTCAAGTATTTTGTAAATTACGAAATTATGAATTGTTTACTTAAATGCAGTTTGTAATCAATCACATTAATCTATTTGTAATACCCCAGCTGATGGGATTATCTTCAAGTGTCTAATAATGAACTACATATATTTCGACTATATAAACTAATATGAATTTCATTCAATTTGTTAGTTAGTTTTTCGTTATCCAACAAAAATAACAACACACTATATAGCACATACCATAAACGTAAAATGAAAACTATTATTGGATTATTGATATTCTCATGCATTGCTATTTGGGCAAATGCTGATGAATTACAACCAATTGATGAATTAATACCAAATATTCCAATTCATTTACCAGAAATTCATGAACCAGAACGTCGTATTGTTGGTGGAGATGAAGCTGTACCACATTCATTACCATATCAAGTTGGTTTAGCATTACAAATTGGTTCAAAGACAGCATGGTGTGGTGGTTCATTAATTGCAAAACAATGGGTATTAACTGCTGCTCATTGTACTGAAATGTAAGTAAAAATTAGTCAGAGATTATTAAACAAAATAATTAAATATTAATTAATTTTATTAAAAAACAAAAATTATAGGGCAAAAGGTGCTGTTGTTTATTTAGGTGCACATAATATCAAAGATGATAATGAACCAACTCAAATTCGTATTGAGGTACCAAAAGAAAATTTATTAGTTCATGAATCATGGAGTCGTTTAACATTATTAAATGATATTTCATTGATTAAATTACCTCAACCAGTTGAATTAAATGGTATATATTTGGAATTTTACAGTCAAATTACATTTGAATTTTAAAATTTAAATATTTCAATTTTTTCATAGAAAATATTCAAATTGTCAATTTACCAAGACGAAGCCAAGTTAATAAGAGTTTTGAAAAAGATAATGTTTTAGCATCTGGATGGGGAAAAGATACTGATGGTATAAGTTTAATCAAAAACATTTACATATAACTCATAAAAATTTAAACAATATTTTAGCTGCAACTGCTGTATCACCAGTACTACGTGTTGTTGAAGTACCAGTTGTTAAAAAAATGTCATGTTCATTAAAATATTTTGGTGTTATTAAGGATACACATATTTGTGCTGGTAGTAAAGGTAAATCAACATGTAATGGTGATTCTGGTGGACCACTTGTATTAGTTGAAAAAAATGGTTCTAAAACATTATTGGGTGCTACATCATTTGGTATTGCATTTGGTTGTGAAAAAGGTTGGCCAGGTGTATTTACACGTGTTACATCATATTTAGATTGGATTTCATCAAAAACTGGTATTGAAATTCTTCCATAATTTTGGTTTGTGGAAATGTTTTTAACTTGTGAAAATATAATAAATAAAAATCTGAAAATTTAATTGCAAATCTATACAAAATTTTGTTTTTCTTCACTTTATTTACATATTAAATACTGCTTTTTTGTTAACCTTTGCCTTTAAATATTAAATTAAAATTGGCAATATAAAGTATGGAAAACAATCACCGGGCTTATTAAAAGCACATTTTCTCAAAGTAGGTATTGCATTTGGTTCATCTATTCATCTCATAGTACAAACCAAATACCGAAGCAAATGTGTATTAAGTAAATAACTTTTTTTATTTAAGAGGCCTTTGCCCAAAAAGTAAGATAAGGTTTTTCGCTGGAGCAGATAACTTGAGCTGTAATTATCGGATTTTGATCTGGTTTTTTGAAAATGGTTGGTAATAGACCTACCTTTTACACTATGCATCTTTTTTTAAAGTTGTTTACCTAGGTTTTCTGGAAATTTGAAATGTTTTTTCATTTCCATACAAAAAAAACGTTGCGACCAAGATTTTTTCCACAATTTTCATCCAATTTGGATGAAATTTGGAAGACAAGTAGTCCTAATAAAACGAATCTACACTAAAAAATAATAGAAAATAAGTTTGTAGGAGCGAAATTAAAAAAGTAACTTTTTCCAAAATTTGCTAAAAAAATACTAATTTGAAATTGTTATACAGAAAATAGTTCCACTAGTTTCTAATAGGATCGCCGGTTGTTAATTGTTATATTCGCTATTATTTTTTGTAACTATATCTCTCTCGTTGTTCTCTATATCCTTTCTTCTTTTGGATATACATACTTTTTTTCATTTTCTTATACAGGTTTTAGTTATGTGCAAGTATTTTCATTTAAATTTTAAATTTAATTATTTTAGAATTTTTTCGTTTTCTATATTCAGAATATTTATAGTTTATTAGGGGTTTAATAGTTTTTTTGTTGAATGTGCTAAAACTCTGTCGAGTAGGTTTAAAAAAGTATAAATAGGAAAACTCAATAGCATGTTCAAACGAGAATATTACTAATATTATAATAATGAATAATGAATACTAATAAATAACAAAGAGGATATCTGTCAGCCATGTTATTTTAAAAATACCAACGTTATGTATATTACTTTTTAATGAACTTGCTCAATTTAATATTTACTAATTTTCTTTGATTTTTCATTATAAGTAATATACATACTATAATTTCTAAAAAAATATATACGAGTATGTACGTAGATTAAAATTAAATTAAAACAAACCAAAATTATGGAAGAATTTCAAAAATTAAATTAATGCATTCATTCAGTATAAATTAAACTACGATCGCATATTTGATTTTTTTCCCTAAAATAAGAAAAATAGAAAAATATTTAAATTTGAAAATTGAAATTTAAATGTAAAAACTTATATCCTTTTGAATGGATTTAAGAAAAAACTCATTGCAGGTAACAAATATAAAAAAGGGTCAACCACAGCAATAAACCATCGTAAAATAAAAACAACAACAAAGGCACATAGGAATAATATTCTCAACTGAGTAGAAAACAATTTGAAATTATGTTCATTTACTCAAAATAAGAATTTTGTGTTATACAAAATGTATGTTGCCGATCATTTTGTGTGTGCATATTTTTAAATTGTTATACACACCATGTATATAGTATAACAAAACGAAGTATGCCAGATATAATTTTACTTTTTGGGCAAAGGCCTCTTAAGGGCAAAATTATTCTAACTTTGGTTATCATTTAACTTTGGTTAGTCTCTTTTTTAAGAGTTGTACATGTAGCGTATTTTAAACAGACGGACTGACAAAGTGAAACTAATCTGAACATTTTTATCAAATTTTATTGAAAATGTGCTAAAAACCATACTTTTTAAATCTTACGGTTTTAAGCGTATTTAAATATAAATAATTAGAAAGCTTTACTTAAATTTAGAAATTAATTAAATGTACAACACTATAATTGATAAAATTTATTTGCAGTATAGTCTTAGAGCCATTTAATAATATTATGTAATTATAAAAGTATAAATTCTGTATAATCAAAAATATTAATAAAAATGACGCGTAGCCGAACTACTAGTTTTAAAGTAGTTTTAAAATTATGGGCTTTTTTTAAATTGTCTATTGTAACTAAATATTTTGAGTATATGTTACACCCTTTAGTGGCAGAAATTAAAATTATAACAACTGTGATTTTATACTATACTACTTAGTACCTTTCAGATGCGACATTAAACCTAATTTTTGGGGCTTATTGACTATTGGAAATCACATTTTAAAAATTAACATATTATATATTTTAGTATTCAGCGCCTCTAGCGGTATAAATTTGAAATACGGTTACTGACATCGATTTCTACTCATAAATACCTTTCCAACGAGTGGTCAAACTTTATACTATATAAAATTACATTTTTATTCGGAAAAAGGTGTTTTGGAAAATACTCTTAGCGCCGCCTCATTTTTAAAATCCGAATTTTAAAATTCTATCAATTAAATCTGGTTCTCAATAAATCAAGCTTTCCATCGGTGGGTCTATCCATAAACTTATGTGTACAGTAACTATGTGAAATAACTGGTTTTTATTGTTTAAATCGGACAGACGGACGGACAGACAGACGGACGGACAGAAAAGCGTTAACATAAGTTTTTTTTAAAGAAGCCCTAAAAATATTTATGGAAAGCTTTACACGATTTACCATTTTAACGCTATAATCTTGTGCCGCATAAAATCTTTTTTTAATTCATTTTCAATCAAAATTTTTATCATGGTGGTTTAAATAATATTTATAATGTAATTGATATGACATAATAAATTGTAAATTTTATTTACTCTCATTAATCCATAAAAATTTACAGTATTTAGACAATATTTTATCATGATTTATATATTAACTAATAATTCAATATCAATAAATCCTTTTTCGCGAATTAAAAAAATAAAAATAATAAAAAATCATATAAATAGTCGAGAAATTGTTTTGAAAAAATTAGTTGTAGCATAACATTTTCACAACAATGAAGTCAATATTTGTTATAATTGCCACTATTGGTTTGGCTGTAAATGCCCAAATTGATGTTGATTCAATTGAACCACTTAATTTGGTAGCACCAATACCTCTATATCCAGAAGATTTTGTTAAACAAGGTCGTATTACTGGTGGACAAGAAGCAGTACCAAATCAATTCCCATATCAAGCTGGTTTATCTCTACATATGCCAGATGGTAGAAAAGGTTGGTGTGGTGGTTCAATTATATCAAACCAATATATTTTAACAGCTGCTCATTGCACAGAAAAGTAAGTCAAAAATATTTTGTATATATTAAATTATTATATACATTTTGTTTGTTTGGGGTAGAATTAACAAAGTTACGGTTCATCTTGGTGCACATAATATCAAAACTGAAGAAGAAGGTACACTTAATATTGAAGTATCAAAAGAAAATATTATTGTACATGAAAAATGGAATATGATTAGTTTAACCAATGATATTTCATTGATTAAATTACCCGAACCAATTGAATTTAATGATAAAATTCAACCAGTTAATTTACCAAAACGTAGTCAACAATCAGAAAAATTCGTTGGTGCTACAGTAACTGCTTCAGGATGGGGAAAAGATTCTGATGGTTCGATTTAAATATATAATTTATTTATTTTTCAATAATAATTTTTTTTTTGTGTTTAGCTTCAACTTCAGTTTCTCCAGTTTTACGTTATATTGATATTCCAGTTTGTACACAATTTAAATGTAATATTTTCTTTTTGGGAAAAATTGGTCCATCACATATTTGCATTAAAGGAGTAAAAGGACAATCAACATGTAATGGTGACTCTGGTGGTCCATTAGTTATTCGTGAAGAAGATGGTTCAAATACATTATTGGGTGCTACATCATTTGGTATTGCATTAGGTTGTGAAAAAGGTTGGCCAGGTGTATTTACACGTGTCTCATTTTTCTTGGATTGGATTGCACAAAACTCTGATATCAATATCCGTGCATAAGAAAAAAAAAGAGATTGATTTAAAGAATGTTTCTCACGAAATATTTTGTTAAATAAAGAAAATATATAAAAATGATTTTTATTTTAATTTATTATTTCATTAATTTATATTTTAAATTCCTAAAACATTATTTTGATTCATTTAGTTTAGTATTTCTATTTTTTTACAAATCAAAGTATGTTTACAAATCCAATCAGTAAATTTCGAGAGTCTAGTATAAACTCGTAACATAGCCAAATCACAAGAATTATTATTACTAACTATAAATGAATTAATACCAATTTGTATTGGTCTACCTTGCAATGATACTACTACAGCACCACCTGAATCACCTTCACAAATGCCACTTGGTGCCATTGGATCAGCACAAATCATTGCATCTGTATTCAATTCATTAATTGGTTTTGGTAATGTTTTAAATTTGTCTTGACAATTTTTATTTGGCCATAATTTTGATTTTGTATATTGTAGTTTGATGGAAGCACCTTCAACTAAAATTATTAAATAAAAATTGTATTTCTTTTTTACTTTAATATAAAAAATATTTAAATTACCATCTCCTGTTAATCCCCATCCAGATACAACTGCAGTCATATTATCAATGTTGGTTCCTTTTTCAAGAGTTAATAAATCAATTGGACGTATTGAATCTACACATATAAAAAAAATTATGTTAATTAATTTTTCATTACATACTTTTATAAATAATTTTGTTTCTAACCAGTAAAATTTATTGCATCATTCAATTTAATTAGACCAATATCATTATAAACTTGTCCGCTAATAAATAATTCATGTATAATAAAATTATCTTTTGTTAAATCAATAAACTTTGATTCTCTGTCAGGATTATTTTTATCAAGAACACCTAAAAGAATTTTAGCTGATTCGATACTGTAAAATATAATAACAACACAAATTAATTAAATTAAGTATTTATTTATAAAACTGAATATATTATATAATTACTCGTGAAGACAATGTGCTGCTGTCAATATTAAATTATTTGAAATCAATGAACCACCACACCATGTTTGAAATCCCAATTTGTGATCCAGTAGTAATCCAACTTGATAAGAAAATTCTTGAATATTTGTTACATCTTGTCCTTTAAATATTCGACCATTAGGTTTACGATAATTATGTGTCCCAATATTTTCAGATGATGGTACAACAATTATATTTTGGCCAGATTTAACATTATTCCAATTAATTTGGTCTTGGCAATAAATTGCTGACACAAATATAAAAAGAACTAAAATTGAATTCATTTTTGAATGTAAAAATATTCAATTTTTTCTGACAAGTGGATCAGTACTGTATACAAAAAAATGAATTCAAAAGCTTTTATATAGTTTAGAAAATCTTGAAATTGATAATTTACGTATTTCAGACTATTTTCTTATCAAAAATATTAGGAATTCACTACTTGAATATTGCGAAGAAAAGATAAATGACATATATTTTACAATTGATTAAAAAGAGGTAAATAACATAAGTTTTGTTTTCAAGGTTATAATTGTATTTTTAATAATAGGCGTAGTTTACACAGGATTCGGGAATCGACTAATTATACCACTTTTGTAGGAGAGATGATACATTTACACGAATATAATAAACATATCTCTTATAATTAACCGATTTCTGAATCATGTCCTTACATTGGAATACTAATTTAGTTATACTATAAATCAATATTATGAGCTAACAAATTGAAAATATACAAAATGACGACACAAAAATGATAATAAAAATTTATTCATTTTTCTAAAATTGATTCATTGCCCAATCAATTTTCAATACTGACAAATAATATTAAAATCGATACATTGAATTTTATAATTTAATCTTCTGGCATATACATCTGACATATATCAGTTTTTGTACATATCCATGATAAATATTCAGTAATTCGTGTATATACTCGTGGTACTGATGTTTCACAACTATCCTTTTTCATAAATGATGCAATTCCAATTTGATATATTTTACCATTTATATTAATTACTAATGGACCACCGGAATCTCCTTTACATACACCAATCTCTTTTGTGCCAGCAGTACATATTTGTCCTGATGTTACTACAGCTCGATTATAAGCTAATTGACATTTTTTTTCCGGTAAAATTTGTACTGTTGCATATTGTAAATTTGCAATTGCATTGGTAACTAAAATTTTAGATAAAAATAAATTATTATAATAATATAAAATATTTATATTCACTTACGATCACTTGATATAGCACCCCAACCAGAAACAATTACATCTTTATTATCAAATTCATCTTTTTTTGAATATCCATTATAAATCAAATCAATTGGTTTTATTTTCTCTAATAATTTTGAGAGGGAAAATGTTAAAATATTACATTTTATAAATTAGTTATATTTGTCACTTACTACTAAATCTAATTGGATTTTTCAATTTTATTAATCCAATATCATTTTGCTTTAAAACTGGATCAAAATCATGAATTATAAAGTCATCTTTGGTTACATTTAACAATAGAGAACCTACTTCTGGTTGCCATCTGTTAATTGTTCCCAAATAAAGAGTTACATGATCCATGCTAAATTTGAATTGTAAAAAATAAATATTATTAATATAATTCTCTAATAAATTGACTTGTTATTACTTTAGAAGACAATGAGCAGCAGTTAAAATCCAATCATTTGATAATATTGATCCACCACACCAAAATTGATGTCCATCTTTATTGAACATCTTTATACCAACTTGATAATTGAAATCTTCAATATTAGTAACATCATTTCCATTACGAATTCTTGGTTCAATAATTATGTCACTATAACTTTTTGTGAATAAAAAAACCATAAAAATTGTAAAAAATAATAATTTCATATTGGTATACAAAGTTGATAAGTTCAATTTATATAAATGATGAAAAATTTTTTTGACTCCTTCCCAAATTATTCCTAACAACTAACACAATATTTCTACAAAATTATTTTAAAATAATCATTTTTAGATGATATTAATTGAATTGCAACGTAATTTATGTTATTTTACCAAATGTTTTAATGTTAATTTAAATATATTTAAATTGTTATAATTGTTGTTCTGTTATTGTTGAAGTATTATAGTTGATTAATTAAATACTTAAAATCTTAAAGCTAATATTTATATTAAATATAATGTATGTATAAAAAAGTTTTAAATTAAAAGAAAATTTAACAACTAAATAAATAAATTTTTTTGTTAATTTTCTTTTCTAAATAGTAGTTACTAACCAAAAAAAAAAAATTTTTTATATCATAAAAATTAATTTATTATTAAATAATTTTTCAATCAGTACAAAAGATAATTTAGTACAACAAGATTATGAATTATCATTGATTTTATATTGGTGCTTCTTGAATACTTGAATCTATATATAAAATTTAAATTGATATTTGGGTGATAGTCTTCAAAATGATAGAATCGTAGTAAGTATTATCTTTAATTAATTTTTTGATAAATTTTAATGTACTTCAATTCAATTTATTAAGTAAGTAATAAATTATATTTCAAATTGCATTTTACATATACATCTTTATATAGTACATATCCCGTACTAAAAGCAATGCTTTAATAATTCGTAAAGTCAAAGTATAGAGTAAGTTTTCAAGTATTATCATTATTTTTTTGATTGAACAAATAGACTATTTAGTAAAGCTATTCTCAGTAAAATATATATAGCTAGTAAAATTTGTAGTATTTTTCATACTATTAGCAATTCTAATCAAACATGGCATGAATGATACTAACATTATTATTACTGATATGTTATAAACATTATTTAAAATTCAGTAAAAAAAAACTACTCAGTTTTATTATGCCATTAGATTAAAGTTGCTTGCAAATTGTTTAAAAAAAATATTTTCTATATAATTTAAAAATACTGAAATATTTTTAGCATTGCCATTAAATTTTTTATGAAACTTACGCTCTTATTCAATTATTAATTATCAAATTGACTAGTATAATTGATAAACAAGTTAAGACAACTACTTATATAGACAGATAAGTTAAAATCTAATTTTTTTACTTACCAATATTATATTTGAAAATTTAAAAAAAAATGTATTTTATCAATTTTTCAAATTTTATAAATTAACTATGAATTCTGTTGAAATATGTTTTCAACCGAATTTACTATTTGCGTAACCTTCAAAAAATACAAAATTATGTACAAAGAAATTTCAATAAGTAAAACAAATTTAAATTTTTCATATTATATTTACATAGAGAATTAATAATAATATTAAATTAAAAACAAATTAAATTTTGACATTTTTCGGTATAAATAGCTGAAAATTTTGTATTTAAATTTATCGTCCAATTACTGTGTTCTAATAGTGTTCGCATTAAAAAAAATTATCATCATTATTATATAAGGCGATAAGACGACAAAAGATATGAATACTTTTATTAATATTTGTGGCATTGTTTTGGCATTACTTGCGACAGTTCAATCAGCTAATTATACTGCACCAATTTATTCAGTATATTTTAAAGATATGACACCAGATGATAGATTTGTAAAAGCAAAACCTCAACCAAAACCACCACATCATCGAGTAGGTGCAGGTCGTATATATCGTGGAGCTGAAGTATCAGAAGCTGAACAAGCTCATTATAATTACCAAGTAAAATTGGTAACGAAAAAAGCTCGTGGTGCTTTTGGATGTGGTGGTACAATAATTGGTGATAGTTTAATTTTAACAGCAGCACATTGTCTTCATGGGTGAATATATATTTAATTTTTTAAATCTGTATTCTTAATTCTTAAATACATTATTCATTTGACAGTGGTTTAAGTGCTAAAGTTTATATTGGTATACGTAATCAATATGATAGACAAAATTCTCAACAACAAGCATTAACACCAGATAATTGGAAAATACATGAACTTTATAATGATGATGAAATAGTAAATGATATTGCATTACTATTATTACCAAAACCAATAATATTTTCTGATACAGTTGGTAAAGTTAAATTACCACCAGCAGGTACTTTATGTCCATCATTTGCTGGTAATGGTATTGTGATATCTGGATGGGGAGCTTTAGATGATGACAGTTAGTTACCAAAAATTGTATATCACATAACATTAATTAATTACATTACATTGTTTTTTTTGTAGATACTGCACCAACAATGTTACAATTTGCTAATGTTAAAGTTGCACCACCAGAAAAATGTGAAAAAATTTATACAACATCATTTTTACCAGCTTCTATGGTTTGTGCAGATGCAACAAGTTCTGGTACATGTCAAGGTGATTCTGGTGGTCCAATGATAGGTAGTATTAATGGTAAATCAACAATTATTGGTATTGTATCATTTGGTGCTGAAAAATGTGAACATAGTACACATAGAGTATTCACTTGTGTAGCACATTTCGTACCATGGATTCTAGAAAATGGTGCTAAATATTTTATAAAATCGAATATTGTAAATTTACTAAATTTGTACACGAATCTTTTATGAAAAGCGAGTAAAGAGTAAATCTATAGTGTAATAATTTATAAATACATAATTTTCTTTTAGTACATTATTATAATACTTAAAATTCAGATTATATACTAATAAAAAGTAAATTTAAATAATCTGTAAATAAATGAAAACTATTATGAAACAATATAATTTTTTGTTGTAAATCTTATATTCCATAGTCTCTTAAGATTGTTTTTCTCCAAATTTAAAAACATTCAGATCCAAATCTCTTGTAAAAATTGAATATAAATGTTGTTTTGATTCCATAAAATCTGGTAATTCATAATGTAGTTAATAAATTTTTAAATTATAATTTACCAAACAAACTCCAAGTTAACGATAAAGTATATTTTTAAATAATTTCTTTATATTTTAAATATTTCAGATTAGATTAAATTTTACATAATTTTAGTATACCATTTTTCACTAAAGTAGTGATGTAAATTTTTTTTCATATCAAATTTATTAGAGAATATGATTTCTTAAATGTTACTCATGCAGTCCAATGAACTCATGGACCATTAATTTTTAATTTTATAAACATTTAGTGGACTTTGTCCTGTAAAATATAATTTTTCTTATCTAACTTCCTTTCTAATTTATATAGCAAAATTAGTTTATGGTGTGTAGCTGAAGATCAATATTAATTGTACACAATAAATTGTATCCGATATTCATTTTTCTGGGAGATATATGATTAACTAACGCATAAAAACTTGTGGTAGTACATGCCCCAATGATAGGTAGTTTCCATAAAAATTGTTTCCATAAATGTTGATAAAGCAATATTTTGTGTTACATAATACTAGGGTGCATTCTGGGATGGCATTGCGTGAAGTGATTTTTGACTATAACATAATTACAATATCGTGAATCAAAAAAATAAAAACATTGTGTATATTTAATTTCAAACAATTGTCACACTTCCACTAATCCATTTTTCAGCTTTATGTTGTGAAACACCGCTTAAAATAGATTTTGATAGTATTATGATAGTATATAATTTCTCAAGTCGGTAATTTTAGATTAAGTATGCATCAGATACCTTGTCATGGCTTAATACAAATGTTTTAATTACCACGTAATTAAAATATATTAAAATATTTTTTTTTTCATCTGTAAGTAACGCAATATTTCTTAAAAATTTATAAATTTATTTGCATTATTATTATTTAATTAATTATTATTCAAATAGCCTTGAGAAAGGATTGTAAATTAAATCTAATAAACTAAAAATTCGCCATTTTTTAAATAAACATAATTAAATCGCCATATTTTGTCAACAATATAAAAAATATTAACCAAATATTTATAGTATTATATCCAAAACAATTTCAATAATAGTTGGTAAAATATAAGAAATATTTTGATATAAATAGCACAATATTTTTTTGAAATTTTCATATCGTCTTTGATCGTTATCTTTTAACGTGCAATTAAAACTTGAATTTTTTTCAATAATGAAATTCTTAATCTGTTTTGTTGCTCTTGTGGCATTAGAAGTAAATAGTATACCAGTTAATGAAACTATTTCTAATAATAATCATATACCATCTTGGCATTGGAAAGACATTATACCAGATGATGTTATAATTAAACCAGATGAACCACAACCAGAAGCACATCCAAAACGTGATCCGAATGGTCGTATATATAATGGCCGTGAAATCACTGAAAAAGAAATGGCAGATTTTAAATTTCAAGTTAGATTGATTGCACATAAAAAAGATAGTTTATTTGGTTGTGGTGGAACAATTATATCACCAAATACTGTTTTAACAGCTGCTCATTGTGTTGATCAAGCTACAAAAATGGAATTATATTTTGGTGTTAGAAATGTTAAAGATATTGAAAATGGTAAAATTCAATCACAAATTGTTGATTTATCAGCATTCAAAACACCACCAACATGGAGACCATTAGGTTTAGTTGATGATATCGCTATAATTATTTTACCAAAACCAATTACATTTTCTGGTAAATTCAATAATACTATAATAAATTTTTTAACAAACTAATTTATATGAAATTTTAAAATTGATTTGTTTTTAGCAACTGTTGGTTCAATTGATCTACCATCAGAAACTAAAGATACATGTCCTGGATATACTGGCAAAACTATGAACATTTTCGGATGGGGAAAAATAAATGATAGTAAATATTAATTTTAAATTAATTAAATTAATTAATTAATTAAAATATGATTTATTATTATAGTGGGTGATCGTTCTGATATTCTTAAAACCAGTGTTGTTGATATAGATGCAGGCAAGAAATGTAAAAGTATATTTTCATATTTATTTAATGAAAATAAGATGATATGCGCAGATGGTTCAAAAGCAACAGGAACATGTAAAGGTGATTCAGGTGGTCCAATAACAATCAATGATGGTAGTAAAATGTATTTAACTGGTGTTGTATCATATGGTACAAATAATTGTGCTACAACTGAACCAAGAGTATATACTTGTGTTGTATCACATTTAGCATGGGTAAAAGAAACAATGAAATAAATAAATTTAAAATTTATTTGTACATTAATTAAAATTTTATTTTAATTTTTTTTTTGAATCCATACTCGATACTTGGTCCTAATTATTAAAAAAATCTTTTAATATTTCTTAAAATATATAGTTAAATATTAACTTTCTTTATTTATTACTTTTTATTGATAAGAAAATGAATTAAAACTTTAGTCCTGTTGAGCTTTCAATCCATTTTATATGTGCATATACACATGTAAATATTCTGTGATCTTTAGTTTTACATGCATTCGTACCAAATGATGTTATACCAATTAAATTATTTTCACCATTATCCATTTTTAATATCATTGGACCACCAGAATCACCTTGACATGTACCTTGAAAATCAATAGCACTTGCACATATCATTAAATTTGGATTAATACCATTGCCCCATGTTTTACGACAATCATGATATGTGGCAACTTGAACATTTGCACTTTTAAGTACATTATTTTCAGTATTTTCTGTAAAACAGAATTTTGAAAAAAAAAAATTATTCAATTATTTAAAATGAATTACCATTATCATCTGTCATTCCCCATCCGGATACAGTCACGGTTTTACCTTCATTGGCTGAACAAGTTTCTCATTGTAATGGTAAGCGAACAATACCAAATTTAACTAAATTTAAATGAATTTATTTTGACAAAATTCTACAATTTTAAATATTACTTGTAAGTTTAACAGGTTCTTTTAATCGAATCAAAGCAATATCATGTAAAGATAATAATGATTCGGGATCCCATTCTGGATGAATAATAAAATCGTCTTTATTTGCAATTCGATATTCTGCATTTTGGACATTTAACAGATCTGTTAAACCAAAATATAATTTTGTAGTTTCAACTGTAACATCTTCGCTGAAATTTTTTATAGATTTTAATTATTAATTTATCCTTATAATATAAATCCTTCTTACTCTAAAAGACAATGTGCAGCTGTTAGTACCCAATTTGGTGAAATTAATGAACCGCCACAATATCCAACACCTTTGTGTTCTCGTGCTCGACTAACTAATCTTACTTGATAATTATAGGATTCTTGGTCTTGTAATGTAACAAAATTACCACCAAGAATTCGTCCTGTTTTTACAGATTTAATATTAACACAAGAACTAAGTTCGATTAATAAAATTATAATTCCTATAACTAAATGATCTTTCATAATTTTTATAGAATATCAAGCAATTACAGAAGTGAATTATAAATAATGATATTCAGTTCAATAAAAATTCAATTTATTTATACAAAAAGTATGCTGTTTTGTCTATGAAAAAATCATTGCAAAAAAAATGTTTGATGCTTTCATTTACATTTGCACGTGATTAAATCGAAATTGAATTTATAAAAAGTATTAAAAAAATTACAGACTTGTAAGACAATGAAATTTGTTAAGAAAGCTTTTTGTGATTGAACAGGTGCGGGTTGTAAGTTTTAAACAAATATGTATAAATATATTGATCTATAATTTTTAATGATTTAAATGATTTTTTTTTCTTTTAAATTCACGTATTTCAAATTGTATAAATTGTGTGTAATTTCAATTTTAGGATTAAATCAAAGACTATATAAATTATATATAGTCTTTGGTTAAATGTTCGGCACAATTTTGAGGCACTTTAATTTCGGATACCGGGATTTATATGTGTACCATTCAAGGTAAGTTATGCTATAATTTTTAATTATTGAATTATGATAAATATTTTTCATTACAAAACGTTATATAAATTACAAAAACTTACAGTTGCGAACATGAAAATAGCAGTAGTAGTGTAAAAAATTGTTAAATAAAATTCAGATTTGCTTTGAGCTGAAAAAAAATTATTCTTCATTGATTGAAATGGTTTTAATTAAGTAATTTAAGAACTATATCCAAAAATTAGTTATTTCAATTCTAACTTTATAATGGCACAAAATTATTACAAATATTAGTATTTTAAAAATGCTACAGCTACTGCTATTTTAGTGTTAGCTGTATATAATGTTCTTACAGTCCAGAATCTAAATGTCCTTATCGGGAAATGAAATACTAATTTTTAGATCAATAATTTACTAATTAGTTAACTGATTTGAATTTTCTTGTTACTCACTATTTAGATATATAAATAATTAGATTTTTTTGGATAAAATACCACATGCTCTTTATTTTATGCGCTTTTGGCATACTCTTTCTACATTTTTTACACTCTTGATATGGATGTTGTAGCAAAGAGTAACAAAAGTGAAATTAAATAAAAATAAAATTTCCATTCATCTTAAATTATATTCCTTGTTGAATAGACATATCTGGAAAAGCAATGGCAAACAATTGCTCCTATTTTGAAAAAGATTTTATTCATTATGAGTAATGTTCTATGGTTAAATTATAACAAGTTCTTTTCCAGAAAAGAGTACAAGATCCAAATTACTAATCATAACAACTCAGTTATTCAAATTAATATGTCCTATAATATAATAATTATTTATTTGAATAAAAATTATTTGTTGATTATGCAATAATAATCATTAAATTTACGGATTATATAAAATAAAATTATTCAATTTATTCAAATTTAATTCCCAATAAATACTAAATTCAATTTTTATATTTTTCTTGAAAATTTCCCAATAATAAATGATTCAATTTATCAATAATCCAAAAAAAAAAAAAGTTGAAATTATTTTTACAACAACGAAAATATTGAATCATTATCCTAGAAAATATAATGAACATAAAAAAGTTTTCCCACAAAATATTCATTTTTCAATATTTTATCCGGATTGTTAGAAAAAAGCAGATAAATCTATTTTTTAAAAAAAGATTTTTAACTTTTTTGTAAACTTTTTCAAATTTTTTTTTTGTTGCTAAAAATAGAATCATATTTTTTTTAAATGAGATTTTTTTTTTGTTATTAAATCGATGATGAAGTCTTCCTTACAATAAATGAATGGAAATTTGATTCGTGTAAGATTAATGAGTAGCACAAGGATTTCTCATTGTTGGTAAATTTATTTTGCGAAGGATTTTATAATAATTTAAATTTAAATGTATTTGAAGCACCAAATTTTATCGATTTAATACCATAACGTCTTTCTGATTGCCGTAACATAGAGTTCTTTCACTATATATTTTAGTTATATGGAGATGTTTGTCTGAATAACAAAGAATAACAATTTTTGATCTGAGGTAGTCAAATTTTACTGCAAAATTTACTCAAAAAACGAATATCTTTTAATCCCGCAAACATTGATTTTTTTGTACCCAGCTGCATAGAGCAATTGAGTGACCCACTTTGATTGAATCATGAATACTCGTATAATTGGAACATTTGTGTTTTGTTCTGTAATTTTACTATACATAATTTATGTCTAAGATTGGAGCTAAGACATCTTATATTTCCTAATCAGATCTTAAATTTCTCAAAGCTCTCTTATGATTATATTTATATATAAAAATGCACTTTTTAATTATTTAAAAGATGGAATCACACAAGATCCTAAAATTGTGTTTAACAATAATTATATTTTGTGATATTTTCCAGCTTCATTTCAGATTTTATTATAATGTTTTTTTGCATAACAATTCAGTCTAACAAAAATTATTATAATAATATCTGAATTTACCAGTAATCTATAGCTAATTTCTGGTCTCAGTATAATATAATAATAATGGTTTTGTTACCATCAGGAAAAAGGAAATATGTAAAAAAAAAATATTCAAATATTCATTTTTCCAACTCCCAAAATAAAACTGATGACAACGACATTGAAACATCTCCAAAAACGGAAATGAAAAATTCACCATAGATAACGACAAATTTTCTTCTTACTTTTCTCTTTTTGGTTCCCTGGTCTAAAGTATACGATAGAAAATAGTAAATCCAAAAAATGATGTAAATAAATTTCATTGAAGTATAGGCTGCACATCCTTATTGAAGGACTTTTGAGATTATGATAAGAAAATATTTTTTAGGGATGAGAAAAATAAAAAAACCAAAAGAAAATTACAAAAAAAAGGAATCACAAAAAAGCTAACAAATCTTCAAATCATCGTAGATAAAAAAAAGTTTTTTTTTTCATGATTTCAAAAGTTTTTTTTTTTTAATTTCGTCCTTTCGTTTTTATTATGTAAGTTAAAAAAAAGGAAGTATTAAAAAAAATCCATGAACTGTCCTCGGAGACATATTTTTTTTGTGTAGAATTTTCTATTCATTTAAAAAATGAAATTTTTCGCCATCATCAGTGAAAAATCTTTCTATCTCATCCATCCCTTAAGAATATTTTTTTCTAAAATATTTTACTAATGCATTGTGACAAGGACTTTTTATCTGTGTTTTATCTCTTAGAGGTAATGATTTTTTCATATATTTTTCGTCTTTTTTTTTGCCGACAGGGTGAAAACACATTTCAATGAGTCCATAAGGAGATAAGATTTATTTGGGTTTTGGATGGGGGAGAGGAAATAAAATGGGGTTGGAATGAAAAATTTCACATACCGATTAGTATCCATCTATGTTAGGGGGTTCGTACAAAAAAAATCAACAAATTTTTAGATTGAAATTATTGAAAATTTCGTAGTGGTGAAGGAGTGAAAAAGGATTCGAGGGTAGAATTACGGTTTATGTTGAAGGATAATAAATTTACAGTGATAACACGTGTCTAGTATTAAAAAAATGGTATTTATTAATTGAAAATAAAAATCTGAAAAATGTCTGTAAAATGAAAAATATCACAAATTTTTTCGAAGGTGTTTTTAATACTGTATTTTAATGGTCTAGTGAAGGTTCATTATATTTTTTTTCATGGTTTATTAAAGGTTATTTGTATATGAAAGGATTTGATGTCTAGTCGAAAGTATTTTTAACATATTAAAATGATTTTTTTTTGGGTGTAATTTGACGATTATAATTAAAATTGATAAAATTCATGTTAGGATTATTGAGTAATAATTTCGTAAGAAATATGTTTGGAAAATTGTGATGTCATGATGGAAAATTTAAATTTTTAACATATTATTTGGATAATTGAGAAAATCCAAGCAAACTTATACTATCTTTGAAGATTTATTGTTAAATTTAATTAATTGTATCCTTCAAGTTAATTATAATTTACAGATTGTAATTTTACATTATAAAATTATTTCAATTATTTTTCTAAAAAACATATTCCTATACAGGAATCAGAAATCCTTTACCTCAATTTTCAGTTCCTTCTTATTCTATAGACAAAAATCATCAACAATAAAAAAAAAATTTCCTTTAATCACATTGTAAACATACGTTTAAAAATGAAAATACTTTAAGCACTTTTTTCCCACTTTACGTAATAAAAGTAGAGGAAAATTTAATTAAATTTATTCATGGTTATTTGAGGATTTAAAAAAGCGTAAATAAATAGAAGAATATAAGTATTACAATTTCTGTTAACACATTCAAACTTGCAGTATATCAAAATGAGTGAGTAATTAAAAACAGTGAAAATTTTTCATATAACTGAAAAGAATTTTAAATAGAGAGAAAAATTATATATAGGTTAAATGTGTATACTATATAATAGTATAAAAAGCAACACGTTATCCTTTTTCTTTTTACAAACAAAATTTTTAATTATATAGAAATTTTTCAACTTCTGCTTAAGATTTATAAATAAAAAGAAAAATTCTGTTTAATTGTAAAAATAAATTTAAATGATTTTCAATGAAATTTTTCACAACAAAAAAAAAAGAAATAAGTAAATGAAATAACTTAATACTTTAGTAAATTTAATTTTCCAAGAAAATCGTATATTTATTAGATTTTCTAAACATGTAAAAGGAGTTTTATTTAAAAATATTTTGTATTTTAATTAAACATTTATTACGTTATAAAATCAAAAACATTATTTGATTTTTCTGTTTTGTTTTTAACAAGAATAATCCTTTTTTTATAATCTCAAATTGTTTATTATCAAAAATCAAAGGATAATTGCTTCTCTTTTGTTATATAAAAAATATTTGAAAGTAAGTTTTTACATTTATAGAATTTTCAGATAAAATTCATCGTTTTACATTTCAAATTGTTTTTTTTTTCTTACAATTTAAATTGGTCCTTTTCCCAAATCAAATATATGATTTTCCATATCAACTTTATTCTTTAGCTTTCTTCGAAAATGAAAAATATGAGCTGTGATGGCTTAGTTTGTGAAGTATACTATGCAGTGTGGTGCAAGAGGGTCGTTTGTTCTGGTAAAAATGCTAGCAGTCGAGTCCAATTGTTTACAAACAATTTGCTCACTACAAAGCCACTAACCTGTTGCAATAAATATTTTTGGTGTTAACCTGTTGCAATAAATATTTCGGAATCCATATAAAATAAGTAGGTTACAAATTGCAATAGAAGGTCGGGAAAACAGGCCTAGAACCTAATCGGGCTGTTAGCCAAACGCCAATTTGAATTGCAAAATCAATTTGAATTGTAAAAAGACCAATTCAACCTATAAATTCTTTAGTAAATACAAATTCTTATTCTCTTTAATTAATTGAATTAACCTATAGGCAATAATATAATCAGATATCTATCTATTTTTTCTGATATATGTATTTTATTTGTTTGTTTATTTATTTATCACCTGGGTGAAAATCTTTTCATTAATTTAGTTAAATTTTATTTACAAACAAGCAAACAAATATAAAAAAAACACTCTTAGTTTTTAACACAGAAAACAATAATTAATCCTTAGAACGAAACTAATTCCATTCTATATAATAATGTAAATTCTCTTGTTTGATCTCTAAAAAAATAAATTGATTGAAAAAGGAAAACTATGTTTTTGTGTAAAGTAAGTGTTTATTTTGTCTGTGTGTATATGTTTTTATCCTTGTAGCAATGATAAAGAGGATATAAATTTATTTACTTTGTTTTTAGTGTACTTTAAATGTTGTGAATTGTGATAAAGTATTTTGTCTATTTAATTAATTAAAAGTGAATAAATAATTGAAGGACTTTTAGTCATAAGTAATCAATTGTGATTAAAACTTATGATATAAATAATTATCAAAATTAATCAATTTTCAAAAAGGTAAATCAAAATTTAATTATTATTTTTCTAAAATTTCATAAAATTGCAGTAAAACTATCGAAACTATAAATTTTCTTGAATAAAATACCATATTAAAATATTTAAGAAACTTAATCAAGGAACATCACGATTTCCATTTAATTTTTCTCATTTAACTTTCCTGCATAAAAAAAAAAAAAGAAATCGTACTGTCACTCACTTGATCATTGATAACATTTTCTTCAATTGTCGAATAAATCTTTTTCCTTTTTTTTCAAATGCAGGTTAATTAAATGCAGAAAAATTTCAATTCTTTCCTCTATAAAAAAAATATCGAATAAAACTTTTCAATTTACTTAAAAAATTTCAATTTTTTTTGATTTTTTAGTTTTACGAAAAATTTAAATCTTTTTCTCTACATCAGACATTAGAATGCTTTTAAAATATAATTTTCTTCAAATTTAAATATTTATATGTTTGTTATATATATAAAAAAATATTGTGTAAAAAATTCTCTCTAAATTGAATCAAACTAGAACACTTGAAAACAAACAAGAGAAAAAAAGGACATATAAATCCATTTGCATGAGAGCTCAATTTAAAGTGCGCTTCGTAATACTTTAAAACCATTTCATATTCTCATTTCTTTTTCTTGACAAAAAAATCCGCACAAAAATTCATCATCATTTCCACATGTGAAGAAAAACAGCGAAAAATTCTCTATAATATTTTCTTTTTCACTATTATATACTATGTATAAAGTATAAGTTGTCCCGAATGAAGTTTTCTAATGTGATTTTGAAGTATGTTGTATAGTTCAAAATCCTTGGCAAGAAAAATAACAATTTCTCTTTTTATATATATATAAATAGAAAATCCATATTGACGATGAATATTCTATCAACACTACACAAATATATATAAAACGCGAAATGAAAAACTTTTGGGAAAAACTTTTTCATAGAATTGCACTTTATATCCTTTCTTTCTTTCTTTCTTTTATTTCCGATTATTATTTTCAGTTCAGTGCAATTCGTTGTTAAAGGCAAAAAAAAAACTTTCCTGAAAAAAAAAAATGTATCGATTACAAAAAATATTTCAAAACAAAATGGATCAAAATAGTAAAAGCATAAAAGTCATGTCCCCAAATGAACGATTAATGATCATTAAATTAATATCTAGTTCTGATAAAACTTTCTAGTTTTTTTAATTTTTCCTAAAAAGTATAATTAGTTATATTTTTAAAAGGAGATTTTGATCCTATTGGAAAGATTAATTTATATGTTTTTTAAGTGTATTTTTGTACCGCCATTGAAATTTTTTTTCATCTAGTTGATATAAAAAGTTTCTCAAGAAGATTTTTCATAAATTTATTATAAAGTTTGATATAAATACATTTTGAATCTATCTAGGATTTTTGGGGTACATTAAAGTATTTAAAAGTTTTCAAATACTTTTTAAAAATTTAAAATTTTTTGTATATAAATTTACTTCAAGGAATTATGAAAGGAAATTAATGGTTATTTAGCTTTGATAATAAAATATAGGTTAGAATTTCAGACGTAATAGAAAAGAAGATACAGTAATTTAGCAATTTTTATTTATTATAATATTTATTTTTCGTTTGAAATTTAACTCTTTCTGACCTAAAATGAAAGTTATATGATTCAAGAATAAAACAAATAAGTAAATCACAATATAAGGTGATGTGTCAGTTAAGCCACAAGGGTTGTTTAATTTTATTTCTCATTTATGTTAAACTGAATTTTTATAATATACTACAGTACTGTAATTTTTCTAAATAAATAATTGTAGTTTCAGATAATATTGGGCTCTGCACAAACCCATTTTTTTGATAATTTAAATTTTTATTATTTAATAACTGAAGTACACAAAACATTTTTACTCAACGTTGACGACGAAAATATCAATTACCTTAATTATATTGGTGCCTAAAAGTATGCAATTGATTTTATATGGTAAAAAATTTAATATATCAATTATTATTATACCAGTCATTCTCAAATTGTCGTGATATGAAAATTTTATTTTATAAATTTGTAATTAATTAATGAGGTGGGAAAAAGAAATAACTTTCATAACCATAAAACCATTAATAATATTATTAATAAAGATTTTAAATTTACCATAAATTTTATTTCAAAGTTTTGAAATTATATAATTTCCTTGTTGAAACAATTTTTTTTAATCTAAATATTAAAATGGTTAAATGAAATTTCATATAGTAAACTTTATTTTCCATAAATTTTTGGTTTACGGGCATTAAACTATATTATTATTTATTATATTTTTGGTTAGAAACTTAACTTTTATTAACCTTCTAACAACATTTTAATTTTCATATAAACTTTATTATAAATATTCAAGTTTAGATGCAATTTTCATATATAGTTCATTCAGAAATATTTGAAACCGATGTCTATGTATATATTTTATGTTGGATATTATTAAATATAATTTAAATAATTGAACTTTATTCTAAATATTTGCAAAAAACTCAACTAAAATTCTAACTTTTCAACATTCTTTGTTATTACAAACATTAATTTCAATTTTTCATGACTTCCCATGAAAAACAAAAAAATCCTATTTAAGCTGGTCATGAAATTTTCTCTTTATGATGATTTTTACAGCGATGCTACATGACATTTTCAAAATTTATGGGCATTCACATAAACTAAAAAGACACTTCACTCTATATATTTCAGTGCAAAAAAGGACAATTTAAGACAACTATATTTATGATCAGCTTTATAGTTTATGGACATTGTTGACACAAACCCAAAAGCCAGGACTAAATTTATATTAAAAAAAAAAAAAATTGATTTATCTTTATTTTTGTGTGTTGGTTAAGGATTTTCATCATTTCCGAAATACAAATCATATTTTTCTGTTAATCATAAATTATGATTTTGTATTTTTCGAAATAATAGAAAATTAATATAAATTGACATTATTGGGCAAATTGTAAAATTACAAAATTTTCTTAATTTTAAATTTAGAATTAAATTTAAAGTGAAATTTATATTTTTTTATATAATTTCTTTATTTTTTACAAATAAGAACTTTCATTACTTTGCCAATTTACAAAAAAGGAACTTTATTAAATTTTATCCAACACATTTTCTACTATACTCTATTATCCTGATGGCAATTTCAATAAATTTTCCAGAAAAAAATACACTAAAGGATACTTTAACTTTTCTTCTGTATAAAAAGGAATGCCAAAATAATAGTCAAAGAGTGTTTGGTACTATGTGTGAATAATATATTTAATAGCAATTTTCATTATTATTTCACATTCCCTGTTGCCAAGCACAAAAAAAGAAAATAAGAAAATATTGAAATTATTTTGTAAAATTCATTCTTAAAAATTTCTATTTTTGGTTTGACAAAACGGAGAGAATGTTTATTTATTATAAATGCTAAAAAGGGAAAAACATTTCTATTTAATTTTTTTTAGTTAACTTGTACCCCATTACAACAATTTGTTTATAGTGTCAATGAATGATTTTCTTATTTTTCAATATAAATTTAAGCTTTTTTTTTTTTTTTGGTGACAACAACAAGAAAAATATTTTCGGTATTAAATTTTACAAAATTTACAAAAAAAAAAAAACTTTTTTGTCTGGTTTTGTCAGATTATATGCACAAGAAAATATAATATAAAATTTATGTAGTGAAAAATGCATTTTGAAGGATAATAGTGGATAATAAAGATTTCTTTCACTTTCAATATTTTGGTTGTTGTTCTTGTTGGTTTATAAGTTAAAGTGGAAAATCTAGAAAACTTTTGAATTTACAAACAGTTTTTTGGTTAATAAGAAAAATAATGTTGATTTATAAAAAAGTTGAAAAATATCTGTGACTTTTATGTTAGGGTATAATTTTGAAATGAAGTGTTAATAATGCAAAATACTAAAACAAGGACACAAGGATTGAGCTTTGTTAATATTACGTGATTATTTATATTGAAATTTTTCGACATTTTAGAAGTCAATTGCTTGGAAATTAAATTTTAATAGTATATAAATATTAAGAGCAAATAATTATAATCAAATTTATTATGGATCTTGCTTTAATACCGAAGGTGGGTGGACTGTGTTGTTCCTTCCATAACTGTAATTATTCGAATATTTTTAACTTGAAAAAGTCTTACTAATTTTCTGTTTTTTTTTTTTGCAAAATTTTGTTAGATAAATTGCGTTAATTAAATAAATTATTTTAAAGGATTATACATGTACGCTTAATTTTGAAAAAATTCTTAAAAAATTATATTTATTTATTTCATTTCCCACAAATCCAAAAAAAATCCCATCAATTCATCTTGAATACTAATTATTTTATCATTGCTATATAATATATTATTTTACCAACAATCATAAATATCCTTTTTCCACTTAACCAAAAAAAAAGTCCAAGGTATTTCCTTTTCTATAAGCAAATATTTCTGTAAAAGGAATTTTACACATAAAATGTAAACGAATTTTTATATTACATAGAAATATTTCTTGTAAGCAATTAAAATATAACAAGGATTTTTCTAATATAACGAAAAGAAGACAAACAGAAAATGAAATATAAAAAAAAAAAGAATATAAATTCCAATAAAATAATTGTTCCTGACATACATTCAAAAAATATAATATGAAAACAAGGAATTGTATAGATGACTTTATATATGTTACTATGAAATTCCAAACTGAGTAGTAAAGGTATTAAAAGAGTCGTTATACAATCTACAAGGAACAAGGTAATAAAAATTTTGTTCAAAAATCACGATATCATTCTTTTCAAACTAGAATTTTTTTCTATAAAAAAGTATGTAAATGTGTGTGAGTTAATAACAAAAATATTCTTCTCCTATCCTTTTTTACACGATATACTCAACAAATAAACATACAAAATATTGGTTTGAAAAATAATATTTACAAGGATATTTTTTGGTTTTAACTTAGATAGTGCAAAATGTAATCCTAGAGGGCATATACAAAATTGTAACATCATTTATTATGATTGTAGTTGTTTTATAGTTTAATAAAATATTTTGAAGTAAGGAATCTAAAGTAAATAGAAAATGTGGAGGGGGTAAAGTACAATAGAAATATAATAAAAAAAAAATCCTATTTGTAAAAAGTTGTAAAAAAAATGGAAAAAATATTAAAAAGTGTATAAAGAAATAATTTTTTAGTGATGTCAGTCAGTCAAATTTCAGTATTTGATATTAAGAGTCAATTTTTTTTTCTTGTACATAATCTTAATACATTTTTTTTTTAGATAAGTGCGTAGCTTGAAATCGTATACGGTACTCCTTATTGTTAAGAACAAATTGTTTATTTCAGAAATATACTTGTAGAAAATTATTAAAGTGCCAATACAGAAATTAATTAGTGAAGTGATACGAAAAATTATTCGAAATAAAATTAAAGTGAATCAGAAAAAAAAAATATGGGTCGATTATTTAATTATAAAAAATTTACAAATAATAATGAAATTGTGGATAATAATAATTTTGAAATATCAAAAAAAGAATTGGTAAGTTTATGTAAATTTTACTAACGCATAAATTAAAATAAATTTACTGTGTATTTTGTTATGTTTTAATAGGTCAATTTACTATTAAATCATTAATAGTAAATCGATCTATAACTTAATTATTAGCACATAAAATTTATTATAATTATTTGAGGCGATAATAAATATATTTTAGATTTAACTAATTCCACGGAAATTTATTTTATTTATGACTAAAACAATATATTAATGACATACACAGATTTTAGGCATAAAATCCATTAAATGGTATTTTATGATTTAAATCAAAGCATATTTATGTCAAATGCAATTAATTTAATGAATAATAAATAATTCTAAATTAGTATTATTGTTATTTCAAATAATCGGTGATAAAATTATTACAAAATAGAGAATTAAATATTATAATTATTGCAAAATTCAATGAAATTATTAGAAAATGTTTTGGAGAGATCATAATGAAAAATTGCATACCAATTTTTATATGAAAAAAGATTCTAAACAAATGTACAAAATCTATTTGAAACCATTTAGAATATATTTATGTTAACTGAGCTATCAAGTTGTAATGAATTTCTTGAGATATTTTAATTTTGAAAATAATTATAAAATATATATTGCAATGACAGTGATAATTGGTGATAATAATTATCTGTAAGAGGTGCTACATGATATTTAAAGAACTGGGGAACCACAGTGATAGTTTACAAAGCATACAGTTTGTATGCTTTGTACAGTGTTCATCTATTATTTAAATCCATCAATTCATTACATTATCCAAAATGATTTTTACAAATAGTATTATTCAAGTTACTCTGGGTCTTTTGTATTTACAATTTATCTCCACTGTTCATTGAATCATATTAAGTTTATATATTATTGAATCAAATTGACTTTAACACGAAGTATGAACGAACATAATTAAATATAAAGATTGGCTAAACCAGATTATAAATATACAAACTAATAATATAAATTTTTTTAGTCCTTGAAATTCACATGTCCTTCTTATATTTTCCAAACCAAACCACCAGCTGCACTTTATTTTTTACCAATATATTTATGATGTGATGTTTCTTTTCTAATTCAATCACAATAAATTTTCATAATTAAAAATAAATAAAGTCAAAAAAAAAAAAACAAGAAAAATAAAAATCTTATCAAAATTTACAAGTCCTTAAAATATCTTTAAAATAGAATTGAAAAATTCATGCTGCGAATTTTCGAGTACCTCGTCATAAAAGAAAAATACGTTTTTATTAAAAATCTAAAATTACTTTTTCCTTCATTTTTACATTACTAAGCAAATTTCCAATCTAAACATAAAAAAAATAATCTATATTGTAAAAATAGTTTTCATTTTATAACAAACAAAAGATGACCGAAAAAAAAACCAAAAAAAAAAAATTATTATACATTTTTTTTTCTTCAAAAGATACTGGAAGAATCTAAAAATTGAATATCTCATAAAAAAAATGTGCATACACGTTTAGATCGTCCCCTAAAGGATAATCTGATGATAGTTGCACATTTTTTTCTCTGTATTATTATTATTATTATTTTGCTCAAAAAGGATTTCTATTCTATGATTGATATTTTCAATATAACAAAAAACAAAACTGAATAGAAAAAAAAAATTCAAAAAAAAAAACAAGAATCCTTAGAGATTGAAAATTCAATGGACAACTTCATGTCAAGGGATGATATATTTTTCGTTGTGTGTATATAAGGACTGTTTGTATTTAATTTTCTATATTCGTTTTCAAGTACTTTTTCGGGGTAATAAAATATCCCTTGAAAAGAGGTCCTTCAAATATATATTTTTTTTTAAATAACGAACCATAATTCTAAGCAAAGGAAAATTATAACACTATAGGGGTTTGTGTGTAATTTTTCAATGTTTTCGCGGTATCTCTTTTCACACTAATCGAGATTGGCACGACCCTTTATGGAACAAAAAAAAAAAAATATAATAAAACATTTTCAAGTTGGATACTGAAAAATGGTTCGTCCTTGCAGGTAGACGACAAAAAAAATAATAATAGAAAAATAGAAATCATATTAATAAGTATTTTGTTGAAAATAATATCAAATACAATTTTTTTTTTGTGATACAATAGAAGGACCTTCTTTTCATTTTAACCAAAAAAATTAGATGCATATACAAGAAAATTATTACTATATCATTTTTCGTATCTCTTTTGCTCGACTAGAAATTTAATAACAAAAAAAAATCTTTTAGATACATCTTGAATCTTTCATGTTTAATTTATGTATCTTTTCATATTTTTACCTTTTTTTGTACTTATATAACAATTCTCGATAAAACCATAGCTGATTTTTGTCGCCCTTTGAAAAAGTTCATAGAAAAAACTTCATCAAATGTCAATTAATATTAGTTGATGCAATTTTCATTTCATTTTTATTGTTATAATAATATATATGTTTTATCACAAAAGGTAGAAAAAGGATGACAAAAATGTATAAAAGAAAATTTATTATTAATGAGAATTGCATTTCAAATTTATGTAGAAAATTTATATAAATTATGATATCCATTTCAAATATTTTATATAATTTATTATTGTTGTGCCAATTTATTACATAAATTCCAAAATATCTTTTACTCTACTGAATCGAAGATTTCTTAACAATATAGAGAAAAGGAAATTTTTTCTATATGCCATTTTTATAATGTGAATATTTCAAAAAAATAGATGTAATTTTTTTCCTAGTTGAATGACTTTGTTCACTATTATTATATAATTTTCGAATTAACAAAATGCCGACCTTAAACAAAATATATTCCTTATGCTATCCTTGTTACCGGCAAAAAAATATATCTTAAGTAGCTAATGCAATTTTACTTAAGATATTTAAACAAATCCTTATGGGTTTTAATAACAAAAGGATATCGTCATACCATATCAGAGTATTCCCTCTCTATGATAATAATCTCAAGAGGATTGTGTCATTTTATATTTAAAAGGAATTTCTAATATTTAAGACTACGAAAGATATATAGGTATATATATATATATAGTATAAAAAAGGATATATGGGTAAATATAATTCTTTGATTATTTTTTCATACAAATATGTATTTTTACTGGTATTTAAGGTAATTTACATATTCAGATGATAGAACAAGATCTCTAGATTAATATGAAGAAAAGTAGGAGAGAATATTATACTTTTGAAAAAGGACTTGGAAAATGGATTAAACCGAAACAAAATAATAATAATAATAATAATAATAATAATAGAAGGGATTTTTTTTTTGCATTAAATCCAGGTGTTATGTGATTATTGGGTTAGTATTTCTGTGGTGTTTATCTATCTGGTATTTATCTAAAAGGTTTAAAGGCGTATTATAATTTAAAAGAAAAGCAAAAAAAAGGATCTAGTTTTAGTACATTTTAATAGAGTTAGAAATTTACAAAGATTTTTTTTTTGTAAAGATTTTTGTTGAATAAAAGTAGTAAAATTATCCTTATACATATAGTATATCGATTAGAAGTATAATTTTGAATATAAATATTTATGAAAGTTAATATATATATTTTTCTGATATGTTCTTCAGGATAATTGAAGATGGAAGAAGGAAAAAATTATTAGTATAGTAATAGATAATATACTAAGACAATCAATATACCTAATTAATTGGAAATAAATAGATCAAAAAATAGCATACTCAAAAAAGAATATCATTTAAGTTGAATATGGAAACAAAGTTAGCAGTGAATTAGCTGCAGAAAAATGTATCATCCCTTTTAATTTTATATTTCAAAAATATAATTTATCTATAATAGGATTAATCCTGAAAATACGTAAATGTTAATTTTTTGTTCATATAATATTTTAAATTTAATATTAAATTTAAAATATTATTTGTAAAGATAAATTATATTAAAATTGCTTAATTACTAGTTATCATCCATGATATATTTAATTTATAATTGATTTCAATAATTAATTAAGTTTTTAACCATAATTTTCAGTAATAATTAATTGAAAATCATTTAATATTATATTATAGACATTCAATTATAATTCTCCTCTATGCACTCATTAAATAAATTTTAATTAATTAAATTATATTAATTATGAATTTAATAATAATTACAATTGCATTTATATAAAATTAATAATCTAAAGTTAAAATTATAAATTCTCTTAAACAAAATAATTTTGTATATCTAAAAGTAAATTTACATTATAAAAACTTTAATTTTAATATTCCACTTTTGGAAATTCCGTAAAAAAAGTTATAATTAATGTTTTCATTACTTGGTAAGGATTATTGCATTTATATGTTTCTGTTCTGTATAAATAATCCTTTTTTTAGTTCAAATAAACCACTTTAATTCTAATATTACTTTGACCTTAAAATTCAGTAAAAAACTAATTTTTTATCTAAAATCTAGGTCAATTTCAAATTAAATTTACCTATGGTAAATAACACAAGAACAGAAAAAAAAAATTTAAATTACTCAACATAAATAAAAATGAAAACTATAAGGATACAATTTCAAATTTAACTCTTAAATATCTCATTTTTTACACGTTTAATCATTTCGAATGAAATTTTCATGGAAAAAATAACCAAATTTCAGTATTTTTGCATTTAAATATGAAGAAAAAAAAACATATAGAAAAAATTCAGTCCTTCTACTTGACTATACATAGAAAAAAAATCCAGCATTAAGGATAACACTATAAATACTCAAGAATAACCAAACAAAGAAAAACAAAAAATTTGAAATACAAAATTTATTCAAATTCTATACAGTTTTTTTATGCCACCTGAGGGGATTTTGGGATATCATACATGTATGTAAATACTGGTAGTATTCAAAAATAGCTAGAAACTATTACAAGCAAATAGAGCAATATCAGCTGGTGTTTCACAAACTGCCAAAACAAAGCAAAAATAAGTAAAATTCTTGTTTAGATTTAAAGTTTTCTTTAAATGTTTTTACTAAAGTCGAAAATAAAATTTAAAATCCTCTTCTTATGGTTTGATTTGGAAAATTGAATGGAAAAAATGGGTGGATTTTATGTGTATATTTATGTTTGTGGTTTAAGGATGTAACTTTTCATTTTTTTCTATATTTTTTGAAAAAAAATGAAATTTTCTGGATAGTTGATTTTTTAGATAGAAAATTGGGGGGAACGTAAAAAAAAAATAGCTCCAATAAAGTTATACATATATAATATAGAGTTTATCCAACTTGTTGCATTTTCCCGGATATTAGACTGTCGTAAAGAAAATGATTTTATTAAGCAATTTAGTTTTATACTTTTTTTTCTCGCAAAATTCGTTATGATAAAAAAATATTCTGTAGTTGAAAAAATTCATGAAAATTCTTATAGTATTTTTTTTTTGCAGGATAATGCACATAAAAATCAATAAATTTAACAGTAGGTTATCATACAATGTGAAAAGGATAGGAAATTTAAAAGTTTATTACTAGTTTAATCATGAGTTGTGTTTGTGTAACTATACATTATATAAGAGAAAATCGAAATTATAACTAAAGTTATGTAAATTGTTTAATTTAAATTCATGATTTAATTAAAAGTTTAAATTTTTACAGATTTCTGTTGGTTTATAAAAGATAAAAGGTATACATATAATATCGATTTTGGATTGGATGTTATATCTCTTATAAGTTTTGTAAGGATATCGAAAATATTTCAATTATATTTTAAAATAAATTCTGAAGTTAAATTTACAAATTTTTACATATTTTTTACATAAGATTAATAAATTTTGTTTATATAGTAAAAATTCTTTATCTAAAATTTTAGGAAATTATTTTATGTTTCTGAACAAATTTTACGTAATTTATAAATTCCTTTTAAATATTTCTTGTAAAAAATTTCAATTAATATATTACAATGAGAGGAACTATTAATTTAAGATATATCCTCTATAAATTGAGTAATTTTAATTATAATTTCATGTTAAATAAGTCTTTTTCTTTTAAAAAATAATATTTGTAAAAGGACAAATTTGAATTAAATTTTATTTGGCAAATAGGCGAATTTGATAAGCGATCAATTAAATTCTAAAAATACTAATTTAAAATAACCTAATTGAAAACTAGCACTAGTGCACAAGTATAATCCAATTAAAGTTTTTCATAAAAATTTATTTTATTTTTAATGTTTGAGACAAAAGACGATTTTTCTGGTAATCATATTCGCGTCTGACATCACATAATATTTTCTTAACTGTGCAGACATGCATCACTCAACAAGTAAAAGAGTTAAAGTTTGGCAAAAAAAAAAACAACAACTAAAATCTTTAAATGTCTTGTTTCTGTTTTTAAATGGCAACAAAAGCTAATAACAGAATCGCTTATATCCGCATTGTAACCATTAAAAAAATTATAAAAAAAAAAAAAAAACATGTTGAATTTATTAAAAGGAAATTGAGCTTCTTAAATTGCATTAACTGTAAATTTTACACGCAACAATTTAAACGCTTTAGGTAAAAGACCAACAAAAAAATATTATTACATATATATACAACATCAGAAAAGCATAAATTTAATGGTTCAATAAATCGGACCATAACATTTTTGTTTTCAGAATTATGAAAAGATTTTTCAGATTTATCATTTTTCTTTACAAATGCATTAAATAAATTTCTTTCTTCTTATTCATTTTTTTTGCTGGTTTAATAAAAATTGATTAAATGGCCTTCATCAAATTTTGACCACGACCCAGTATATAAAATGCGTGCAAAATTTTTTTTTGGGTAAAGAACTTATGGTAAAAGAAAAGACCATAAAAGTAAAAATTAGCCCACGCTTAAATTGCGTGAGTGATTTTCATTAAGTATTGTTATAGAGGTATATATATACAAGATGGACAAAGATGAAAAAGTTGTTTTAAATGGAAGAATATTTTATGAAAACTGGTTTTTATCGGTAGATATAAAAATGATTTTTTTTGTGGATAGGTTAGGTATTTTTATTGGTATATAAATTTTTTTTGATAATTTCAAAATTAGGGTAAAGAAATTTTAAGTTTATAGAGAACAGTGGAAGGACAATTAAATACGGAAGTAAAAAAACAATGAATTTCAAAATTGAATTTAAATGATTGTTTTTGTGACAGACTACGTTTTGGATGTTGGAGTTGTTGACATCAACTTATAATTTGAATTATTATATCTATTTCATTACAAAGTTTTGCAGTCTCCTAATTTTCGATCAGCAAGATTAAACGAAAATTTTTAGCTCCACTAGATGGCATAATATCTAAATTGTTTCTAATTTTTGGTAAAAATTTCAACTGAGATTAATTGTTAAATTTTGGTGGAAATAATTAGCCATGTTTAAAGGTATATTTTCCAATTATTTTTCTCTGCATTTTTTTTGTTGACTGTCGCATTAAAAGCATTGGGTACTATTTCTCTTAAACATTTTCTAACCATCTATCATATTATGTATAAAATTACCACATTATGTTTGTGTATAATAAATGAATTTGAATTATCCAAAATTTCTGGCATTAGAAATTTTGAATAGTATGTGACAAAAAATTTATATAATTTTGTCTATAAAAAATTTATATAATTTTGTCTATATCTTTCACACATTTAAATGACATTCTATTCAGTTTCAGGTTTATTTTACAACAAAATTTAAATAAAAAAATTATTCGAAATGCATTTTTCGACTACACAAATAAATTTGTGTAGTAGAATTAAAAAAAAAGAATAAACTAAAAATTCGAAAACCACCAGTTGAATGCAATTCCTAAATTTACTTAAAAAAATTGATCCCCATATAATGCTTTCTTTTTTTCGAATTAATCATTGCGCATACAAGAAAGAAATTTCTCCATGTTTCCCCAATTTTCGTTTTAAGAGGAGTTCATTATTCATTTACTTATCTCTCTCACAAAATACTTTTTCCCCAATTTTTTTATGATCCCATCTGACTATTTTTACATAGCATTCCTTCATTTAAACCAGTTACTTATATAAAATTCTCTATTAAACTGTTATACATTATTAAAAATATTTTGTAGATACAATTTTATTTTATTTTTCTATCATTTAAATGTATTATACAATCGAGTTTTATTCCAAACTTTGTTTTTATGCTCAATGTCATGGGATCCAAACAAAAATACTTTTTATTTTCCCTAAAAATTATACTTGTATCTTTTTAGACTGTGTAGTACAAGTTATAAAGTGTTAGCGGATTGACGTGTTTTTCGATTTGTATACGTCGTCGTGTCGTTTTTGCTTTTTTTGTGGATATCCGCCGAGTTTTAAAGAATTCCACATTTTTGTTTTTACTTTTTTTTTTTCTATTAAATTTTGTGATAAACCCCCCTGGTGTATAATTAAAAAACTTCAGAAATAAAATTATAATGAAGTGAGCTATTAAAATTTTTGAGGCTATTCGGTAATTCAGCAACTAAAATATTATCATATTTAAGTGAAATTTTAAATGAAATATTTGAAACAATTTTTAATTAACTATATAAAATAAATGAAATTTTTAATTTAGAATTTTGTAAAATTCAACTTTTCGAATAACTAATTGAATTTTATAAATTTCATTTAAATTTCTTTACAGTGTATTTGCCATTCAAATGGAACGTTTAAGAAATATAGAAAAAGATTATTTAAAATAATTATGTATGAAAAAATGTGGAATTTTTGATTATTCTAAAAAATAATAATAAAAAAAAATTATTCAGAAAATTAAAACATTTTTGAAAAAGCGTTAATGCGGAAAATCGTTGCATTTTGCAGTGCAACAAAAATAATCGCTGATTAAAAACGAGTTTTCTTTTTTATGGTTTAAATAAACTAATAAAAAAATCATTTTTATAGAATTTCGTTTGGCATTTTTGCTTTTAAGTTTTACATTCGAAAATCTCTGGTCTAGTCAAATAGATTTTTATATTATAAGAAAAATTAAAGAAAGAAATATTTAAAGGTAAAGAAAGAAATATTTTTACTCTTGTCTTCAAAATTTTATAAGTGATTTTTTTTATATTTAAATTAATTAGAAAATTTTATTCGTGTTCATTTTGAGTGTAGAAAAAATTTAATTTTATTTATTTTTGAAAATTTATTTTAAAAAAATAAAAGTGAAAAATTAAAATTAAAATTTAAATTAAACATCAACAAGAAAAGACGAAGTATACGCGTAATAGTGAAACGAATTTTAAATGTCGATATTTTTTTTCGATTTTATAATTGAAATAAATTCGATTTTTTTTTTGTGGAATAAATTTTTATTGCAGAATATCAATGAATATTTTTATTTAAATAATTAAATTGGATTACAGGTAAATTAATTTAAATTTATACATCATTGAAATTGAATTTAAACCTTGGGGGGATTATAAACATTCACTTTTTTCAGTCATGTACCTATACATAATACATAAATAATTTAAATGATTTTTATAGGTACAAATTTTTGTTTAACTTTCAATTTTTAAACATATCTTGATATAATTTAGAGAGTTTCTTCTGCAGTGAAGAAACGGAGTTTTAATTAATTCTCCTTAAAATTCTTAGAGTTTAGTAGACTATAAGAATCTAAATATATTAAATTAATATCAATTATCATTAAACGAATAATTAATTATAAATTTTCTTTTGCAAAATATGTAATAAGTTTTAGAAATGATTTTTAAATAATATTTCTGGTAAATAAATAACAAATTGAATTTATTTTGATGCTTAGGGACAGAATTTGAAAAGTACTTATTTCTTTAGTCCCGAATCAAAATTTAACTTGAAAAAAACTCTTCTTCAGCTGATAAATAAAATTAAATTTGACGAAAGTTTTATGCATTTCTTATTTTTGGTAAATTACGAAATTAACCGATTTCAAATCTAAAACAAATCAGAAAAATTAAATATTGATATTCCTGCTATTATATAGAGTTTTAAAAACTAAGAGAAATTTGTACCTAACGATGTCAAATTGATTTTTGTACCTCCAACAGCTTCAGACGGATCAAACATAATTTTGTAACAAATTTTATATTGAAAGTTTATATACCTGAAATGGTCAAATATTTGTTGAAATTAAATATACCTACTAAATTTTAATAAATTTTCAGAAAAGTAATCGTAAATGAATTAATGAAATCGAACCATATTTGGTGATGTACCTATTATTAACGGTTCCCTTCAATTTCCTTTAATGGTAGCATAATTCTTTTATACTTCACTCATCATGTTACACTTATCATTTTTTATCAATATTTAATTAAAATTTGTAATTTCCGGTTTTCAATTATATTTGTAATTTACACCTACACTTCCGATTGATCAAATAATTCTGACACCAGGAAGTAAAATTAAAACTTTTATACGATTAGAATCATAAATTTATTTAAGTATATACAATATTTGCCTAACCATAACATAATTTCAATTATATCTTCGTACCACAAACAAGGTTTATAATATTTTGTAAAAATTCAAAGTATTTTTTTATATCTTTTACTTTGCGGGTCTAATGAATATTTAAATGTAAAACCATAACTCTTTTTTCTCATCATTTTTGCATAAAATCATTTAAATTTTAATATTGAAAAAAAAAAAAAAATAATTAACTTCTTTTTGGTTTTCTGTTCTCATAATTTAGAAATCAAGGGTCAAAAATCGGCATTCTTATATTTTGTTTATATTTATACATTTCTCTGACCATTAAAAAAATAAAATTTCGGTTAAAAATTATTTTAGATTGTAGAAAGATCATAAATTTTTCATATAAACAATTTTTTTTTTATGTAAAATAGTTTTGTATTTTTATTTATGACAATTTTGGATATTTTTTTTGATTGTAGGTTTTCGGTTTTGTTTATGGATAAAAAAAATTTACATTGACTTTTTATATTTTTATTATATTTTATTAGAAAATTTATAAGGTTGGAAATAATTTATATGAAGAATTCCGTTATGGATGGGGAGAAAGTTTTATTTTTTTTTTTAATTTAAATATTTTTAATGAATTTTTTCCAATGCGTTTTTTTTTTGTTGTTGGTCAAAATTTTTTATGCGAATTTATGCAAAATAAATAAATTATTCTATATTTTTTATGCATATGTATAATATTTTGGATTTGAGTGAGGTTGATTTAATTTTATTTATGGAATAAAGTCCAGTTTGATATTTGACCACAAAATAAAAGGTTTAAATAAAATTTTAATGTAAAAGTTTTTAGAATTTTCAAATTTTTATTTATTTAAAATTTTAGTTTATTTATTTACAAAAACTTTTCTGAAAAAAGTTTTTATTTACTTTATTTTATTAAATGTGTATAAAAATTTATAGAAACTTTAATTTAAAAAGCTTTTCATTCAAAAAGTTCAAAATATATAAATTAGATATTTTTTTGTCGACAAAAAAAGTTGAATTTCCAATTATAATCTTTTAAGTTATAATAATATTTTTTTTTTCTACATTCTGTTAATCGAAAATTCATTTAAAAATTTGTATAATATCAAAAATTCAGTTAATTTTGTGTAACTTTTAGATGAATAGATTTTGAGGTCAAAATCAAATAACAAGTAAAAAAAAAAGTGATTGATTACATTATAATTGCAAAATGATCTGAAAAAAAATACTCAATATTATATTTTGCTGCTGAAGATAATTCATAATATACTTAAATACTTAGAAAGAATTGTTTATAAAGTATACAAAATTTTTCTAAATTTATGATTTTATAGTGATTTTTCTAAATTTATGATTTTATGATGAAATTTTAATTTATTCTCTAAATTAAATTCTCATTTAACAGTGGAATTTAAGTAAATCGGATTTGTACAATTTACAAATTTTTACAAATTAATTTACGATTACTATAAGTGCTGAAATTTATATAAGCTACTTATTACTTTTTTTCACATTTTGTTTAGAGATTCTAATCAATAAGCTAAAAATTAATATAAGTATTTATATTTTAACAAAAATATTTGTCAATTCCTTGTTATATATAACTGTCAATATAGTATAAAAATGTTTCAAAGAAATTTAAATCGACAACAAAATTTCAAAATATTTTCTATAAAATTTGCTAATATAATTAACACATTTCAAATTAATTCCGTTAAAACTATTTTCCCTCAATTTAAATTAAAATCTTTAAACAAATTACAAATTAATAAACCTCTTTCTTTAAAACAAATCTTATTTAATTACTCAAAAATATTTTATTATACCAATTAGTTTTACACAACAAACAAACAAATAAAACCTAAAGAAACCCAAAAAAATAACAAAAATTATTATCTAAAATTACAAATCAACTTCAACTGGAAACATAAAAATATCATTTTAACATGCACGTTTTAATATTTATATTATTTTATATACCAAAACTAAATCCACACTCTTTCTTACATCACCCAATTTAGTCCCCTAATCCAAACACACACACACAAAAAGGATCGGCAAACTCAATTTACTGGATTAATTTGTCCTTTTTATTCTTTATTATATAAAATTACCTAAAATATAATCAGAGAATATTATTTATATAAAGAATAACAAATAAAAAACCTTTCTAATTACCATAATTATTTATACATTTAAATTCCAGTTCATAATTCTTAATAAAAAAAAATTCTTTTCCTCGTTTTATGTTATTTTTTTGTGTATGTAAATACAAATAAAAATTCTACACCGAAAAATTTATTATTAAATAATTTTCTTCCCATTGTAACCTTCTTACAAACAATGGAAATATAAACATAAATCCAATGAAGTTTTAAAAGGATTTTCTCAAAAAAAAAAAGGATTACACTTTGAAAAAATAAATTTTTAAGGCTCATTATTGGAGATTTTTCTTTTTTTTTATTTCACTCTGTTGTTGACCACAAAAAATTCATAAAAGATAAAAAAAAAACTGAATAGGATCATAAAATGATTGACATTTTCACATAATAAGGGTTTGACTTTGAAAATGTATACATTTTTATGGTTAAACATTTTACATATAACCGGTTTATGTCGCCTCATTGGACTTTTATATACCAAAAAAAAAAAGTCAATTATATTTCAGTGGTCATTTTTTGTGGTATAAAAATGAAAATTTTTTGTATCTTGTTTTGTGAGGGGGCAATTATTTCGAGAACTAAAAGGTCAGGTATTTTATATACATATAAGTAATACTTTTCTATCCAGTAGCCATAAATACTTAAAAATTCCAATAAAAAAAAAATCTAGTTTAAGGTATAAAAATATTCGCTTCATCAGCACATCTTAACAGTCATTCAGTTTATGGAAAATTTCAAAACTAAAAAAATCATTAATAAAATTTATTTAGTGCTTGTAAAACCGCTCACTACTACCTATATATACGATAGCTAAATCAGTTTTTTATACAGATTATAAAGAAATTCTTCATATTTCTTATAAAGAATGAATTTTTAATGATTTAGAATTTTACGAACTAAAATTTGTTGCTGCCACTAATAAAAACCAAATTATGTTTGAAATCAATTAAGTTTTACTTGTTATAATCTTGATCTTTGTGATTCTTTTTGGTTCGTTTTTTTATACTGTATATATAGTAGATTCATTAAATCTACTGTAGACTATTTTTCGTATTGTAATTTAATTATGACTTTTAATTAAAAAAAAATCGAATAAATTCTTGTATATAATAAAAATAGAACAGTTTTTTTTTTTGTTGAAAGAATCTGAAAAAGATGATGATGAAGATAATAAAAGTGTACATAGAATTTTATAATTATTATTTATGTTATCTAAATTGAGATTTTTTAAATGGATATTGGTCTATTTTTTAATTAATTTATTGGATAGAAGTAAATTAAATTTCCAAAGTCATTTTATGATGAAAAAAGGAGATTAATTTTAAACGGAAATTTTAATTTTATATAATTCAATTTATTTGAGAAATTTCAATTAGCGTTTAGACTTAGTTGGAAAATGTTTTGTGATAAAACAATTAAATTTTTGACAGTTTGATTTTCTCAGTTAATTAATGGGTTTCGTCAAATTTGTTTTTGTAGTCAATCAATTAATTAAGTCTTTTAATATTAACTTAATAAACTTCTTTTTTTTTTTTTTTAAATTGAGAATCTTTAATTGGGCATTAACGTGATATTTATAGGGAAATTTATTGCCCTAATCGAATTTTTAAAGATTGATAATAAAATTAAAATGGAAAATCTTAAGGAAGGGAAAATCTTAAGGAAGAGAATCATTACCAAAGTGAATAATAATCTTTCATAAATTGAAATTTTTATGCTTGAAACTTTTTTTAGTTTCATCTAATTTGTTTCTCCTTTAATTTTTTGTTAGAATATTTACCTGGAAATTTGTGAGACTTCAGTAAAATTTCATATTTTTTCCACAAAAAAAAATTCATTAAAATAAAATTTTATTCTACTAAATAAATAAATAATTTAAACTTTTATAATTAAAATTTTTTTTCCATTAACAGTCGACGATTTTCCATTTTAAAATAATCATTTTTTATAATATAAATTATTCATTTTGTAAATTTTAATCATAAAATCCTTTTTCAATTTTACCAAAACAAAATTTCCAAGAATATTCTTTTTTTTTTAATCCTTTTCTGCCTTTTAAATAAGAACACAGCAACAGAAAATTTATTTACTTAAGATATTTGTTTTTTTTTTTTTGCAAATATTCAACCACACAACTTACCATTTCAATATTTGTTCAGAGTTGATTTCAATACCAAAATGAACCATGGTAAAATAAATAATACGCAAAGATTTTGTTTCAATTCAACAACCAAAACATTTACACACAAAAAAAATAAATCCTTGTGCGGTTTTTGAACTAAACAAATATCGAAAAGAAGCAAAATCAAATATTTAATGTATAGCTAAGTGTATACGACAAATGTTACTCATATAAAACGTAAAAAGTCCTTGTAATTTTCATTTATAGATTCTTGGTATTTTCTATGGTTTTTATACTTTACTTGTTTTTTTTCTTCATTTTAATATTTGAAAGACGACATCAAAGTTCCTCTCTGAAACTGGTCTTATATGAACTCCGAAAGAAAGAAAATGTTTTTAATCTTCATAACCTCATGTGACTAGCAAAAAAGCAAATATGTATATAGAAAATTTCCTTTAATGTGAATAATGGTTTTTCTTTAAAATATGGTTATAAATGGAAGGCGGTAGAGGGTGGTAAAAGAGTGGTCAAAAAAATAATTTTCAGAAAATATGTTACATAAAATAATACAGAGAAAATTAGAAAAAAGGATCAAGAAGTTTAAAATTCATTTACCATAACAAAAATTATGCATTTCAATACTGGGTAGAATTGGAAAGTTTGTAGAGAAAATTTGTAGTTTTGTCACTTCTAAAATTTAGTTTTGGTTATCATTGAATCATATTCTTGGAAAATTGTTAAACGATGAAAATTAATAAATTAGAAATTTGCTTAAATGATAAATTTTTGTTTAAATGAAGATTTACAAAAAAATTTCTATTTTTTCCGATCCATTTTCTTCAATAAATATTAAGTGACATTTTTTAGCTATTTCTTAATCAAAATTAACCCAATCTCACAGCTCATTTTTGTTTTGTTTTCTAGTCTGATTACTAAAAAAAAACTCCAGAAGCTAAGACACTAAAGTGACAAAATTTACTTATTCTGATTTTTATGTACTTTTCAATCGGCTCTCTTCCAGGCTAGGTAAATTCTCATTTAAAACACAAAGACCTACTTAAATTTAAATATTTACAAATAAAATATTTAAGTAGATTTTGATGTTGTAACACTTAAAAGGAAGAAAAACATTACTTTAAGACTTTTTTAAACAAATGATTTAATTTGTAATTGTTAAATAAATTTTCTTTCATGTTTCCAACATCAATAATATTTTCCTCCTACAAACAATATTCTTTAGAAAAAACAATAATAAACTTTCAAGTAGAAAATTTTCATCTTATGTACATAAAATTTATTCTAAGGGGTTGTACCTAAACTCAAATTACTTTGCACCACACTAACAAAACCACAACTACAACAAAAAAAAGTGTTAGGAAATTTCTTTTTGAGGTTAGTTTTTTAATTTAACTTTTCACCTTTTCAAAATTCTTAAAAATATTTTTGTTTTTCTCAAAAAAAAGAAAAATAACTATTACAAATATTGACTTAGTGTATACCTATAAAGAAAAATATCCTTCTTAGTTACATCTGTAACAAAAATTATTTTAATGGTACAAAAATTATGTAAACAAGGAAACTTTTTTTATAATATCTTTCTCTTTCCACATTAAACTTATAACAAAATTTCTGACTCTATACAAAATAATGGACATAAAGGATGGCATATTAAAATTTATGGACAAACAAACTTTAATTCTAAAAATAATAATAATAATTTTCCCTTTATCTTAATTACAAAATTTTTGGAGAGAAGATAAACTTTTTTTATATTATAAACAAAAGATAGTGTCATGTCATAATAATAGTGCGATTTTACGAATATAAAAAAAAGAGGTCCTTTCTATCATAGTCAAGAATTTGTAAGACAAAGATTTATTTATAGACTAAATCTTATAGCAATATTTTTGGATGTAATAATATCCTTTCGAGTCCATTTATTACATAATCTTATATAATTAATCGGATTCATTTTTGTTTATCCTTATTATTTTGTTTGTTATCCTTTAATATTAAAGTTTAATTATATATTATTTTGTCTATATGTATATAACCTAATCATTGGATTTATATGCGCCTTCAATATTTTTCTGTAAGAAATATAATTTTAATGTTATAGTTTTTCCATCATTCGTCCTTATTTCATATGGAATAACGAAACATACTATACAGATATAAAATTATATTATGTATATTATATGTGAACAACAGCAAAAAAAACCGTATAGATTGATAACAAATTTATGCGTAAGGATTTATTATGGATTCAGTTTATTGGAAAAAAGGACTTTATTTTATACTTTATTAACTATATTTGTATAATTTACTAATATATAAAGCGTATTGTATATTCACCATCCAGGACAAATAAATTTAGTATTCATAAATTGTTATAATCATTTAAAAGTTTATTTTTGGATCAAGTTTATTGTTTCCACCGCATGTGTGACTGTGTGTGTGTGATGATGATTATTTTTTGTACACAAAAAGGATTAATAATAATTTTTGGGGTTGGTTTTGTATTATTTATTGGTTATTATTATTATTAATGATAAGAGTTATGTTTATGTGATAGAAATTTTAATGAGTAATTTAGTTTTTTTTATGGTTTTTTTTTGTATAAACATTAATTCATGTAAAGCATAATAAAAGGATTTTATTATTTATAGTTTTTATTAAATGCAGTTTATTTATAGAGATTTTTTTTTAAAGGTTAAAAAAAGAAATTAAGTTTTTATGGTATATAATGTAAAAATTTAAGTTTGTTGGGTTATAAAAGGAAAATGATATGAAAAAAGGATTTACCTACTTAAATTTGGAAAATTTTGAATTTATTTAAATTGTAGAGGTAATTTATTTTATTTTCGAATTTCAACAAAATCAACAGCTGTTCGCACTCCTCGGCTATTGCCAAGTTACATTCAACTACCCATTTATTAGGTTAGGCTCTGATGTAAAGAAATTTTAGTAGTTTACAGCAAGCACATGCAGGAAACGTTAGTAAGAGAATAGAGTATAGTTTAGTAGTAAAGTAAAATTATTTAAAATTATTTAGTTTAGTTTAGAGAGCGAAAATAGGAAGGAAAAATAATGCATTTTAATACTTTTATAGGAGATCAGAAAGCCATATTAATTATATGCTAGCATATAATTTAGCTTTAAGGGTTTCCTTAGATATATTAAAATCAAAGTCCAGACTATATACATTGGCATTTCGCATAATTCTACAAATAGGCTCATTACACTTACACCCATAAAAAGTTCGATGAAAATCCGTGAAGAAAGTATCTGCATTTCTAAGCGATCTCGTATTTACCTTAATGCTAAGCTTACTTAGGATGTAGGGCGATAGGTATTCACCTTGAAGGATCTGGTGAATGAAAACCACATCTGCTACCGGCAGTCTTTTTTCTAATGTTTGTAAATTTAAAATATTCATCCGATTACAATAATTAGAAATGCTATCATTATAAAGGGAAAAATTTTTCAGGGATAGCTCGTAGCTAAAACTTTGCGAGCACCATCTCCAATTTATATAGTTTCAATTTTTTGTGTTAAATTATTTTAATTTTATAAAATTTCTGAAAAACGTCATCGTAATAATGCATCGTGAAAAATAGAATTGAAAAATTTATCTATTATTTCACAGGATTAGTGCGCAGTTCATCGTGAAAACTTCGGGAAATCTGTGACTCAAGATGTGACCTACAAATTTTCCCATATAATTTGATAATTTAAATAATGTTTTAAAAATTATTTCATGATGTAACTGTGGCATAATAATCAATATTTAGTTTTGTAATTCAAAATATTTGTAGTTTGCGTTTTCTTAGCATAATCAATATACATACATATATAATTGTTTTCAAATTTAATTTTTTCGTCCAAATTTGTCAATATATATTTTTTTTCTTCAGAAATTTTCCTCACAACTGTTTCAAAATTATTACACACACGAAGAGTTTTTTGAGACCCGTTAATTTAAATGCTTAAAAAAATTCCCTAAAAAATTATTGGTATATAAATAAAATATTATTGATATAATTTCATAATTCACCTTTACTTAATAATTTTTTTTATTATGTTTACATTTTTGTACATAAAATTTTTCTTATTTTATTATAATAAATTTATATTTTTTTTTCTGTTAAATTATTTAAATATAATAATCCTTCGTTTCATTATTATTATTATGATTTTTTCGAGCAATAAAATCAACATTATAAAAAAAAGTATATGTCGTGTAAGAAAGTCCTTATAATCAACATCACATAAAATATATATGTATTTTTTTTATTACTATTTATTTTTCATGTGTTTTATTATCTTATCCTTCTTTCCGTTTTCCTCTGATGGTATATATAAAAAAAAAATTGACATTAATTTTTGGGATCTAAAATTAACTGAATTTATTAAATTGTTCGGAAATTATATGTTCAAAAAAAAATATAATATAATAATAATCCTTGGAAAATCCTATTTCCCATTTTCTTTTAACATTGATTACCTAATTCTTTTTTTCATTTTTTTTTTCCTTATAAATAAAAAGAAATATAAATTTTCCCACCCAACAACAAAAGAAAATAATGTTTTACATAATGGCGACAATTTGGCGCCAAAATCTAAAATTATGTAATTAAGAAAAAAAAAACAGAAACCATTATTTTCATTTTTGTTGTGCTATCTTAATTTTCCGTGAAAGGGAAAAAAATTGCTCGTAAAGGTTTATTTTTTTTTATTTCTAATTTATAATTTGGTGGAAATTTTATTTTTTCTTTAAGGAAATGAAATTTTGATTTAAAAACTTTTAGTAAGATTTCGGTTTTATTGTAATATAAAATTAATCCTTAAAAAAAACGAAAAACATTTAAATGGAATTAAGTTTTTTTAATTAGAGTTAATTTATTTGTTAAATTTACATTTTAATTTTGTTAATTTTGTTCCAAAACATAAAAGATTCTGGTAAAAACACGTTTTACAAATTAGTTTTCAAAAGCATAAATAAAAGAGAAGAAAATTAATGTTTAGAATTAAAATGTTGATTAATGTGTCACAACCTCACAACAAACATAGAGACGATATTTTATCCAACAAAAAATGAGGATAAGTTAAAATTAAAAAAAAAAAAGTTGGAATCAATAGAATTTCTATTAGCACGAAATCCTAAAAATAAAATCTATATAGTATTTTGTCAATCAATAATATTTGATTTTTTTATGTATGAATTTAATCGAGTTTGGTATAGCTTAATTCTTAATAGGTAAATTTTGTTGAGTGAATTGAACTAGACATGTGCCATTTGTACCAATTACATTTTAATAAAAAATAATTTCCATTGCCATTGATTTATATGTTATATCAAATACACAGTTCATTTAAATTTTAGTAAAGACTTCCGTTTTTAGAGGTTTAAGTTTGTAAATCATTCCGAAATAAATTGGAAAAATTGAAATTTGCTTTCAGATTTTCAGATAAAGTAAAGTCAAAATTAGGGAAAAATTACATAATGATTAGTAAAATATAAAAATTAATCGACATTTCCTAAATGCAGTAAAAACTTTCTTGTATTTAAAAGCTTTTTCTGATCCTCATATGAATAAGCCTCTAAAAATTTGTCTTTTTAAATAATTCCGCCAAAAACCGAAATTTTCAAACTAAATACCTTAAAGCGGATCTGATTAATCATTTTTGTTTTTGCCAACTCCTGTTTCGCCTCTTTTTTTTCTTTATTTTTCAACCAGTTGTCAATTCCGCTGTGCCTTCTTTCAATAATCCAATTTTCCCATCAATTTACCATATCGCTCGTAGCAAATTTACTGCTGCTTCTATTTTGGAGAAAACTGAAAAATTAAAACGTAAATTAAACATTTTTTTTTATATAAATTGAAAAGCATGGAAAACCAAAAATATAAAAAATTCAAAATGAAAAGATTAAATCATTCAAATAAACAGAAAAATAAAATAAAATAATTAAATATGAAATTCAACAGAAAATTTCTCTGTTCAGTCGTAAATTTTTGCAAAAAAAAGAAGAGGATAATAATATCCTTTTTCATTTTTGTGACTTTAAAAATTTTTCACAAAAACATGACTAACGGGAAAATGAATTATATATAAATTTTTGATGGTCAGGTTTTCATTTTTTATTTTTATTTTTTTTTTGGTTTTATTGTATAATTGTAAACATGAAAATTTTGTGAAAATTTCATTGAAGATGAAATATAAAAAGCCTATTTTCATAAATGATATGGTCCTTATTTTGTGGTTGTATTGGTAATTGTATGTATAATATCCAGGATAATAATAATAACAAAGAGATAGCAAAAGAAAAACCAAAATCAAAACATTGGAGTCACATAAGAGTACGTTTGTGGATTTGAAATTAGCTCAAAAGGACTATATAGAAAGTGAAAAACTTTTTTTTTGTGAATTTTTTATTTATTTTTGTGTACACTCTCTTTTTTATGTAAAAGACTTTTTTTTTTAAATATATTTTTTTGAATACATGAAAGGAAAATAGACTTTAATAATACACATTTTGTACATGTGAATCATTTTTTCTGGTGTTAGAATTAATGGTTAACACTGAGAGAAAATTTATTTGCTAAAATTACGATTTAAGTGCCAGATTATATAGCACAGAAATACTAATAAATATCACTATATTTTTAGATATTAAAACTATCCTATTAGGAAATTCAAAATCTTTGAAAGAGTTAAAAGGAGCTGTCGATTATTAAAATTAAAGAAAAATTGGCATGATTTTGTTTATGGAAATGAGCTGTCATTAAACCAATTTCATACTATGGAAATACATAGAATTATGAAATTATCGAATTCTTTGTTAAGGTCATTCGAAGAATTTTAATTTTAAAATAATCTAAAATAGACATTATACAAATAACTGCTTAATTTCAAATCCGATTTCGATCAAATTTATTCCAGGACACAACAATATTTGTACTATTACACAAATTATTAACTTTGTCTGCAATATTTTTATCTTACAATGTTTTTTTAAATTTAACTTGTTTTACTTCACTTTTTTTTACTATTAAAACTTAATAATCACTTTGTATACAATATCCCAAAAAAATCAAATATTATCAAACCAAAACTTTTCTGTTGAGTGAAATTTTTGTTTCATTTAAAACAGCATTCATTACACACCATATTTAAAAAAATATTGTACCATGTTGTAATAAGATCTACAATATACTATAATATTATAAAATATCCTTTTTTATTCACTTTACTATATTATTAAAACTGCGAAAATAACTATAAAAAATGTTAGCACAATTTTACAAATATTTTTTTTTTTTCAATTATCCTTAAACGTGTTTTGGTGTATGTTACTCTTTAAAGTTAAAATAAGTTCCTGGGCGATTTTTTTTACATACATATATACTCGTCGTAATACACTTTCATCCTTTGGTATTAAGGATTTATATAATTTTTTTGTTTGTTACTTGAATAAGAAAAAAAAAAAATAAATAAAAATATTTTCCTTTTTTTTTTTGTTGTTGCAAAATTCTGAAATAGCGTGCTCAGGCCGTGTTAAAAGGATATAAAAGAGAAGAAAAAAAAAGAACGTAAATTTGTTTGTTATTATGTTTCATTTATTTTATTTAATTTTTTTCTTCATTTTCGAAACTAAAATCCCATAAACTACAGACTTTTATACTCGCTTTTCTGTCCCCAATAATCCATACAGAAGAATATTAAAGTTTGGTATTTTTTTTTTTAGTTTATTGAAATAATTTACAGGATATAATTTTGTATACATATATATTTTATATATATGTATATAAGAGAATTAGTCGACATACCCTTTTTTAATGTCCTTTATACTCGCAATGTTTTATCAGATATTTTTTTACTAAAGTTTCTTTTTATGAAATACTTATATAGAATAATATAAATTAAACTAAAATTTATGTACTACATACTTTTCCTTTTCGGTATTTTATATTTAATTTTCTATACGTTTTTATGTTTGTAATTTTTTTGATATATAAACAGAGATTTTTAAATATATACATACTAGAAATACATATTTTTATTTTTACATTTTATGAAATATTTGCGTTTATTTTAATATGTTAAATTTTTTTTTTATGTTCAATTTAAATGAAAAATAAAAATATTTATTATGGCTTTAAAGTTTTATTTAAAGTTTCACTTTAAAATGTATTTTAATGAAACTATTATATAGTTTTAATATATGAAAGTATTCACACTACACGAGACTTGATTAATTTTGACAGATTTATGTTTTTGATAAGCGACATTGTATTAGAAATAAAATCAATGCGATATTTTCAGTCAACAAGGGCATTCAAAAAATAGTAATTTGTGTCCTTTCTTGTGTGAGAGTACATAGAGATGGATGAATCCCCTATCGAGTAAGTTCGCTGTTTCATATTATAAACGCAATTATTTCAAAATATTTTTCTGTCGGTGGACTTTTTAACATTCAACATTTTCTTTTAACATTTTTCTCTATCCTTATTTGCCTCACAAGTGAGAGTGAAATTAAAAACAATTAAAAATGTTGTTTATGTCTGCCTGTCGATTGGAGTTTCGCTAGTGATGGGAGGAAAATGTTGAAAGAATTAGTTGAACGTGAAAAAATACACTAAGAGACAGAATTGAATATATGTAATTATATTTTCTTGGTATATATTCAATTCGTAATCAAAAAGATTAATGTACCCCCAAATTCTGAAAAAACTTCTACAATTTTATTTTAAATTATATTTAAAAAAAAAAAACAAATTTTTAATAAATTCAAAGTTTTTTTTATAAATTCAAAACTTTTCCTATATCCCAAGGACATTCTATAAGGATATTTATAAAAATAAAATTCCTTTATTTATTTTTTCGATAAGATTTTTTTTTTAACATAGACTTTTGTATGGTTACTCTTCAACATCATCATCATCACCATTAATATCATTTGTGTATACAGTTCAGTGATTCTATAAACAACCTATTAAAAGGATATAATTTTTTTCTTTCCTATAATTTTTGTTTTTTTTTTTTTGCTGCTTTTGGGTTAAAAAAAAAACATAAAACTTTTATACTCCAGAAGTAAATTTATCATATACACAAACAAACAGGAAAAAAAAAACTTTGTATGATGTTAATGACTGTCGAGTTCAACAGCAACAACAACAACAGCAGAGAAAAAAAGGATTTATGTTTTTGTGTCTTTGAATAGGAATTTTCTTCTGTTTTTTTTTTGCTTGTTTAAAGATTGATTTGATGGGTCAACCACTCAGCCATAATATAGTCTATTCGGGGGAAAAAAAGCATAAATGTAAAAAAAAGCGGGTTTATATAGAAATGTCCCAAAAAAAAATTATCCTTTTGATGTTGATTTTTATAGGATAAACAAACCTTTTTTTTTCTCCTCAAAAAAAAATTTACTTACTATATTTATTCTATTAAGCTTTTCAAGGTAAACAGGAAAAATAAAATTCTATTAAATTAAGGATCTAAAAATTCATTTAAAAACGTATATATATATTTTTAATATCCTTTAAATGATGCTTTTTTTTTATTAAGAAAATTTTAAAGATGATAAAACTTAACAGAAAGAAAAAAAAATATTTTCAGTTAAAAAAAATTTTAACAACTTTTTTTTTATGAATTATAGACCTTTTTTTCTTCAAAAAAACAAATTTTCAAATACTTAAGTAAATTTTTTTTCCTGATGAAAAAAAAAAATAATCAATTTAATGGATTTCGAAAATTTTCTATTAAAATATTGAAAGGTACAAATCCAAATTTATCATCTTGTACCTACCTTCAAAATTTTTTTCTCTCACAAATTTTCATGTCTTGTTTCACTTTCCAGGACGAAATAAAAAAAAAAATTCATCTTCATCCATCAATATTACAATTTTTTTTTTTACTTGCTGTTTTGTACAAAGGATATTTTTTATATCCTTTCTATAATTTCGTCAATGTTCAAATTACCATCTCATTGATTATATAAACTGGAGGCTAAATAAAAAAAATGAATATAAATAAATATAAAACAGACAAGATTTATAAGGATAGTAACAGCACCAGCAGCACAACAACAACAAAAAAGGATATAAAAATCAAATTTTACAGAAATAAGAAAAAAAAAAAAGAGAAATTTATTTTTTTAAAAAGAAAATTGTCAAGTCCTTTAAGCTTACACGAGATTATACAAGTGTATTGGATAATCAGTGAAGGAAATCAAAGTATTTATTTTCCATTAAAAAAATATTCTCAGAAAAAAATAAATAATGTTCTTTGGGTTACAAATAAAATTGGATTGACCTAGTTTGTTTTTCTTTTGCTTTTTCGATAATTTTTCTTTTTCATGCTTTGGCACCTTTTTTCATGTATTTTTTTTTTTAATCCTTGTTCTTTAATTTATTTTTTTATTTTGTTGGAAAAAAATATTAGCCAAGTCGCATGAGGTTCTGAGTAAAGTAATTAGGGTTGAGGTAGTTTAAGAAATCTAAAGATGATTTTTTCAAGATTCAATCAAATTTATTTTTAATTTGTATTTACTTTGTTTAGATAAAAATTATTGTTGAAAATTAGATAAAAGTATACGCAATTAAATTTATTCTTGATTTTTGGATTAAACATTATCGTTCAAATTTTTTTTTAATAAAAATTCTTAGTGTCCTTTTTGAAGTTTCAGGCAACTTAATTAATAATTATATAAAATTAAATATCACATTTTGCAAGATGTAATAATATTCTGTGTCACTAATAATAAAAAATAATACACGTAAATTTACTTCGGTGCCATTATCACTTGTCGTTAACATATTTTTTTTTTTAAATTAAATTTCTGCTTAAATTAAGTGTGACAATTTTTGTGTCCTACTTTCTACACATCATTTATCTATATTTTAAATATGTTTTTTGCCTGGTGATGGTTTTACGTTTTACCAAAATTAAATTTTAGGCAAAAATACTATATATTTTTCCTAAAAAGAATATTTGTGTCGTTACAATATGTTCAACTGGCGCATATATAAACACCTGGTGACCTAAATAAGATTATATATTCAAACTAGATCCTTTATAAAACAAAAAAATACCGCACTAAAAAAAAAATTTCATTTCTTTTCTATGCCATTTTTTTGTGGCCTTCCACACATTTCTTTCATTTATCACATTTATCATTGTATGTATATATTTTTGTCTTTTTAAGGAAAATTTCCCTTCTAAAAGTCATGTGTAAAAATGTTTCCCAATTTTTCACCATATACAATTTTAAAATGAAACAAAAAAAATATAAAAACTTAAATGCACATTAATTTTCTACAATGTTATCCTTCCAAACAGAGAAATCTACTATTCAATTTTCTTCTATTATTTCATTTTAAAGTGCAATTAACATAACAGAAGAAAAAAAAAGGATTTTTCCTTGTCAAATGTGAAAATTAAACAATGAGAATTTTTTTTTTGTTGAATTTTCTTCAATTTTGCTACTTTTTTAACCATATTTTTCTTTTATGCTTTAAATGAATTTGTTTTGTAAGAAATTTACTAAAAAAAATTTTATACCATTACTTTGTGTCAAGGATTCATTTGTAAAAAAAGGAAATTATAAAATTTTGACGGTTTTGAAGAAAATATTTAAAAGCAGAAATCTGACATAATATTCTTTGGTGGGTGTTTATGATGATAACTTTATTTCTACATAATTTTTATGTAAATTTTTTTAAATAAGAATAATAAAATTTTGTTTACATAATGATATCCTGTTTTTTTGTGGTCTTGTAAATATTTTACGTATTATGATATAACATTTAAATTTAAATAAAAGAAATGTACAATTTTCAGGAAATTATATTTTTATGCTTTTCGGTTTAGAATTTTCCCAAATTATGAAAAAAACCTAATTCCAAACGTCAAATTTGGTAATATATTTGAAAATTATTATACATTTTTTTAAGTATGGCATAACTAATCCTTAATGCATGGATGAATTACACTTTAGAGCTTTGACACCACTGTTTATCTTACATGTAAATTGATATTTTTTTAAAATCAAAATTAATTAAAAATAGGTTTAAGGTTTCTAAGCGAGGAATTTCATTTTTGAGTTACGAATTTATTGAATAATTTAGATTTTAGAAGAAGTATAGTAAATATCCAAAAATTATATAATAAAAAATAATTGATTTTTCAGTAGTACAGAAAATTGTAAATTTTGATTAAAATTACTTTACCAATAAATAATATAGTGTATATAAGAAATTTATATACTGCTCGTACTATTTTAACTTGAACATTTTTCATATTTGAAAGTATTTAATTTTTTATGTTATTTTCTGTAAATTGTATTCATTTATGGTCGAAATTAATTATCTGAATCTGATCTTCCTTAGAAACCACATTAATGATAAATCTGTCTCACTTCCGAAACATCAAAAAGTCCTTTCACATAATTTTATAAATTTTTAATATCTTTTTAATTATTTATGACCTTCTTCTTAAAGAGTTTTCGTATAAATAATTTTCAAATTAACTTATATTATGTTTCAAAACTTTCTAACCACAAAACCAAATCTTTTACTCCTATAAACCTTAAATATTTTATAATTTTTTTTTATCAAGTGAATGTCAAGAAAATAAATTGTGTTATAATTTTGATATTTTGTTAATAAGGTAAAAAAAAATCAAATAAAAAATAAATATACATATATTTGTTTTACTTAATTTTCCTGCCAGGATCAAAGTATTATAATATTTTTGATATCTTGTTTTGTAAATACGTGTAAGTATAAGTTTTTTGACTAACAAATTTCTTACTAAAATTCCAAAACAAATATATTTTTTTTTTCTAATCTTTTGTAAAAAAAACGAAATTAATTTAAAACAAAAAAACAAACCTTCACTCACCTCTTATACATAAAAATCTTATAATGAACATTTATATAACATTATTTTTACAAACTTATTTTATGTTGTACAATTTTCTATTAAAGTATATTAAAAGGGGGGGGGGGGTGTGTTGAGTTAATTTAATTGCGTGATAGAAAATTTATTGTTAACTTATATATACAATTTTATATGGCCTGTTCCATTTTTCGATGAACATGAACCCATTAACCAAGGTCACGAAATTACTATATGAATATGAACAGGGAGAAAAAAAAACTCATCAGAAAAGAAAGGATCTCATTTAATTTATCCATATACTCGTATACTCTCATTATAAACTTGACATACAATTTCATTATTTTCGCCTTAGGTTTTTCCATGTTGTTATTATTTTTGTTGTTGTTATAAATACATTAACCAAAATGTGTTAAACACACACGACCACGTGTGATAATTTCACCTTTCCCATCTTGAGGCTTTTAAATACATATACAAAAATCAACTAAATGTAATTTTTTTACCTGTTTATTTTTTACAAGGGAATTCTTGTTGTTGTTGTTTCTTTTTTTATATTTTTACACCCTTTTTCCCAAGGATAAAAACAGGAAAAATGAAATACAATAACAATGAAAATTTTATATAGTAGATAAAGTAAAGGGAAAATTTTCAGTTTTTCCCATAATAATAAAACTTGAGAAACCATAAAACATAGTATAGCAAAAAGTTTAAATACAAAGCTTTCTCTATCCTTCAAATTACATAAATACATATAATATGTATGTGTATATAAGATCGCAAGATTTAATATATTATTTTATATGAGAGGATTAAGGATTACAATTATTTTATAACAAATTTTTTTTGTTTGCTTTTTTTTTTGTTATGTTTAAAAGGACAAATTTTTTTTTTTTTCGTTGCTGTTGTTATTATAAGTTCTCTCGCACCCCAGATTACCAGCTATATACCGTTATCTATAATTTAAGAAAAATAATGATGATACATTATCCTTTTTTATGATATGTTTGTTTGTTTTTTTAGAAAATGAATTTTAAAACAATATAATTTTATTTTATATAATTTATAAATTTTCCAGATTCTATGGAAAATATTACATATATAAAATTAACGTATATTAATAATGTTTTGTTTGTATAGTCACAAGGATAATAATAATAGTATAATTAACAACAGAAAAAAATGTATAATATGATATTTTAATGGAGTACGAACAAAAAGGATGTTTTGTATTATATAATTTTCCCTTTTTTTTTTAATTACGCTATGTGGGTGGTGGGAGATAGAAATAGGAAATGTTGGGAAATAAATGACATTATAAATAAATTTTAAGTAGCATATAAAAAGGATATTCAAATAGGGATATAAATATGTAGTTATATTTCTATTAATGGAAATCAGTTAAGGAAAAATTGTTTTTTAAATGTTGAACGTTATAAAATTTTTGCCGATTTATAATTTTATTATAAATTTGAAACGATTAGAAATTAAGGTTTTTCTTAATGAGGAAATAAATAAGAATTATTTTTTTGATTAAAACAAAAATTATAAAATTTAACACTTTAGTTTTAGTGGTGATGTAGAAAAGGAATATATGTAGTTGAAATTATTTGATAAAGATGTTAGAGAAGATTTTGGGTTAAGAACGCAAATGTCTATAGAGATTTTAAATTCCGTCACAGCAGGAAATTAAAATTTCTTTCGGAATTTTTATAGTCGTCTCATTTAGTAGACTGTTAAATTTTTTTAGTTCTTAGCAGGTGGGTTAAATATGTAATATTAAAAAAAAAACTATTTTAAAATTTTTACTAATTGAATTTTAATAAGGCTTTTTTAAATTAATATACCTACAAAATTACAAACTCAGTATGAAGTAAATCTATTAATTTTACTAATAATCTTTTAAAAGTTATGATTTAAAAATTAATTTAATTTTTAAATACTTAATAAAATTAGAAATTTAATTTTTAAATACTTAATAAAATTAGAAATTTTGAACCAGCTAAGTAGATGAGTGTAAAAACTTTATTTGCACATAATTCATTTAAAAGCATATTTTCTGATAATTAATTTATTAAATTAAATTTCTTTTAAGAATTTAAATATGCCACAACTATTTACTATATACAGATTTATCAAAAAATTCTTGTTCAAATAATTTGCCTCTTCGAAATTCTTCAATTTTCTACTTAAATCTGGGAAAATTATTGTAGAAAAAATATTATATTGCATAAAACTTTTTCTCTATGATAATTTTATTTTATTATTAAAACTTTGACAATCTATTTATAAAAATTATATTATCTATACTATATACATATTTAGATTTTGACTCCATGTACAATGTAGATTATAGATTGATGTAGTTTTCGAATTAAAATGACATTAATTAAGATTATTTTGTCTGCTTGTATATAAATATATATATATGTATATATTAATAATATGACACAGCAAAAGTTTAAAAACATAAGTTCACCATTCAGTCTGGTATCTATACAACAAAAAGTTTTCTTGGTAAAACACAAAATTTTCCCAGACATGAAACATAAGTTTTTCTCTTTTCGATATCTTTTTTTTTTTGTTTTTGATACCAAAAATTAAAATTGAATTTTATAGACCGAAATAATAAAAGGACCAAAAATAAATCCTTTATATGGGGACATTGAGGATGAGGTGTGGTTAATATTTTAAGAAATATAAATTGAAATATACATATATAGGAAATTTAAATAGAATAAAAAATATTTTGAATTCTGTATAAAAGATTAAAATATTGTTTAAAAAGCAAATTATTATTCAAATTAAATTTAGATTGGAAATTATTTATATATACTATATGTATATATATAATGTTAGAAAATTTGAATATTTCATATACATTATTATATCTAATTTTGCAGACTAATGAATTCATGATATAATTATTAATTTGATCTATTTTTAAAGCAAGATTTCAAATTTAGTAATTTCTATGTAAGAAATTAGTAATTCTAAATAAGAAAATTACTACTTTTAATAAATAAAATTTCTTACTAGAAATTTCACTTTATTTAAAGAAATTTAAAGAATATTTCTGGTTAAATTTAAATTTATTTGTATGAAAAACATATGAAAAATTAATTTTATATCGATTACAAAATCATTTATGTTTATCATGTGCGGTTAAAATATTAAACTAACAATAATAATCTTTTTATAATAAAATCAATTTCAAATAATAATTTCTCTTTAAAAAAAAAATTAGTTTTATGCAATTTTCATATGAAACAATCTGGTAACCACAAATAAGTAATCTGAATCTATAAAACCAAAAATTGTAATATTTACTTTAGGCTAGATTATACTCTTTACCATAATATAACAATTTGTGTTTGGTTACCTTATATTATTCACATATGTAGTGTGGCATATAATGTAAAATTATCAATTTTCTTAAAGTTAAAAATCCCAGACGTGACCTGAGTATAGAAACCAAATAACAAATATTATCATTTGTGGCTTTTATCTTTACTCAATTCCTGGGTATAGTAACGATTTGACTACCATCGTACACTATATAGAAAAACCTTTTTTTTTTGTATTTAGATTGATTGGTAAAAATGAAGGTGAGATGTTATTTTTATAGAAAGAGTGATTGTCTGATGGTCATCACTTCAAAAATGATTCTGCAGAAATTTAAAAAAAGTAAACTTTTCAAAAGAGTTGAATAATAGCCTGGATTTTTTTCTTCTTCTTCTTCATAGTTTTATGATTTATGTTTTTGCTTTTTTGTGATAAGTGAAGTGTAATTTAAATTTTAGGGAAAATATTCTTTTTAATTTTATTTTATCGGTTGCGGTTGACATATTTTCTCGTAGAAAAATTCGGATTTAAGGAAAATTAATATTTTGTATGAATTTGTGACGATAATTTTTTTATAATTTGGAATACAAAATTTTTACTGAACAGTAGCAAAATACGATTTAAAAAAAAACAATATGAATTTTTAATTAACTAATTGAAAATGTCCGCTAGACAAACTCACAATTATCTTTTCAAATCATAATAACTATAGTAAAAAATACAAGTATTTTTCAGGATTTCGTAAAAACAATCATTTTTCATTTTCTCGTAGTAAATTTTACGTTTTTCATCATTTTTTATGTAATTTTTTTTTTCTGTTGCTTTTGGGTGCAGAGCGGATTTCCTTTATACCTGAGTGCATTTTTTCTACTAAAGTCTGACATTCAATTTTCAGGTGTGTCAGTAATTTTCTTTCTAAATGGTTTTTTTTTTTGTATATTTTTCTAGGAAAACTATTTTTCAAATTTATGTTCACAGTTTTGTTTAGTACATATATATTTTTGTGTATTAGTTTTTATGCATATAAATAATTTTTTCTGTGTAGATTTTCTTAGAGCTTAAATAAATTATGCTATGATGAATTTTATTAAACCAATGAAACTTTTTTTGCATTAATTTTATAAATAAAATTTCAATTTCTTTATAGTAAAATAAATAATTTATAAAGGATAAAAATATAAAGTCTTCAATTAAAAAATATTTAAGTTTCAATTAAAAAATTTAAAATGTTAAATAATGTTTCTAAGATTCTTTAAGTTGAATAAAAAACTTCAACTAACAAAATGTAATATATTAAATAAAAAAATTGATGACTCAACTAATAATTATAATAATTATAATAAGTTGAATTTTTGCCCTTATCCTTTATTCATAACCATAAATAAATAATTTTTTTTTTGTATATTTTCAACATAAAATTTTTATGAATAATAAGCAAAGAAAAAAAATTAAAATTTTCCACCAATTTGACTTTTTCCATTTAACTGATTTTTTAGAATTTTCTTTCCAGCAACACAAAAAAAAAAAGAAATTCAACCCATTAAATTATTTCATCAAATTTTCTTCAATATTTGTTTTTGTTGTTGTTGTTATGTTTTGTGTTTTATGTTAGCCTTCGCCTGTCAATAAAAAGAAAATCCTTTCGTGCAAGAAGCAATAAAGGATATACTTTCACCCAAATTTCTCTTTTCTTATATATAATTCCCCCCCTGCTACTTTGGCCTATTCACATATCCCATTTACACTCCCAAAACCAAAAATACAAAAAAAAAATTCTCAATTCACTTTGAATATGTTATTTTAGTTTTTTTCTTCTTCTATTTTTTTTTGGAGTAGATTAACGAGTTTGGGACTTTAGGGGATAAATTTAAATGAAAGTATATACAAGAAGAGAATTGGTAAAAAAGGATATCTAACATGTATTATTACACTCATGAACAAAGAAACATTTTCATTTGTAATGTCCTTTATGTGGCAGAGAATAATGATGATTTTTTTTTGTGTTTGCAACATATAAAAAATATATCCTTTTTGCCACCCACCCAATTGTTAGGAGCAGTTTTTTTTTGTTTTGGTATTTTTTTTTTCTCTTTTCTCAGCATAAAAAGTTTTTTTTGTATATATCCTTTTTTATTTTGGTGAAATAGAAAAAAAAGAAGAAAAATTACTAAAGATTAGCCAGAAGGATATATAAAAATAGTTGTTGTTGTCTATATATCCTTTTATACAATGTGAATATTTTTAAAGTTTTGGGTGGACATATTTATTAGGATGACATCAAGTATGTTTTAGATTGTTATAATATTGATTACCAGGACATTCTTATTATTAGTTTTTTTGTATAACAGTAACAAAAAAATAAATAAAATTATAAGTTTTACATGAAAAAAGCATTTGTTAACATAAAAATGTCCTGGGAGGATAAATTTATAGAATTATATATACACAACTAATTATTTTATATATGTACGTCGAAAGGATGTTTCATTATATACTGGAATTTAGTACATATTTTTTTTATTGTTGAAGAAACATTAATAGTGTTGTAGTATAGTAAAAAAAAACTTTCCGGCATGAAAATCCAATTAAAATGATGTTAAAATTTATTATCCTTGGTATCATTTTACAAGGATAACAATAACAATAAAAAATATGGAAAAATTCTCTAAAATATATTTATTATTATATACAAGAGAAAATTGTTTATTATTAAATTATTGATTAATAAATAATAGGAAAAGGAAGGGCAATTCCTAATAAAATTGGGTAAAATGATTTAGAAAAAATATTGGGGTAAAAATGAATCTAGTGGAAGGATGACTTATAAGAAATATTTTAAAGAAAAAAAAAATATGCAAAGAAAATGGGATAAATGATTTTTCCTTTAATGTTAAATCCATAAGAATATTATTTAATATTAACTTATCTCATTTAACTGTTATCTTTTACTTAAATTTGACTTATAACACGATTCCATAAAATTTATTTATTTGTTGAAAATTGAGAAAGTTAATTGTACAATTCAAGTAAGTGTATAACAAATTGGGTACAAATAGTTCGTTATAATGTTTGACTGTCCTAAAGTGTTTTAAAGTGTTCTAAAGTGTCCCAAAGTCTTGTCAAAATAAGTTAATATTTATAGTTATACAAGCAGCACTAAAATGTCCATTTAGAATAAGTGTTGAGTATGATAAGAATTCCTCCGAAATTTGGAAGAAAATATCCTAAATATAAACTAAAATGGTTTTAATTAGAAATTTAACTTATTTACTTTAACTTACTGATATTTTTTAAGTAAATTATGAGTCACCAATTTTAAATTGCTTAACATACTTAAATAATATTATTTTACCAAAAATATATCCCAAAAAACTAATAATACAAAAATTTAATTTTTTAATGTTATGATGATTCAGTTTTAGATACTTAAAATTTATTTTTTCTGCTCCTTGGAAACGAATAAATCATTAAATAAAATGAAATTTATATTTACAATCTTTTTCTCCCCTAAATATAAATTTTTCTCGCCATTATTTCTTTTATATCTATAAATAATATTTTTATTATTATTATTAAAGGACATTCTTAAACACAATCTGATGACACAAAAAAAAAAAAAGAAAACCTCCCAATGAAACTATCATTTATCTAAACTTTTTTTTCGCTCTTTCTGTGGGTCTTATAATTTTTCTATAAGTAATAAATAATTTTCTTTTTATACTGAAAAACTTTTGTTTTTTTTTTTTATTTTTTTTCCAGGATTTACAAACCAAAAGTAATCATAACAAGAGTTGTAAAATTGTGGATAGTGTTTGTAGTAAGGATAAGAAACAACAACACCCTCAAGAATATTGTTGTCGAAAAAATATTAAAAAAGATATTAAGGACAATAGGAAATTTTGTAATAAGAAAAAAATTTTAACAAAGGATCATATATCCTGTTTAGTTAGTACAACAACAATAACTAAAGTGAATAATAATAATAATAACAGGAAAAAGACGAAATCAAAAATTTATGATTTTATGAAGGATTTTTTAAAGAAGAACTTAAATATTGAAGAAAAATACAAGAGAGAAAATTGTATGACAACAACAAGTAATAATAATAGGAAGAAAATTTTCTCGTCTTTTATAAAGAACTCAACCGGAAATAACAAGTTAAAATTATCGCATGAAGAAGAGGATATTTATGTTGAGGTTAGTACACAAACACCAAAAAAGACCAAAAAAAAGAAAATCTTTATAATTTCTTTTTATTAAACTTTTTTCCTTAAAGCAAAAATTTCCTAAAGGGAAATCAGTTCTTTTTTTGCCGTTTATTTTCTTTTAATAAAATAATTTATCATTAATTTTTTTTTTTTTTTCATTATTTTTATTTTTTATGCATCATCACTCTCCCTCGATATTTGTTGTTGTGGATCCTTTTGAAAAAAAAAAACACAAAATCACCAAATCTGTCACATCCTTAACATATAATTCATCATTCTTTGGAAAATTGTTCCAAAAAAATTGTTTTTTTTTTCTTCTGGTAAATTTTGGTTCGGAAAAATTGGAAAAAATTTCACCCCTTATACATAACATATAACATAACAAAAAAAAATCACAGTTACCAGCGTCACCATTATCATTGTCAGCATCAAATTGTTTAAAAGTAATAAATAACCATCTTGGAAAAGGATATCATCATAATAATAATAATCACACCACTAAGGATAACAAGAAAAATATCATTATTGATAATCATATTAAACGATTCGACGTCATGCAGGACGTTCGAATTAGAATTGAGCATCAACAGAAACAACAACATGGCTCCCCAACAACAAATAATTTACAACAGCAACAACAACAAAATAACCAAAATCAAAATCAACAACTACAAATGAATCTACATCATCATCATCATCAACAACAACGGAGACCAATTCATCTTTTTTCACAAACAGCAAATTTAAAGTAAGTAAAAATATGTCAAAATTGATTTTTATTTTTCTGAATGGGGGAGGGGAAGCTTTATTTTCTGTAGGAGGGAAGCTTTATTTTTTGTAGGGCAGGAGGTTTTGTATATTAATTTGAAATTGATTGAAGACTACTTTGTTTTTTATATATTTGTTAAAGGGTATGAGAATTTATTTATATTAATATATTTTGTGGTAGATTTTGGGGTAGGAGGGGATAATTTAAAATTCACCCTTTTAACAGAAAATAAATAAGTAAATAAGAATAATAAAAAAAATTTATATTTTCTTTTTTTCCTGTTTAGTGGAAATGAAAATGAGCATATACCACATTCACCAAGTTCGGAAGAAGATAATTCACCAACTGAAATGAATAACTGCCGGCGATTAGTGGATAAACCACCATTGGTAAGTTTTGTACCAAAAACAAAAAAGGATTTTTTTTTTATAAAATATTTTTGGGTTATTTTCATTTTGTTGTTGTTTATAGGATTTTTGTCGGTTTGGGTATAGAAAATTATTTATTTATATACTCCAGAGATGATAAATTTTTTGGGTAACAAAATTATTTATTATTTTTTTCATTTTTGGAAAAAAGGATGAAGATATTAAAATATTTTTTTTTCTGTATTTATTTATTATCTGGTTCAGCACTTAATTTAGATTATATAAAAAGCAAAACAAAAAAAGTTTTTAAAATTTTCTGTGCTTTTTTTTTTTTTAAATACGTTTTGGCGGAAAAAAAAGAAAAGTTTTATTGGATAATTTAATTATTTATGAAATTATTTTAATATTTTCAATTGAAGAATATTAAAAAGGATATTATTTTTATGAGTTTTTATATCAATTAAAATATATATTTTACGGATGTAATTTAATTTATTATATAAATTTATTCGTTTGTATTTATTTCGTTAAACTTTTCATTAAATGAAAATATAATAATTATCCTTTTAAGAAAAGTTTGTTAAATTTAAATTATACTTGTTAATGGAATATTAAAATATTCTTAAAAGATTAACGATACGCTAATCTGTACAAAGTATGAAAATGGTTTTTTTAGAATTTTGTATTTAGGACTTAACTTTCTTTAAAAAAAACTAATTTTACGTAAAATTAGTTTTACCTTTTACGAAATTTAGTATATTGTATTTTGACTTGAACTTCATTACGGCTTGGAAATTCTCCAACGAAACCGAAACTAATAAACAGTCAACCTGAATGTCTGGCAGAAATTTTTGGCAATAATTTTTATAAGTTCTACGTGTACCACTAAACTAAATTATGATATTATGTAAAAATATACAAAATCTTTAATGAACTGTATATCATTTTTTTAGAGACAATATAACTTGTTTCGCCAAAATATTTAAATCTGTTTATGTTTATCCTCCAATGCAAATTTGTTATTTCTTATTTATTTCTAATTAAATTAAATGTATATTTCTTTATGTATTACAAATTTTGAAATATCATTATAAAAATTAATTTAGATAATGAAAAATATCCGCAATACGTTTTTTTAATGCAATTTATATTTCCAAAAAATTTTAATTATTAAATCTTCTTTACAATAATAATTCTGATCCCATCGTAGCTTCAAATAAATTCATCGCAGTGAAGTCATCTATGTATAAATCCTCCACACCTGAAAAAACAATCAAATAAAAAACGATACGCTATAAAAATTAAAATATTAATAAAAGAAATGCGCTCCATAAATAAAATCCTTCCATTTGTTTTTTGGTTAGAGTTTTGTGTAAAAAAAAACAAAAAAAAAGGGTCAAGATTAAAAAAAAAAATAAATCCTTCAAAATTAAAGGGAAAAAATATTAAAATTTCATAGAAAATCCTTTTTTCGTAGCTTGAATAAAAAAAATATAAAATAAAATAAAGGATTTTGCTGTTGTTGTTTATACATTAATTTTATCAAGTGCTCGAGTGTTAAAAAAAAAGTATTTTTTTTAGTGTTTTTACAATAAAAAAGTATAATAATTTTTTTTGTGTTTTTGACTAAGAACATTTTTTTTTTCTTATTTTAGAAAATATAATTTATAATAATTTTTTTTTTTGTGACCTTTTGGATTGCTGGGTAATATCGCAGTCGACGTCTTTGTCGACATTTTTTATTGGTCTTGTCGGAATTATCATCGTCAGAGAAACACTAAAAATTACTTGTACAAATCACGTGTCGACAATAAAATTCTTTACTCATTTCTCTTGTTTAATGTTCATGTTTCCTTGGAAATTAGTATACATATGACAAGAATAAAAATTTTCTGACTATTTTAAAATTCGTTGTTTTTTTTTTGTTGGATAGAAAGATTCATTTAAGGTAAATTTTAAAAGAAAATTTGTAGCATGAGCGACAAGATGAAAAAATAACACTGATATTATTAGTATAAAATTCCAAAAAGGATTATTTTTAAAGTGATTATGATTACCCATGTGGATGTAATTATCAATTCTCTGAATTGAATTTCAACAAAATATTCTTTTAAAAGTCTAAATTTTTAATTTATTTGAGGAACAGAACCATCTAGCTTCAGTTCATTTGATTAGCAGTGACATTATTATCTAAAAATGATGATTTTAAATAGACATTTTAAGCGTTTATCATTATATGGAACATTATGTCTGTTTTATTCATATTTTTTAGTATTCTGTGAGGAAATAGTCCGTTATTATTAAAGGTTCAATTCAGAAGGTCGACATCACTTATCAATTCATTTGTAAGTAATTAAATGATGGAAATTCTTAAGTACTCTAATATCTTAAAATTTAAATTTTAAAAATTATTCGTTTGAAAATCTAAATTGTAAGCTTCCATCTCCTGCTTCCGTCTAGTAAATCTATTATATTAGCGCCATCTATTTCCTACTCATCATACGATTAGAAAATTCATACATAGCTAAAAATGAATTGAAATGATACACAAATTTAATTTATGACGAAATTATTTAAACAAAAATTATAATTTGAAAAGAAATAGTTCTTCAGAAATTGAACTACTTCAAAACTGAATCATAATTAATTTCTTTCTTTGTTAACTTTATGAAGTATATAACATGAATTACACTAAAAAAACAATGAAAATTTTTGGGAATTAACATCTGAATTTACTTTTTTGAGTTGATTTTGCCAAACCACTTACCAAAAATTTCCCCCTGTATAATATTTTTTTTAATGCTTTTATAAATATCTTAAGTGGCACTTTAAAATACCACAATTCAAAAACGACATTCATATCGCGTTTATAATAATATTAAAAGAAAAAAAAACTGTACTTAAGGACATACAATAATTTGCAGAAGTATCTGAACACACACAATAATTTCTATTATGATGGCAAATATTATAATACGCTTTAAGTTTCTTTTTGGTAATAAATTTTCTGCAGTCTACACAACACACATTATATCCATACACTAACAAAGATTAAATGGTTCCTTCCTTTCGATTAAGAAAATTATTTTCGGTTTATATATTGTTTTCATCTTACTTTAATTATTATGGTGCCAGTCGTAGTATTGGTTATTCCATAGTGGCTTAGGTACACACATAATAATAATTTTAACCATTGGTAAAAATGTCTTGAACCACAAAGAAAAACTTTTCTTATGCGGCTAAGTACCCTGTTGATAATGGAAAGTTTTGTTTTATATAGTTTATCTGGGCCTTTAATATGTCCAAGAAGGAAAGGCGTGTTGAATAAAAGGAGAAATTGTTTCCCTCCATCTTTGAACTTTTAGAATACTTATGGAAAAAAAACACTTTTTCATTATTATTTTCTCTTGTGTTTTTCAATAACAAAAAAAAAATATGTCAAGAAAAAAATATTAAGTACTTTCAATTTGTTAAAGAAAATGGTATATAGAAAACATATCTTATACACATATATTTATAACTTACATCATAATAATGGTTATATCCTTGGATTTGACTTTCGAGTATCTTTGGCTTTTTGTGTATAGATTTTAGACAATATAAAAGGAGGTAAAAATAAGGAAGTAGAAAATGGAAATATAATAGTAGAATATATCAAAAAATTTAATGTATTTTCCATTTATCTGCCACCCCAATTACATTAAAGGATGTGTGCATTTAATAGTTATTTTCTTCAGAGTTTTGGCAGCAAATAGACTATTCACTATTGCATAAATTGAAGTTTCTTTTACTGATACTGAAATGTGAACATTAAATCATGATATGGAGTAAAAAAAAATAGAATTGATTCTTTTAAAATGGATAACAATTTTCGTATAGATAAAATTTATTGTACTATTAAACGATTTTTATCAAAATGCAGACACAAAAAAGCATTTTGTATAAAATTAAAGATATAGCCAAAAATCCATTAAGAAAATAATATATAGAAATTGAGACACATTATTTTTCTAATTCAGATAACTGAAGGATTTGAAATTTTGGTTCATTTTTAATGTAGTTTTTGACGGAAGAGTTGAAAATTATCGACGATAGTAATTAAATCCTGTTTATTAATTTTATTCATCAGGTTGTCTAAAATTCATTGATATAATAATATATTTTTAGTTATCTTGCCAATAACTTAAGTAAATTATAGCGAACGCAAAATATAATTAAAAAATTCATCTTTCATTGATTCGAATTAAAATGATTATTTTTTTCTGTAAATATCATAAATTTTTGGTTCATCTTAGAAAATTTTTAATTCCATAATTATTTAATTTCATTTCTTTTATAGATCAAAATATTGTTCCCAAAAATAAATTCTGTAAAAGTATGTTGGTAATAAAGTTTATTTATTTTTACCATTTTTTACCTTTTTCTTTTCTTGTTTTCTTCGCTCGTGGTTTTTTTTATCATACTTTTGCACCAAGAAAATCAAATTAATTAAAAATGTTGTTTAACAGTCACTGAGTAAACAGAATTCACAACGAAAAACAACACACAGCAAGAACATAAAAAAGGTTTACCAAAAAAAAAACGAAAAAAATATCCTTAAAATTTTAACTTTCTTTAAGAAATTCATTTTAATTTTTTTTCTCTGTAATTTAATGGGTGTACGTTTTTTGTATTTATAATTATTATACACAAAACAAAATGTTTTTTTCCATAGATCCTTAAACGTTTATTTCCATGTCTCGTTAGATAATGTTTCTGTTTTTTGTTGTTTTTGTTGGTAGGTACTGTTTTTACGTATGCATACAAATGGCCGATAATTAGGAGCACATTTAAAATGAAAAAATTTTGTTATACGAGTATAAGCTAAAAGTAAATCAGGACTCATGATTCGTAAAAACAATAAATAAAAATCCTTTTAATCCTTTCTTTCATTATATTTTTTTTGTCTTTAAAATTTTCTCTTCCTCTACATTGGATTTTGTTGTTGTTGATAATTTAATGTCCTTAAAGAGGAGGTGAAACTGAAAATTCAGATTTTGTTTATTTTTTTGTTTAATTTGTTAACATTTTAATTGACATTTCAATTTTACTATTATTTATAAAATATTTATTTAAAATTGTTTTTCGTAAAATTTAAAAATTATATTTTAATTTAATTTTTATTTGGTATATAGGTAAAACGTTTAACTATGGGACTTTTTGGATCTACAGAAGATAGTCGTCCATTAGTTCATAATACATCAACATCATTAAATAATTGTGGTTCAAATCAAACAATTTCTGATGGTTATGTGAATGAGGGTATATGTGAGCCATCTGAAAAAATTATATCTAGTAAATTTGGTGATTCATGTCGTCAATCACTTACAGCAATACCAAATTTAGATACACATCATTTTTTGGATAATAGTGAATTTAATTTCAAAAAAAGATATTTAAGGGAAACGAGTAGTGGTAAGTGAATTATTATTATTTATGTATAAAAAAATTGTGACAGAAATATTAAAATTATTAGTTTAAATTAAATTAAAGATTGGTACATAACCTTTATTTAGCTTAAATAGCTAAAATTTACGATTTATTTCAAAAAAGTTAATTTTTTTAATTCATTATTATTTTACAGCAAATTCAAGTCCAAAAATTTTCCCACCATCTGCATTATTAAAAAATAAAGGTAGTTTAAGTCCATCTGAGCAAAGTGAATTAAAAGGTGCTGCATGGTTTCAAGCTGGTATATCACGTGAAATATCTGTAGAAATATTATCAAGTCAAAGTCCTGGTGCATTTCTAGTTCGTCAAAGTAACACAAAAGCAGATTGTTTTGTATTATCTGTACGTGTACCACCGCCAGCACCAAAAGTAGCACATTATTTAATACTAAGAACAATACGAGGATATAAGATTAAGGTAAAATTTCACAGACAGCTAATCTATAAATAAAAAATCATGTTATTATCCCCACAATAATTTATTTTCATCGAATGACAAATACATTTTATATAATCAAAATTTATTCATATTTTTATTTATACAGGGATTTACCAAAGAATTTACCTCATTGCGAGCTCTAATTACCCACCATTCTGTGATGCCAGAATTATTACCAGTTCCCCTATCATTACCACGTCCAAATCATGGTACACCGCGTCGTCGTAATATGGATGATTTTGAATCGTATGGTTCGTTAAGGCTATTAGGAATTTTAAATATGCTACAATCAAAACATAATATGGATAATCATAATTCGTAGTCAATGGGGAAGTGGTATATGGGTAGAAATAGATATAGAGAAGGGGAGGAAGGAGAATAGAAAAATTAATATTTTTGTCGTAGATTTTTCTTTTTTTTCTGGGTTTTTTGTTGTTATGTTTTTCTTATGTTGAATTTGAAAAGGAGAAAAAAACCTACACAGAATGGGCTAGAATATTAATGTGATTTATTCCGTTGTGGATTATGCTGAGGATTTTAAGTGGAAAATTTGATTTAATAATAATAATAATTGATTATCATTTTATGGGAAATTGAATTTTTGTGTTATGATATTCACGATTTTTTTCTTCTTCTTTTATTTCGGAACGAAGTCTCCTTTCTGTTCGTATGATTGGTCCGTCATATTTAAAAAGTAAGTTAAATAATTTTAAATAAAGATTAATTCTAATTTGCAAAATGTGTCGATACAAATTTAATCAATTATTTTTTCAAAATTAATATTTATTTATTTTTTAATTAAAATTAATTTTTCGATTAATTTTTCGTATTTTATAAATTTTAAGATTACAATTTTTTTAATTTTAATTTCAAATTTCATTCCTAAACTTTTCTGAAATATTTTCAAAACTTGAAAATTATAATTATTAACTTTTAACATAATTTTTTTTTTTTCCATTTACTTTTACAGAAATAAAAAAAAAATAATGCAGCACAGAAATTTACCAAAATTTGTTGTAGCACCTAATAATAATTGATTTTTCCGGAACAAGAAAATGGAAAAATCATGATGAAATTTATTAAAAAATTTTAGAAAAAAAAAGAACCTGTGGTAACCGGATTGTGCCTCTAAGGAAAACCAAAAAAATAAAAAACATAAAATAATTACTTTTAAAATAATTATCAGTTTCTAGAAACTAGAATATGTTGTGTAGCCCTTTGTTATGTATACAAACTAAATAGTTTTTCTTCCTTGTCGGGGGGGAAAAGAAAACTATAGACTAAAATATTTCACGAAATTAAATTGTTTGTTAATTTAAAAATGATAAAAAAAAATTACAAACAAATTAATTAAAAATAATTTAAATGAAATTATTATATTTCCAGCACTTTTAACAGTGACAAAAATATTTCCAAAATTTCAATAAACTAAAATAATATATTGACACGTCTTAAACGCACTGCAAACTAAAAACATAAAAAAAATGAATAATTGTAAAAAAAACAAAAAATATTATATACATATTATATTTAAATTAAAATGTTGTGTTAAAATGAACGTAAAAGAAAATCAGTAAAATAAAATATTTATTTTTAAAAAAAATATGAAAAAATTTAAGATATTTGTTGAAATTTTATTTTTACTAATTTTAATTTTTATTTTATATGAAAATTTTGTAATGAATTCATCTGAAATCGAAAGTTTATGGGAAAGTATATTTTTTTCCAATTACATAATTTATTTAGTTATGCCCTCCTCAAAGTCAACAGGAAAAATATTAATATTTTGGTATACTACCCATAGCAGGGGTATCATTTCGATAAATTAATGTCGTGAATAGAAAAAATGTTCTCAAAATATATTTAATTGTGCGTAAATTTAAGGTAGTAGCAAAGCCGTAAATACGGCTTTGGTAGTAGCATAAAATCTGAAGTTAAGTAAAATTTAAATTAATTTTATTATATTGTTGCTTTGCATTGAAAAAGGAGTATTATTTTTGAGCATTTCAGTCTGTATTTTAGTTGAAAATCAAAATAATATTTGAAGCTCAGAAAAATTTCAATTAGACAAATCATTTAAAAATCTAAATTGCCAATATTAAGTAACATTTGTCTTACCACCCTAAAAAATTGACCTTACTGATTAGTATACCCAGATACAAGGTCAATATCTCACTAATTAAATTGTAATTAGCTTCTTTGTTCAACATTTCACTATCCCATAAACATTTAACAGAAGAAAAAAATATATATTAATTTTTTTACTTTCCTCTAAGGATTTCGCAATAAAAAAAAATTGAATAAAAAAAAAAATTCATCCGCAGGATAAAAACAAAAGAGAAATTCATCATCATTTTTCTATTTAGAATCAAAGATGTCTGGGCTATTCCTAACTTACCATAGACAATCTGACAATAGACGAAAGAATAAACTATAAATAGACAATGGTCAAAGATATTTCCTGATATCGCTAGGATTAAAGTCTAATAAGCACGAAACAAGAAAAAAAATATAATATTAATATAAAGAAAATATATTTTTAATTAAAATAAAAATCCGGCGGACAAAAAGCAACAAAAGTGAAGGTAAAAATAAAAAAAACGTTAGTTTTTTAATTTTCATTTTTGTTGAAAGAAAAAAAATTTGTATTATTAAAAATAGAAAATCTTTCGAGCCGTTTGACTTTTCTTGTTGTTTTATCCCTTAAAGCTTCAAAGTTTCTATTTAAAAAAATTAATTTAGTTCTTTTTTTAATCTTCAATTTTTTGTTGTTTTTTTTTTAATGAAGTTTCCGTTTCTATATTTAAAATTTCCTCGTTTTCATCCATGGACATCTCATTGAATCTTAATTTACCATCATGGCAGGATTTTTACTCTTGAGACAACCAGGAAAATGCCAAAAAAACTAAAATTTAAATTGAAAGAAAATATGTATGTATAGTTATTTTATTTTTGGTATTATTTTTGTTTGGGAATAATTTTCCTTTAATAAAGCTTGAAAAATGTACATAATATTAACGTTAGTGTAAATGCATTTTTAAAGATAATTAACTATAAAGTTTCTAGATCTAGAAACTAATCTAACAGGCTTTTAAAATATCAAGGGATAAATTTACTATAAATTAAATCTTGGCGTCATGGTTTGGGAAAAGTTTGTTTGCAAAAAAAATAATGCCATCAGTCTGCTCTAACTCTAATAGATCAGCTGTGTAGATAAGAGAGGTTGTATTGAAATTTAAGCTTACAATAAAACTACGCAGTCATTTGAAGTTTTTTCTTCATTTTGATATTTTCAGTTTTACATGAAACAACATTATCTGTTAGCACTGTTTAGTTTCTACTTGTAAATGTTTAAAGTTCTTATAGTCCACTAACCGCACAGAAAATTTAATTACGAAAAAAATTAAAATCAACGACAGATTTTCATAATTAAAGAATTTGAATACCAGATAACATTTTATTTTTAAGAAAAAGCCTATTACTTTTATTTTGTATACCATTATCCTTTTTCTAATTATACTAATTGAAATTTTATTCAAACATCTTTCTTAGTCATTTTACTACAAAGATTTTTCTTTACATTTTCATAGTATAAAAAATTTTCATTTTATTTTCAAAAATTAATTTACTAAAGAAACTAAAAGAAATCTTTTTCAAAAATTATATATAATATAAAAGCCAAGATTTTTTTCTTGTAATTCATTTAAAATTTATCTTATTTCTAATGAAGAAATTTATATAAAAAGATTTTGTATTTTTTTTCTGGTTTTAATTACAAAATTAAATTCACAAAATATTTCAATACAAAATAGAATACTTTATTTTGCAATGCAAATTTTTTAACATTAATTTAAATGAAATTCAAAAAATTTCCATTAATTTAATTGATTTTTTTTTGTCTTAAAAAGTAATTGAATTTACTTAAAGTATCAATGCAAAAGTTTATTCTGATAAAATCATCAAAGTTCATATTTCTAAATTCAAAAATAATTAATTTTCCCATTTTCTAATATTCAATCATAAATGTATCAAAAGGATATATATATGTTTGTCCTTATTTACACAAAAATAATTCAGCAGAGAAATTCAAACTTTATTTAGATGTATTTATTTTGGGTTATGTTTAATATCTAATTTTCATGTCAGTTTAATAAATTTTAAGGTACGATGCCAATGATTTTCAAATATTGTATATAGGGAAAGTAAAGTATACTATATTGAAGTTTAAACAAAGAATTTTGGGAGCTATAAAAATAACCCATCAATGGGTTATCAAAAGTACACATGAATAACCAAAATGAATAAAGTGTTTTATAGATAATGTTTTCTTGTTTGATGATCAATCCAGAAGCATTAATGTATGTTTAGTCTAGTGCACCAAAACAGAAACAATAAATGTTCTATCTATCAAAACTTTTTCATAATTTTAAGTTTCTTCAAAGAAAGCACAATGAAAAATATTGATAAATTATAAAATAGTATAATTTTCATGTATGAAATAAAATCTCTTTATAGGAAGTGAATTGGGAATATGGGAGGATGGCGTGAAATCAGTTGAGGTGAATTTTTTTTATGTATTTAAATGAGATATGCTTAACACTATGTAGTAGGATAATGTTATATATACATTTGCTTTTCACTGTATTTTTTTTTCTATGTTCAGACGTTTAGTCAAAACTCTTAAAAAGTAATTCATGTATGAAATCATTTATCTAAAATAGCGTTAAGATTTTTAGACTTTGTTTAACAATTTCTATATTTTATTTACTTTGAGGTAACAAAAATAAATTTTATTTACTGAACAGGAAATTGAGTGTATATAAATTTTTCTATAGATTGCGTCTTTATGTTTGTGTATTTAATGTGAATTTTTTTTATGCTTTTTGGAAATTAAATTTTAGTAAAATTTAAGAAAACATAAAATTTTAAAGAAAATTTTTATTTTTAAATTAAATTATGGATTAAATCCATAATTCAAAATGGCGAAATATTCCAAAAATTGATGATGGTGGATTATTGGGGAAATGGGGAGTTGGAGTGTTTAAATTACATATGAACTGCAGCACTGTAGTGTTGTAAATTGATATTATTAAGACAATAATTTATCTAGAATAATCTTTTCAGTTGAAGAAAAGCTTGAGAGACATTTTTACTAAAATCGATTTTATACCCCCATATACGTAATTTCTTAAAAATCTGAAAAATTGGTTCAATCATTGAATCAACATTTTTTGTTCTCATAAATCTTAAAAAATTAATTCTTACCAAATGAAATTTGTTACCAATTACAACATTTTGTATTATAAAAATATGAAAAAAAAATAATTTAAATTTTTTAATTAAAATTGAAAACCTGACTGAATTTTCCAATTAATTCAAATTTTAATTTCCTTTTCCTAATTTAGTTTACAAAAAAAAACCACAAAAAAAAATTATAATGAAATTTTCATAAAATCCAAAACTTATTTTTAATGATAAAATTTACTTTTATATAAACAAATTCATTAAATAAATTTTATGATTATTATGTTCGATTTTATTTTGTTTAATAATGCGATAATTTCAAGTTAAATGATTCTATTATAGTTTTCTGATAATTAGCAATTAACATCAAAACATAAACATAATTATTTAATTTGTGGTTTTGTGTATTTCACCGTGGTGAAGAAATGAATTGGTGGAAAATATTTTCTCGTTTAAGTTAAAATTATTATCTAATAAAATTTTGGTAAAAATGTTTTTCAATTAGAAATTAATTTTAAATGTTATTTGGTTTAAAATGTTTGTTTATTTTTGATGTAGAGGAAATAAATAGAAAATATAAATTTAATTAATAATCAATTGGTTTGTAACTTACAAGGATATTAAAATGATTGCTATTAAAATTTATTATTATTGGTAAATTTTAATATAGGAAATTTTCTGAATCGAAAAAATAAAGGAAGTAATAATGTTAATAAAAATAGATTTAATATTTTAAGTTTCAAATGATTTGAAAATTTGAATAGGCAAATATTTTATACAGTACTATTGCAATGAATGAGGCTTTTCTTGACGTAGCTCCACGATAAGGAAAGCCTCATTCATTTCAATGCAAATTTAATCTTAAAAATCGATATTTTTTGTGAAAACTAATTTTGGGTAATTGCATAGCGATAGTTGATTCATTTTACAAAATTAGCATAAAGGACTAAACTATACATATACTTAATTCCGAACAAAATTTTAAATCCGAAATTCTATAATGTAAAATTTGAAAATTGTCAAATATAAAATTCTATTTTATACCAAAAAAAAAACTATAGAAATGCCAAATTAAATATTTATTAATGCAAAAAAAAAGGATAATTTTATAAATTATTGATCCATTTAAAAAGTAGACAAAAATATCAAACTTGGTTAAACTTTTCCTTTAGTTATTATATATAAAAAAAAGAAGAAAATGTCAATCAGAAATAATTTCCCCAAAAAGTTTTCCTATAGAATATCAACAAAAAAAAAAGGATTTTTAATAAAACGCATAACAATAACAAAAAAAGAGAAAATTTAGGAAAAACCTTTTCTATTAATTTAATTCATAGGAAAAGTAACTATGAAAATTTATATCAAAACTGAAAATATTCACGTGTATCGATTTCGAAAAAAATAAAAAAATAATCCTTGTAATATTCTAAACGCATTTTTACTGTTCCCAATAAATTTTCCCTTCCTTTATTATATATGTACATTATAATATTAAAGGAAAAAAATATATATATTCAAAAAAATGTATATTTCCTTATCCGTTGTTATCCCAAAATCAAAATTGCGTCAATATCAATAAAACTCGATTACATTGTTGTATAAAAAAATATAAAATCCAATATAAGGTATAAATATTTTCTAGGCTTTTGCCAAGTTGCTTGCTCTACTGCCAGTTAAAATTATTTTTTTTTCGTCCTTATTCAACGTAGACATAATATTATCCTTTTTTTCCTATATAATTTCAGTTTTTTTTTATTAGATATTTGCTTGATTTTTTTTTTTTTTTTGAATGGTAGAATTTTCGTTTTTTCCATAAAGTTTTCGTAGAAGGGAAAATCGAGGCAAGCAAAAAAAAAATTGTACAGAAAATTGTTTAAGTGTCGTTTTTCTTTTTTGTTGCTCAAAAAGTTTGGTAAGGAAAACTGTCTAAATAATATGAAATTTCTGAACAAGAAGAAAATTATATATTTCTAGGCAACGATGGTAGAATAAAAAAAAGTGTTACTGTAGTAAATTAGGAGTTTGTTAAAAGACATTATAAATTGCTATTAAATATAAAATGAAAATTAGTAATTGAAAGTCAATGTTTGCAAAAGTTGAGTCACATTTATAGATCCAAAAAGTCAAAATAATTAGTGACATTATCCAAAATCATGTTTTCATTAGAAATTTTTAAATTTGTGATTAGTTTTTAATTAAAATTATCAAATATTTAAGAAAAAAAAAGTTTCAATATTTTAAAAACTGAAATTTTCTAACCTTTCCTTCTGATAAAAAACTTTTAAAAAATTCCTTGGATACAACTTCTTCCCAAGAAACTGAATTTAAATGAAAACTGACAAACCGAAGACAGATATTTTCTTTTTTTAATAAGTTCATTTTTTTTGTGTTGAAAATTTCTCCTATATTTTATAAAGTGCCAAAATCTAAAATTTTCTTATATAGTTTTTATAGACAAGCAAAGCATAAAAATGAATGAATCTTAACAAAAAAAAATGAATATTATAAGAACCGAAAGAAGAAAATAGGGAATATTCTATTTTACAATAATAAATTGAATTAGGGCCAATCTTTTCTGATTCTCAGCTAATTTTCGTAATGGAAAAGTTTCGCTTTTATTTATATTTTTTATTCGGTTGTTAGTCACAGATAAGTTACTTTTGAATAGGAAAATTTAATAATTTCGTTTTTCTTCTGTGTTTTTTTTTCTGCTGTTATTTTGTTGAAGAGGATATAAAAAAACCAGGGAAAACAATTGCTTATAAAATGTGTATAGGTATATTTTTGTAACTAATAAAACATCAAGAAGATTATACCAAAAATAAAAATAAAAAGATATTTGAATATCATCAAAATTTCATTTTCATTTAATAAAAAAAAAAAAAACTGTTTTTACCCACCACAAAATTATTTTCCCATTTTCCCACCACCCATGAAAAATACATTTTTATTTCAAATTTTATTTTTATTTTGAACAGATTTTTTCGCAATGATTTCAGTTTTTTCCTTTAAGGTCAACAATTTTTTATTTTTTGAGGCAAAGAACGAAAATGATGAAATTTTTTTAATAGATTAGAAAAGAAAAGAAGTTTTTTGTAAATATGTATAAGGAAAAAAATTAATTCTAAGTAATTTCCACCTACAAAATAATAATAAAATTATCCTTTAGAAATAATTAAATATTTATATATAAAATGGCGTAAAAATTTACTTTTTATTTGACGAATTTTCATCTCACATTTAGGATTTTTTTTTTGTATACAAATAAAAATAGAGGAAAAACATAGGACAATATTTACATACCCCAAAAATATATAAAGGATATATCAATTTGTTCCTTTTCTATTATATATAGTAATAGTATATATGTATTTGTTTGATTATATATGAGGAAAAAAAGGTATCTTTATAATAGGACCCTTGTATCTTATCTAATTTGATATTGACCATCGTTGGTGTAATCGTCTGTGAAAATAACACGTTCAGAAAGTTTTTCCTTTCTATATATCTCGCCCTGTATATATATATATTTTTATGGGGTTGTTTTTTTTTCTCTATTTGTTGGCTAGATTTACAACAAAAATAAAAGAATTTAACAGAAACAACAAGGGAAAAAAATAGAAAATTAGGGAAGTAAATTTTTTTTTGTTCTATATTTTGAATACAAATTGAGGACCTTTGATTATTTGTCCTTATCCTTTTTTTATTTAGTTTTTTTCACTTTGAGTTCTGAATATCAAATAGAAAATTTTAACAGCTCAGGTAAAGGTAGATAGAGTAGAATAAAAAAAAATTGTAGATTGTTGCTAGACACTAAATAAATTTTGTGGAAAAAATCATGTTCTTTAACATTTTATTGGGATTATCTTTAAAAGGTGTCCTAAATTTGTGGCCAAATAGAAATACAGGGATCGTTAAAGGTGTTTTATATTATCGCTTACAAATTAATGGCTTTACGAAGTAGACTCAAATGGATAAAGTAACAAGAAAATAAACAACAAAGAGAAACTGATCTATACAAATGGCAACCGACTGAAAGACTTGGTTTTTTATGATGAAATTTTTATGAAAAACTGGTTTAAAAATTAATATATAAATATTAATAATATTTGAATTTAAAAACAATCACAGAAATAATAAATTTATTTGTAAATTATTATAAAATTTATAATTTATATAATATATAAATCCACTTCCACATTTCGAAATAACAAATTTCTGATAATGAATTACAAAATTTTTTTTTCATTCTGCACCAAAAACAAAAGTAATAAAACTTAATTTACCTAAAGACACTTCTGATATACCTCTATAGACAATATAATATCCTAGTATACTTCGATAAATGGTTTGGTAATTTATTCCATTATATCGTCTTTTCCGACAGGACAAAAATAATAATAATAATAATAATAAAAAATATTGTAACATTACAAAAACGAAAATATATACTCCAGTTAAATCCAACACAACTGATAATAATAATAATCCTTCTTCCTGAGCTATGGAAATACTATATAATGTTCTCTACCAATATTGGATAAAAACTGTTTCAGGAGAAAATTATATAAACTCATAAATTTCACAATTTGTATGGAAAAGGAGAGAAGGTAAAAAAAAAATATCATTGAAAAAAATATATATATATATACCAAGGATTAAGGATACCATTATAGTTATATCCTTTGGCTAGCAGTAGATCTGAACAATATTATATATATATTATATATAAATGGCATATGTGTGATTAAAATAAAATTTCTCGTATTTTTCTGTTGTATCCACTCTATTTTTCTATATGAGGTCGGTTAATTAATCCTGGAATTAAGAATATGATCTATTATTGTTATATTTTAATAGTGTTGAGTTTTGGGCATTTATACTCTCTAGTGGTTCACATAGATTTTTATACAATTTTTTTTTGTTTTTGGGTAAATGATATATTTAATACTCTGACCATTTTAAATCCATTTTAACTTTTTCCGAGTTATAAAATATTAATGAAAATAAATAATGTATTTATGTATAAAAGTTTATCAATGAAAATTGTCCAAACCATTTTTGGTATTCTATATTTAATTCTCAATTTTATGTTAAAAAGCTGTAATATATACTACATACATATATTTTATGAGGTCATATAAATAATATTGATAAAAAAGTGTGTTTTATTAAATTTTATAATTTCAAACTTTTTAATTTAATGTGAAAATAACAAATTTACTTTTTGTGGAGGAGGACTATAATTTTTTTTTAGAATTTTTAGAAAAGTTTTATTTTTGGGTAAAAAGGATAATAGATTTAGATGATATAAGTAGAATTTTAGTAATGATATATCATATTTTTAAAATGATTAAATGATTGCGAGTTGAAGCATAAATGGAATATTAATTATTTTTTTACATATAATTTTTAGGTGAAATTCTATATTAAAGCTGTTATATTTAATTAATAGATTTTAATTTAAATTTAGTATAGATTATCTTACCCAAAAAGGTGGTTTATTTCTATAAAGTTATATAATTTGAATTTGGGCATACATTTCTATATAATTATCAAACAAATATCTGTGGTTGTCTTATATTTATTATACTAATTATTTTTTTTTGAAATATCTGAACTTAAGTATAAAATTCTGGTATACCATAATGCAGAGCGAAATATTCCAAGATCTCGATTTCTATAAAAAAATTAAAAATACATGTGCAAAGTATCTCAGTGGTCAAAGTATTTTCTTCTGTTAATTTCAATTTTTCCAATTACATATTTAATTGGGAAAATCTTTTGTACATATCTTCGTAATTATTTTCTATTTTTTCCTTATTTATAAATAAAATCTTTGAAACAAATATTATAAATAAAAGGATTTTTCGTCTAGAACTTTTTATATTTTAACCAAAAATATTGTGCAATTTAAAATGATACAAAAACAAAAAGTGTATTATAAAACATTTATAAATAAGTATAAAAGCAGCTTTTCCTGATTCAGCTTATTGGCATAACAAGGATAAAATTTTTATATCCTCCTCTTGCACATCATTTAATATAAACGTAAATAATTCACATTCGTTTTTAATATCCTGTTGGAAATTCTGGAATATTGTCAAAGTTTTAACCCGACAATACGAAAAAAAACAACAAATATATAAAAATTTTCATTTTCTAAATCCTTTATCCGTACACATGGATATTTTTATATATATAAAGCCTTTTTTCTAAGCATAAAATGATTACTATTGCTTTTCTGCCTGTCTGTCCATTCGATCAGGCGACCAAATTGAAATTTATGATTAAATGAAACTATATGATCATGAACCAAGTGAATGTTGAGTAAAAATTATGATAAACCATTCAATACAAAGTTTACACTATTGGTCGCCTGATCGAATGAACTTGAGTTAAAAATTTAAAAACGATCGCTAGGTGGCGTTTCTGCATAGTACAAATATATTTGTTTATAGAAAAACCCTCTTTAAAATAGTAAATTTTCTCAATTTGAATTACGTAATAAAATTGGCTAATAGTTAGTTTTAATTTGCACCACTAGGGCGATGCATTAAAAATTAAATTTATATAATTTTTTAAAGTTTAATTGAAACAAGTGAAAATGATCTCATTATTTTGAAATTAAGCAAGGATATTCGTGCTGTGTGACCTTTTTTTCCATTATTATTTGAATGACAATATTGAACCTTTTTTTTTTTGCTTTTGGTCCTTTACAGCAACAACAAATAATATCCCTAAACATGAAAATATGAAAATTATTAGATAAAATTTATTTATTTTTATTTATTTCATATTTTTTTTCGTTTTTATTATTAAATGTGAAGAAATAAAAATATTTTTCATCAACAATAAAGCAAAATGATAAAAATGGTTATAAAAAACCAACAACAACAACAACAAAATATAGGAAATATGTCAGATTAAGGGATCTGTCTTTTTTTTCTATGGGAGAATGAATGAAAAAAGTATTTATGATATGACAAGAATTTGATTAAAAAAAGGAAAATTAAATATTATTAAATACAGAAAAATATTATTATTAAATAGAAAATATTTTTTTTTTGTTATTGCATTGAATCTAATTTCCTATCAGCCCAACTACTCACTGATACCAAAAAGGACGAAAAAATTATTGAAAATGTTCATTTAATCGATAGTTTAGTAAACAATTTTTTTTATCCTGTATGTGTGGAAAAGTTTTTTTTTAATATGTTGGGTAGAAAATTCAATAACCAATTTTATTTTATCGATCCATCGATCAGAACTGAATAATTTTATATATTTTGTTTATTGAAAAAAAATAAAGTTTCATTATTTTTTTTTTTTTTGTGGAAAATAAACTTTTTTATGTCCACATATTCTGTCAATTTTGTTCTTATTTTAGTGATGCTTTGTATGCTGTTTATAATTTCAATAAAGTTTTAGAATCTATGATAGTAGCATTCCACTGCTTATGCATAATAATAGAGAATTTTCTTCTTATATGGAAATTTCCTCAATAACTTTTTAACCAGACTTTATTGTTACTGAAGGGGGGTACTCTTCAATGATTGTATTTTTGTTTATAAGGAAGCTTTAATAGTTGCTGTGAGACTGCAATATTTTTTATATTTATTTGAAAAGAAATTTAAGTATGTTTGGTTTTTTGTAGGAAAAACTGCAGTAGTTAGTATTAACCCCGATAGCAATAATTCAGTTTTAGTAAAATGAATGTTCATTTTATATTATTTGTGCAAAATCCATCTTGGATTAGTGTTGTGTGATAGTCTTCTTGAATTACTGTCTTTTTGAAAACACTCGTCAATTTAATTGAAATAGAGAGAAAATATAATGATTGCTGTTAGAAAAAATAGGATAAAGAATCGGAATAGAATCATTATTATCAATTTAATATAATACATACTGAAAGATTTTACACTCAAAAGTCCCAACAATATTTTGTAAAAGGACTGAAAGTTCATGAAAGATCTGTAAAAAGATAAATATTAATTTTCTCTCCACGTTTTTATCAAGTATAAATGTCATATCATAAAGTGGCAACTGAAATCCTAAACTAAAAATGAAAATTTCTGGATATTTAATAAGAATTATTAATTAGCACACTAAATAGACGTCTTATACTTTTCCACTAATTTTCAAAGGACTATAAAATTTTATATCTAATAATAATTACATTGAAACAAATAGTTTTAAATAATTTTATTTTCATTTATTTTCAGTTCCCAAAAAATATTCGCATATCCTGAAAATAATAACTTTAAAATTTTATATTTAAAATTTCATTATTTTTCAAATAAATTTCCTTTTCCTCTACTCTGTTTCCGAATTTTTGCTATTAGGTTACTACTATTAAATCTACATAATATTATGTTCTATATATCCTGTTAAAAAATAAATATTTTAGTTTTTTTTTCTTCTATTTCCTTTCTACTCTAAAAATACTCTCTCTGTATCTTCAAAAAAAATTTTTTTAATATAGTGTGTGTCGCCATATCATCCTATTTTATGTTTATAAAATTTAAAAGACTATCACATGATGCAAATAATGTTGTACAACATAAACACACCAGGAAATAACAAAAAAAAATTTAACTATTCCATATATGTATGTATATATCGAAACAAGGAAATAAAATAACTATAACAAATACAGGACATTGCGAAAAACTTTTCCCATTTATTCTTTGAGTATAATATTTATTGCAATTTTATGTATGATGCTAGGCAATCGCAATACATATAGCTATTTATTTATTTTTTCAAAACTCATAATATCAGACAGCAAAAAAAAAACCAAAACCAATATGAAAAAAATATATATCCTTAACGGTTGGCAGGCTCCTCAATGAGCCTGAATTTTTCTGAATATATTTACACAAAAAAAAAATGTAAATTTAAAATAAAAAAACAAAATTTATAACAAGAACAAAAATAAATAAACAAAACTTTATCTTCTTTTCCACTATTAAATATAACAAATTTTCGATTATATCCTTGTTTATATAACAACAACAAAAATTGTTATTTCTGCACTATAAAATCTATAAAAAAATGCATTTTTTTACTATTCCGTTAGTTTTGATAGTTATTACTATTTTTTTGGAGTGTAGTAGTTGTCCGATTATATAGTAAAACTATGTACAATTGTCCTGATTTTGACCATATGAGATTTTCATTTCCTCCTTACGCTTTCCTCCCCCCTACAAAACACTAACTAACCAATGAAGTTAAATTTCAAAACAATTTGAATACCAAATTAAATCTCAGACTTTTTAGATATGTATATAGAAAAAAAAAATTTGCATGTAATTTCCCATCATGAGAGAGACACAATAACATAAAAACATATAAAAAAAATGTGAATTTATTGAAATTTTGATAAAATAAAAATAAAAAACTATCTGAGGTTATAAAGTTTAGTTACTGGCTAAGCTAAAAAACTTTTTTTCTGTTTTTTTTTTTGGGTATAAAAACTGATTTATATCGAAATAAAAACCAATTAAATTTTATATCAACTTCTATTTTTTTTTATTTGAGGGGGAAACAATGCGGTCTAAAAATTTGCAATATTCATGAGAAGCTACTTTACTATTTAATTTTTTTTCTTGTGTTTAGGAAAAAATGGAAATTTTTTGGCTACAACTTTTTTAGATTGCAGATGGAAAATTGGTTGTTTTTTTCTTTGGCATAGACAATTTTTATAGGTTAAATTGTTTTATGATATCAAAATTTTGATAGGATTAAATTTAAATAAAATTATTTTAAATTTTGAACTTTTTTTAAAATTTGATACAATAATTGAAACTGAAGGAGAACACAAAAAAATAGGAACTATTAGAAGTGAGAGGAAAGTTTATTTATGCAACTGATGTTACCCAATTTTGTGCGGAATATTATATTTATCAAATTAAATAATGTAGAAATATTTTTTACAATTTTGAAAGAGCTGCGTCAATTTTGGAAATAACTGAAGAACAAATCTTGTGCAATGGATCAATTATCTGAACTTGGAGATATTCAGTAAATTAGTTATTATTTTCTGGTTGTAAGAATTTTTAAATTTTCATTGATTACATTTATATTTGACTATACGAGAAGAATGAATGAAGCGGTACAAAGGTAGAATATCTAATTTTTTCTATTAAATTATTCAAATTAAGATGTTCCAAGATTTACTGAAAGCGTTCAGATTTATACCAAAAACACGTCAACATTAAACCATTAATATTTCTGAAAATCGAATTTTTTTTCATTAAAAGTTCATATCGATTATTTTTAAGTCTTTCATTACGTTAAATAAAAATTTCTATATTTATTATACCAATAAAATTTAACCTAATTATCAACGAAAATTTATTACATCAAACTAATTACGATAATCCTATTTTCGATAAATACTTAAACCCAATTGAAGTAATTAATAATCTAAAATTAAGAAAATTCACGTTTCTCTTATAACAATTCAAAAAAAAACATTACAAATATAGTCAATATCCTTTAAAGTGTTTCCTAATTAGCTCATCATCTTTGAAGTTTAAACATTCAATTATTTTCGCTTTTAAATTTACAACAATAATCATTTTAAAACACTTTGTCATTCACCATCAACTACAAAATAACAATATAGAAACGTATATTACAGATAATATATAGATCCTATTTAAATACTGCGAAAGGATCAAACAAGAATTATTGAATGTTTTTATTAAAATCGCGTATATATTAATTTGTATATAAAATGGTTTTTTTTTCCAAAAATGTTTCTTATTTCATTCTTTGTTGTAATTATTACTGAAGATCCTTTATACATATAGTATTTTATCCTTTTTATATATATTTCTTCTATATTAAATTAAATTGTTAAAAAAAAATTAAATGATAAAGTTTAGTAACAATGACAAGATAATTTGTAAACTCTTCAAACATTCATTCTCACACCATCCTTTTAAAATCTCTATTCTATTCTCCAAACTCAGTCAGTATAATATAGTACAAGGATCTCGTACTTTTAATTTTGATGAAGTATTTTCCATAAGTATCCTTTTAAAAATATATATATACATATAAATTGTTTTTCTTCTTACAACCAGAAAATAATAAATATATAAAAATTAAAATAATATAAATAAATTTTTGTGACTGTAGCCTCAAGAGCAATTATTTCCTGTTTTAAACTTTGAACTTTTCTGTTGCTATTGCTTCTTTTTTTTTTTTTGTTTTTTAGTTTTGTTAGTTGTTTATTTCAATCTAAAAGTTTTTGTTGTATTTAACATTCATTTTGATATTTTTTTTTTTTATAAAATTTGTAATTTATAATTGAATATTATAATTAAATTATAATTAATTTAGTTGGTAGCTATATTTTATTTATTTTTGGTTCTTATTAGAAAATTTGTTATTTCATTTAAATTTGGAATATGGAGATATTTTTGTGTAAATTTTGAGGAATGAAATTTGTAAAATAGAAATTTGTTAGTAAACATAGAATCAACAGATAATTATTCTGAAAAGTCATTTTGTTTATATTTTGTCATCTATTTAATTAATTTGTCTTTTTGGGCAAATTTGATTTAATTCTTGTTTTCATGAAAAATATTTCGTAATTACATTTAAGAATTTTATAGTTTTTAACAATTAAATTATACTTAACTACAATTTCACGCTGCTCTCTTCAAATGAACTAATCGATATCTTAATACAACTGATTTGAAACATAAAATGAACTGATCTGAAACTTCTTGTACTACAGATCTTTTAATAGATCATTTATAATATTTAACAAATAAATTAGTCTTTTACCTAGACCTAGACCACAATTTTGTTGTACAAAGTAAAAAGCTATTATACGGTATCTTATAACTACTTTAGTTTATTATTGTACCTAAATTCTAGTTATACATTTTAATTCACAATTTTTTCTTTTTAAAAAACCTACAAATTAAAAATCCTTTTACAAATTCCATAAAGATTCAGTTTAATATACCAAATTAAACTCAAATTTTCAGTTCTAATTAATATTTAATACTTACAAATATGTATATTTATTTTTAATATTTTCTACTTCAAAAATTATTTAAGTTAAAATCTTGGTTTTTTAAAAAAAAAATATACACAAAATGTGTTATGCTAAATTTAATATGCCAATAGAATTTCATATTTTTTCTGCTACATTATTTTACATATTGAATAATTTCATAGTAGCGCATTTTGATTCTAATTCCCTTGATATTTATTGATCTGTATTGAAAATATTTCACAAAAATTTATAAATTCCAATCACATAAATGGAAATTTCGAAAAAAGTTATTTTTTTGTTTTTATAACTTTAAAATATCCCAGTTTAATTCCGTCTGGTAAAATGTTGTGTAATGAAAATTGTTTTAATGTTCGTGATTTGAAATAGTTTTTAGTATTTAATTTAGGCCCAAAAAACGTTGAAACTGATTTATTAATCCCTATACAGTTTACTCATATAAAATTTGACAGTTCAATTACGTTAAATCATTTCAAACATTAGAAGAAAAAAAAATTAGGTAAAATCACCAATGTAAATTTTCATATACCAATAAAATACTTTGGAATATTTTAAAAATGAATTTCAAATTGAAATAATATGAAAATTTTTCCTCAATTTCAAAAATTTATATAATTTAATTAAAAAAGCACACACAGATAATTTATCCTCAAGAGAAATTCTTTTGGTTTTTGAAATGAAAATGATTTTGTAATTCCGAAAAAAATAATGAAGGAAAATCAATTAAAAATGTTTTCAAGAATTTGAATGTGAAATCTTATTCACATAATAATATATATAAAATTAAAATTGAATATTTAATTTAATATCGATTACAATTTCCAATTCAATTGGTTTTTTTTATTGGTTTTTTCGGAAAATGAAATAAATTTGTTCATTTTTTATTTCATTAAGTTAATTGAAAATTTTATTTTACATTTGGAAAATTTCAATCAAATTGGATTTTGTTAATTAGTGACATTGTAATATCAGTTATAACATTTTTTTTGTTTTAAATTGATTAACTTTGAACATCATAAAGTATTTGTATTAATTTTAAAAGTATATGAAATATTTTTTTCAAATAATGTAAAATTAATTGAGAAAACTTTAGAATTTGAAGAAATTTTTTATATTAATGCTTGTCTAAAATAGGGTCTTCATTTTAAAGAAACTATGAAGTAATTGAATTTCTTGTAATTGTTTCATATTAATTTTCGTCATACAAAGCATTTGGCAAAAATCTCTTCATATCAACGGAAACATTGTCTACTGAATCAATTCATGACTATAAAGCTGATGCTTAATACTATTTAATATATATACCCAAAAAAAGTTTGAATTTCAATTTATCCTCCATCATTAGATCGGAATCCTTCCCATATGACAAAATATTACACCTACTTAAATTTAGTTGAATTCCAAATTCTACAGCAATTTCTTTCAATTTAAAGCCTCCTTATGTTTTTTTTTTGTGTCTCTAGAGCTTTAATACCAATTTAAAATAAAAATAAGTTTTTACCTATACTAGAAAATTTTTCCTTTTTCTTATATTACATAAATTTTTCCTTATGTTTGTCGCAATTTTTCAAGATATTGAGGTCGCGTTAACAAAAAAAAAACAGAAAATGTCTATACATATATTTCCTTCCCTCAGAACATCCTTAAAAATTGTTTTTTGTTTTTGTTTTATATAAAAGGGTGAAAATTGATGCGGAATCTTTTTATTGTTGTTCACTTAAAAAAAGGGAATATAATAAAATGAAAATTTTCATTGTATACCAAAAATTTTCTTTCTACGTTTTTATAATACAAAAACAAATAAATCTTGATATACATTTCTTTTCTTCCTTTTTTTTTTTGAAGGGATCTAAAAGGATTTATATACTTTAACCAAGGTAACATATTAAGGACATCTGGTTTATGTTTCTTATAGTAAATGAGTTTTTCTACAAGGAAGAAAAATTGCTGAATATGTTTTCGGGAAGAAAAATCTCTGATTTGGCAAAATGTTAAAAATTTATAAAATTTTTTTTTTTCTGAAATTTTTTTATAACAACATAAATTATATATTAATTTCAACTCCTTAAATGTCCTTTAAATATAAATTATTAATAAAAACAGAAAATGAAATTTATTTGCTAAAAACGGTTGTAAATTTATTAATTTTCTAATATTCATTTGGAAACAAATTTAGAATTTTAAATATTTAATGAATATTTTTCATTTATACGACGGTAAATATATTACAGAAATTATTAATGTCCTTTTTGCGACAATTTATTATTAAAAAACGTAAACATTTTATGATTATTTTCTTATTTGTATTTTTTCTTTAAAGCTAAAAATTAATTTTGATTTATATTTTAAAAATAAAGGAATATTAATTCTATTTATAAAAAAAAAAGCAAAAACCAATTATCCTTTTTAATATAATTTAATTTTTTGTTGTCCTGTTCGGTTCTTTCCTAAATTCCATGACTAATAATAGAATAATTTATTTGATAATATTTTTATGCTAAGCTAGTCGGTATTTAACCCACGCGTTAAAAAAAGGACACTAGGAGAAGAGAACAAATAAATTTATTTAATATTAAAAAATTGCTTTTATTATACACAACAACAAAAAAGAAGAAGAAAAAAAAGAATTAAATCTGCACTGACTATCATAATTTCCTATGTCCTTTTTATCATATTGTGCATTTTTTTTTTCATTTTTCATTTTTAAGGAGAACAAATTTATTATATGGACAATTATTTTAATGAAATTTCGTCCATAACAAATGACCAAACATTAACACGCATTGAAATAAATCGTTTTAAATGAAATGGTGGTAGTGGGGGTTGAAAAAATTTAATGTCACAAAAAAAAAATAATAATTTATATAAAAATTTCGTTTATTGATGGGGTGGCTATTTTGCTTTACAGAAATTTTTGGAGAAAAATTGTCGGAAAATTTTTAATAATGATGCGAAAATTTGTTCTTTTTTATTTGGAAAAAAGTAAATAAATAATTTTTTTTATTATCCTTTTTTTTAGGTGGAAATTTTTTATTTGATTACAAAACATTAATTTTTTACTGTTGAAATTTTTGATTGACTATAATTTGTTTGCTGTCTTTATTATTATTATTATAAATTGATTTTTCATAAATTATTGACATCGTTTTATAATTTTCATAAGATATTTTAAAATTTTTGTATGTGGATTAAAATTTTGAAAAACTTTGGCAGCAAAATATAAAAAAATGTTAAATATAAATATTTCTTAGATAATTTAAAACTATCCTTGTTAAAAAATTAGTTTATTTATAAAAATTGTTAAGAAAGATATTGGAGTATAATCTTTCTATTTTCCAAAGATAGTTTTTCAATTAATTTTCCAAATAAAAAATTAAAGTCCGCGCTAATTAATCTCAAAATCTCAAGTTAAATGTTTCCACCAATTTTCGACATAACATTTTTTTCTTCTAGTTATGGGGTTGTGGTAGGTGATTCAGTATATTGTTGAGCTATTTTCAGTGTAGACATATGTGGAACATTTGCTTTGTGGGTAGACACAATAAATAATTCAAGGTAATGCAACTGGTAGGATGGTTAGCAATGTTTCTTTTATAACGTTAAAGAAAGGTGATTTCTTTAAACAACATTTTAATTTGGTAGCAAAACCTTAATTTTGATTGGGTAAATTATTCGTTGTCTTTATTATTATTATTATGAATTGATTTTCCATAAATTTATTATTATTTATTGATAAAATAAATAAATAAATTTTGTGGAAAATTGTTGGCGACATCGTTATTTTCTGACATTTTTCACAACAAGCAAAAAATTAATGGAAACTTTCATGATTAATGACCCCATGTCTTTTTTTCATACTGCTCAAACATAAATTAATAATTATCTGAAATCTATTATTGTCTTTATTTGTTAAGTTTATAAAATACTTTAATTTTAGAAATTTTGTACATATTAAAAGATTCAGAAGTTCATTGCAAATTTTGATATTTTAAATTTTTTTTGCTTTTATTCTGAAAAAGTGAATTATTTAACTTTTACAGAGAAATTAATTAAATAATAATACTGAATTTTATGGTTAAAAAATTATGATTTTTGTATAAATTAAACTTTTAATTAACTTTCTAAAATCTGTTTCTTTTTCTCTATTTACTTCAAATATTTTAAAACTCCGCAAAAAAAACTAAAATTTAACTAATCTGTAATTGAAAGCTTTTAAAACTACTCTGACATTCACTAAAATATAAATTGCAGTTTATTTTTTTTTATTATTATTTATGGAAAAGCAATTAAAAATTTTATATACTAACCAAAAAGAATTTTTAATTTTATTTCCAAAATATTATTTAGGTTTTTTTTGTTTGTGGTTTATGTAAAAAAAAATTAGATTTTCATTAAAATGATGATGGACGTAAAAACTATAAATCTTTTTTGGTCATCCATCAAGCAAACAAACAAAAACTTTTTTCTATTAAATAAATATATAAAAAGTAAATATATATTATTTTATATGAAAAGTCAAAAAAAAAAAAAAGAATAGTTGGTATATACTTGAAATATGCTTTTAGCTAATTACAAAAAAAAAAAATTAGGAAAATTGCATTGTTAAATTTTTATGAAAAGAGCTAACCAGGAAAAACAGGAAAAAATTATTTAATTTTTCAAGCAACAAAATAAATATCAACACACACAAAAGTAAATATTTGCCCAGACGAACTAAGGTATGTAATTTTTTAATTTTCACTTTTATTTTTTACTAAATGGAAATTTTAATTGAAAAAGTCAAGAAGTTTTTTTTTTAATTCATAAAAAAAGCACTTTGAGACTAGATTTTTTATTTTTCGGAAATTTACTTTATGCTTTTATTTTCTTCTTTTTTTGGTAATCTACTTTTAATGTTAATATGACAAAGATGTTTTCTTTAAAAATTAGAATCCACCTACTTAAAAAAAATTAAGCCCATATCCCATTCTACCGTCTTCAATTACATCAATCCCCGTCCACTTCAAATTCAATGAAAATAAATAAAATTTTATAATAAATAAAAAAAAAACAGGATGAATTTGAAAAGTCCTTGTTTGGAGTAGGAAGTATACAAAAAAGAAACGATCTCTTGAATTTAAAAGTAAAGATTTGTTCCAATCAAAAGAAATCAAATTAATTTTAATCTTTATTTAATTAGGTTTTATTTTATTTTTTTGTTAGTCTCTTCTATCCCTGAAATTTTGGAAAATGGAAGAAAACTAATAAGAGATCTATGTATTTTAAAAATCTGTTTTTCTTGTACATATTTTTTTTTTAAAAAAAACTTTGATCAATTTTATCCTGAAAATTAAATACAGAAAGGGATATGAAGAAGAAGTAAAGAATGAAAATGTCCTCTTGTTTACTGGTCTAACGATTTTCAATTGAATTATTTTTTGTATATTATTGTAATATTGTAATATTTAAAGTTGAAAATTATTTCATTGACTGCAGAAAAAGAAAGGAAAGTAAAGGAAAGTTGATAAAGTTGTCCGTAGATAAGTTGATTTGTCGCAAATATTGTTATAAGTATATTCGTAATTGACTTACATATTACAGTGGATTCGCTGCTTGTCATTACTATTTCATTTGTAATTTTAGTCAGTCTTGCATTTCCTAGAAATTAGTTATATCACTGCTATATGGCAGTCTTCTATCCTTCCTAAAATATATCGTACTTCCTGAAATGCTCAGTCGAAATGTTCCAATTATGTTCTTTTTGTAAATATTTTCCTTAAATTTTTCAACAACTGAGTAATTCATTGAACTTAATATTCAATTTAACAGATTAAATAAATGTATTATTTACCAAATTTAGAGTATAACTTTACTGTTTCTATTTCTAACTGACCATAAAATAATTTTCCTATTTCTCAAAAATTCCATTAATTATTTAATTTAATTGGGGAATCGTACCAGATTTCCTAAATAAAGTAAAATATCAGATTTAATATATATATAATCTAATATCCTTATTTTATATATTTATATTTTTATTTATTAATCTTTAATTTTCTGGTTTCAATTCGGTAACTAAGTAACTTTCCCTTTATATCTTATATAAAAAAAATGAAGAAGAAAATTTTGTTTTATTCATTTCCCATCTTGAAAATTATATTAAAATGTATACAATTTCTTTAATAATAGAAAATTCCCCTTTGGAAAATTATATACTTTATTGCAGAGCAACAATAGAACCAGAAAACAAAAAAAAAAAAGAAAATTTCTTGCTTTAACAATCTTTTTTCATTTTCGCCCAAATATTGTAAGGCAACACAAAAAAAGCCACTTACAAAAAAAAATTATATAGCTATATATATTTTCCAGCTACTCAAATAAACAAGAAGAAAATATATTTAAAGTGAAAATTTATCGCATCAAGGAAATAGGATATTCCATTTTTTTCGGTATATATCTTTCGACCTCCTCCTCCTCCTCCCATCTAACAATTTGTTTAGTACCAAAATATTATTATGCGCCTAGGCGAACGGAGAGTGGTAAGTAAAGAAAAACAAAATACTCTTAGGAAATAGTCACCCTTGGTGATACTTTAATTCGTTATACTATCCTCTTCCCTACAATTCTGTCGATTTTGTTTCATTTTTTTTTCCTTACCAGTATAAAAGTCGTAAATATATTTTAATGGGACTTTGGTAAAAAGTTTTTGTGTATATTATTATTATGATTTTTTCTCTACATTTTTTTTTTCATTGAAATTTTCTTTAAAAAATTTCTGTTGGAAAAATTTATATTGCATATTTTTTTTTTGTATTTACTTTAAAAAGGAAAATTGGTTTGGTAGAAGAAAACTTTTTTTGACGGGCTGTTATGAAAACGATTAAAGCTTTAGAAGAGAGTTTACCCCAATTTTTAAATAATTTTTTTGGGACTATTTTCATCGGCAAGTGTTGTCATCGGCAAGTGTTATTTTGAATTTGTGATTTTCGCAGGATATTTTCAATAGGCGGGGGATGGTAAGGACGATGGAGCGGATGAGACAAAATATTAAAAAAAAACGTGAAAAACCTCTGTTAAACTTATGCGGTGGCAAAAGTTTTAACACACACAAAAAAAAAGAAAGAATAAACAAATTGTTACAATTTTGTGTTGAACAAGAGGAAAAGTAAATTTAATAGATGAATGAATTTTTATTAGAATTTTGTATAATTTAAATTTCAATAATTTTATTTTATATCTTAAAAAAAAATGTGAAGACTATTATGGGAAAATTTTTAATAGGTTGTTGACATTATTTTCAAAACAAAATCCATCATATATTTATTAATAACATTTGAAATTTACTCAATTATAATTATGTAATTTAAATTTAAAGGATATTTAATAATATGAGAATTATTTAAATCATTTCTCATTTTCTTATCTCGAATTTATGGTGAAATGTGATTTTATATATTTATGCCCTCAAAATATTAAATTAAATTTTCTAACCACACACATAATAAATTACAAGAAATCTGTGCAATTTTATAGATATACTTTATTTGAATAATATTTTGCATATTCTTAGAAAGTTCAGACGACAACAAATCCAATCATATATGATTTATAAAATGTTAAAAATCCTAAGATTGCACAACAAGAAAATTCATAATAATGTAATGGATTTATATGTACATATATGAAATTTTCCCAAAACTAATGTACAGACAAAAAAAAAACTTTTTTTACATTATCTGACATTTCCTATCATAAATGACACTATTTATACACATATTACAATCATGTTACACTCTTGTATTCTTGGTAATGATAAAATTCTCTTTGGAAATATTTTCAGATAATATTCAAACATATAGTGTAGTTTTCAAAATGAAACATATTCTTGAAAATTTAAAATAAAAATTAATATAGTAAATCAAATTGAAAATAATATGAATAATGATTTGACTAAAATGACATAATGTTTTCTACAGATTTGAATAATTTAATATATATACACACATACATATTTATAACGAAAACAAATTTTCATTATAAATTTAATTTCAACCCCAAAACTAAAAGGATATTTTTAAATTATTAAGTATGAACAGGTAATTTAAATTTATCAAATTACCCAGAAAATATGGTTTTTTACCTAATAGGAACTCAAAAATTTTTTAATTATTTTTAGTTTCATTATTATTAATGAAAAACCATTAATATTTTTAGTTTTTTCTATGTCAAAAAAGTGAAACCTAAAAATTTTGTGTTTCGGGGAAAAATTTGTCAGTAATGTAATTAATGATATAATGTTTCATTGTGAGGCCAAAATAGAATTTATCAAAACAACAAACAATTTATTTTTTATTTTGGGTAAATGACACCCTAAAAAGTATTATATTTATCTATCAGAAGACTAATAGTATTTATCCATAAATGAAAATTCCAAGAAAGATTTTCATTGATATAATATTAATTTTAGTTTATTTGGGAAAATGTATCCTAATGGAAAAAATCGGTTATCTTAAAAAATTTGTTTACTATGTATAAAAGTTTTGTGTTATTATTGTGTTATTCGTCATTTTGTTGGTGATTGATGGATGATAATGTCCAAAACTGTCAAAATATCAATTTAGAAGAAAGCCATTTCGTTTTATCATTTTTAACGACAAATTGTGAACAATAAATTATTAAAGTTTTTTTTTTTGTGAAATTGATTTGATCTTCATCAATTTATGGAAATTTTTGTAAATTGAAATTTATTTACATGGACGACTTTAAAAATGCGGTTTACTTGGAAATTGATAAAAATTTAAGACTGGATATTTGGCTAAAACAAAATTGTAAGGAAATAATTGGTTTTTGGGTAAAGGTGGGAAGACAATTATGTGAAAGTATTATTTATTATTTAGGATATTAGAATTAGAAGTACGCTAGAAGGATTTCCAACATTTTATGGAAACGGTATAGAATCATTTATGAGAAGGAGAGTTTGAATCAAATCCGAAAACTAAAATTATATGTAAAATTGTTAACTTAATAGATAAATCTGTAAACAAAGTTCCTATTAAGGATTTAAAGGTATACTATCTACTCTAAAATGATACTAAATCCTATTCTGCAATCGATTAAATCTACCTAAAAGAATTATTAGAAGATTTCCAACCATCACAAAACTTTGAAGAATTATAAGAATTATTTTCTAATATAAAACTTTTATGAGTTTTTTAACAAGAAATTTTTTATTATTATGAGCTACTTACAATTTTCAATAACGTCTTAGTTCTTTCGGTCTGATAACAAATAAAATAATAATGACGAACTTTTTTTATTGAATTGAATTTATTATTTATTAACGAGGAAAAATACTTTTTATTGGCAAAATATTTTTCAATTCCGTCTTGTAACAAAAATGTACTTTTGTAAATAAATATTTCTAAAATTCTTTTCTATATTTCAGGATGGAAAATTAATATTGAATTGATATCAATAACTTTTTCAGATAATAAAAATTTTATAAACACAGCAAAAAATAAAAATCTATAAAAAAAAAATAAAATAATAACCAAACATAAATTTTATAATAAATTTAAATTGACATGTCCTTAAAGTTGATATTTTTTTTTTGGAAAATTATTAACCAAACCAACAAAAATAATATTTATATATATTGATATTTGATTCATTTCAGCTGGTTTTTTTTTACATATATTTTTGGGGTCAGACTGAAATTTATATTCAATTGAAAGTTTAAAACAAATAAAAATAAAATCTGGCAAATGTTTTTCATGTTGGTTCATTTATTTTAATATCAAACACATTTTTTTATGTTTATTTCATTTATTTGCGGAGAATTTTAAATTATATGTCTGAACCGAAAATTTGGTTCAATATTTAATGAAAAAGTGTAAAAAAAAAACTATTAAAAAACAGAATTTCAAATTAAATTAAATGATTGGAATATGTACATACAAATTAAAGGACATTGCATTGATTTATAATTATATTTTGATAAATAAATTATTATGGTTATTATTATTTTGTGAACCAAAAATTATAATTATTTATAAAAAGCTCATAAATTTTTGTATACAATAAATAAAATTTGTCGTTTTCCCATTCTTTAAAGGACATATTTTATATGTATGAAAGGAATGTCAATTATCTTTCCAAATATTGTTTCATTTTGGATTAAATAATTGTAAAATATGGTTTTTTGTATAATTTTCATATATAAGTTTTCTTTGCTTTTGATTTTTATCCTCCATTTATTATATTCTTAAAAATAGGTAATTAACCAAAGTATATTTTATCTTTTTTTTTTCTTCGCTAAAAGGACATTTTGACCATTAAACTTCACAGAGAATAACAAAACATTATATTATATGCAACATGCAGAAATTTAATACAGCTCGTTTCTAAATGGACTTCCACCATTTCGAAAATTCACTAATTTTCAATAAATTTGATATTTTCACTTTTTACTTCAGTTAACCCCATTTTTTGTACTATATTCAAGATGGTGAATAAGTGGAATTAAAAATGGCGTATTATAACATAAATTTACATTACTTACATTACTGTAAATTTATGTTATAATACGCCGTTTCACGTAACCATCATTTTGAATTGTCATTTCAAAATGGTGGATATTGATATTGGTATAATTAATTTTATTAAAAGAAATATATTTAACAAACTCCATTGAAATAATATTAATCAAAAATTAACTCCTCTATACTCATCTTCAATATTTTTATGGTATATAAATTGTTATATATATATCGATGCCTTCCCGCAAGAATGTATTAAGCGACATTTAATATTTTTGTCGGGTGAAACAAAATATCAGGCGATAGAATGATTTTAAAGATCCATCATGATTAAATGTCGCCTAATACATTCTTGCGGGAAGGCATCGATGTATATATATATATATATATTTAAAATAATGATTATCGAAAGTTGAATTAACAATAACAGAAAGAATAAATTTTTAATATTGTTTTAAAAAAAATTAAAAATAAAATAAATAGAAAAATGAATTCAGTTAAATTTTATTAATGGGAAATTATTTTTTATTAACATTTTTATTTAAAAAATACAATATCTATAATAAAAATGAAAATGATTTATTTGGTTATTTAATTTATTAAAAAAGTGATTATTGGTGTGAACTCATTTGAATTAATTCAAATAACAATTTTATTTTAATATTTTTGAATAATTGAATATTTTATTTATAATTTCAGTAATAATTATTTACAGCAATTTGAATTTGTTTTTGTATAATTTTTGTTAAAGGTCATTAATAAATTTTTGATCTTAAAAATTAATTCAAATCGACAAATTTATTATTTATGGTTATCCAAATGAAAATTATATAATTTGTAAAATGCTTATAAAAATTAAAAACTTTACAATGTTTTGCGGTTTTCCAATTAAATATTTGAAATAATTTTCTACATGTCTGGTCTGGAAAATACAAATTTTAGCATATTGAAATTATTTAAACCCATCAAGTACTTTTATATTTCTAAATTTTCAATAAATTATTTTATCTAAGTATCAAAAAATTCTCTCTAAAAACATTGTTTCTATATTTTAAAACAATTTTCATTTATATATTTCTTCCTTTAGGCTACAGAAAAAAAAATGTTGTTGAAAATTGTTTGATATAGAATGGTATATAAATAAATTTTCATTGCCAGAGAGAACAAGCCAAATAGAAAAAGTATCTATAAATGATATTTATTTATTTTTTTTTATATATTTTTTTTGATAAAATTTTTTCAAATTCGGAACACGTTCTGCAAATCTCAAAGTCAACAGCTTTGAAATCGCCCTTTAAGAGCTTTTGTTAAAAAATTTCCCAGTATAATCGTAAATCTCTCATTTCTTTTCTTATTTTTATGTTGTAGAAAAACAAAGTGAAAAACACACGTCGTCTATATTTCAAATTTCAATGTTTCAATGCTGATTTTTTTTATTAAAAAAAACTGAATTACATAATTTTTTTACCCTATAGATACAAACATTTTCCGTTTTCTTATGTTTTTATGCAATGAATATAAGAACTTATTTTTTTTATATACATAATTTTAAAATGAAAGTGAATTAAGTCTTTTTATTATGTATTTTTGTATTTAACCTAAAACAGAAATATTTTTCTAGTATTATATCGAAATAATATCGCCACGTGTTTGTTTTTTTTTTTGTTTTTTGGTGATGTGTTGAAAATGAGATTACATGCTTGGAATTTTCTTTGTGGTGCAAAAATTCATACTATTATTTATCAAAATTCAAACCCATAATTTAATTTTTTTTTCGGTGTTTAGCTGCTTGGTATAATGTGATGATATTAAGTCAATTTAAACGAAATACAATTTTGCTACTTTCTGATGATGGGTATGGGTACCTATGCCTGCGGAACGTGATAAATCTTTTTGTTATTTCGAATTTTGTTTTTTTGTAAAGATTTATATAAATTTTTTGTTGATGGAATTTAGTCAACGAATATTATTTGAAAAAAAAATTATAGGATTTTGAATAGATATAAAATTAATTAAATATTAAATATACCTTGGATATTATCTGTTGGAAGAGTTTAATAGAAAATTTATCCTCAATAAGTTAGTTTCTTATGAAATTATTCAAAAATATGAATTACATTTTACGCTTAACACTTTTTTTTCTCTTCTTATTGACTCAATAGATCCAATTTGATCAGCTTATGCATATGCCTAATCTGACATTTTCCTAAAGCGGTTAAAATTCATGTTCCAAGATTTGACAGCAAAGCTATGTAGAGGAATGATAATTCGCACAAACTTAATTATGCTTTTTTGAATAGGCCTTTTGATACTATGACCGTCACATTTTGTATATTTTTTAATTACTTTGTATGAAAAAATGAAATTATGTGAAAATTATAATATAATATATTACACAAAATAAAACTTACCTTATTTAACTTAATTTTACCTTAAATTTCATTTTATCATACCAAAAAATAAAAAAAAGTATAACATCACAATATTAAGTCCTATTGTCATTTCACACCAGTTTTGCTGTCAGACGTTTAAACATAGAATTTATGTGAAAACTGAAAACATCACATAACTAGGCTTCTATATTATATGTGCATTTGTACAGTTTGTTGTTTACAACTGCTTATTTATTGAAATTTTATATTCTTATCAACGAAACATCATGGAATAAGTGGTTCAATTTTAACTAACTAATTAATTCTCAATATTATCTCCTAGCTAATACTTGAAAACTCTCAACAAATTATTTATAGACCTTGAAACAAAATTGATTGTAAAATTTTCTTATTCCTATATCAAATTGTTAATTAACATTTTTCTTTGAAAATCTATGTCAAATTCATGTTACATGCACAAAACGTTCCTCGCTTTTATATATCTCAAGTTTTTCTCTATAAATTTATTTATTTATTGTTCTTTTTGTCTTTAATGATCCTTAATAGAAATTATATATTTTTTTTCCAAGACAAGAATATACTAAATAATAATATTAAATTTTCTTATCTAAAACAACTTGAAATTTACCACATTAAATAATAATAGAAGAAAAATCAACTTAACTATAATAAAAAGCTTTTCTATTTATAATACCATCTTAGGAGCAAAACCACACAAAATATAATAGGAGAAAAACCTTAGCCCTTTTATTCGTAGTATAAATTAGTTTACATCTCAAATTGATCTTGTGTGCCTTTTGGCATGATTTTTTATTTCTATCTTACTTGTTCCTTATCTTTAATCACACATTTTTGTTTTTGTTGTTTAACCTGACTAACTATACAAAATATTTTACTTGAATATTTGCACCCTCAAGTCAGGGTAGTCTTTTCATTTCTATAGTTTTTTTTTCTGTGTTACTCCATCTCTGCATTTGACTCAAAAGAGGACTTCATATAAATATGAAAACAGTTTATAGTGTGAGAACTAATACAGAAAAAAATATAAAAATGATAAAAAAAAGCTTCATTACTTTGAGTTTAAAAAAATCCTTTTTGTTAATAAGAAGGATGTTTGTGTGTAAGGGATGCTTTCATGTGTAATTTTTAAAATATTAAATATTATATGTAGGAGTTTTGTCTATAAATTAACCTATAGATATATTTTAGATAAAGAGCCATGTTTTATATTATGATTTGCAATAATTATTTTCAGAATTTTAAGATCCTTTCAAACTTTTCAACAATTTTTTTCTATGGCCCGAAATAATATTCAGTTCATTAAAATAATTTTAAGCTTTCCATTTGCAGATCTTTCCAATTTAACATGGGGAGAAATTAGACACAGTTTTAGTCCAACTAAGAAATTATGTCCGGAGAGATGGAACGCAATAAGACTGATAGCTTCACACTCATCCAATCCAGATGCAAAACTAACTCCCTAGTCTTATTTCCAGTTTTCTTCCTTTAATACCACATAGTCAACCACTTTTGTATTTCTTAAAATTTCATACTTTCAATTAATATAAAAAAAAAGCTAATTACTCTCTGTTCGACTATAATTCCCTTTCGAACTTAGATTATCTTTTACTATCTAATTTTCTTGGTAACTTTTAACTGTAACAAAAATAATACATATACAACAAGAAAATTATGTTAAGTGTATTCAATCTCCCGCCCGTTCCAAACTTCCCCAACAAAATGTTTAACAAAAAACTAGGACATTTTCAGCTTTAGGCTTTTTTATATGAATGTTTACTGATGTTAAGATGAAGAAGTTTTCTTATGGATAATATTCATTGACTCAAAAAATAGTCAACAAAACAGCAAAAAAAAAAAAAAACAAAGGAAAAAATCAATGAATTGAAAAGAAAAAGAGGGTGGCAAAAACAAAAGGATATTTTTAGTATACGGATCATTTTTTTTTCATTATATTCGACTTGTTGTCGCAATAATTTTGTGGTCTGAAGCGATAACACTGCCAATATTATTATTACATCTGGAGATGTTCCAGGTGGTTTTTTTTTTCTCGATATAATAATGTCGCACAGAGAGTCGATAATACTCGTATAAATTGTGCGCAGATTGTGGAGGTTTTTTTTTCAGTGTCGTCACATGGCTGGCTAGTATAAAAGAATATACCTACATAGAAAACAATGGAAAAGGATAATTTCAATGTACGTAAACAATCTTTTTTATAGAAAATAGGAAAAGTTTGGGTTTTATAGAAACGATATTATATAGTACAAAATTGTAATTGTTATAACTAAATTGTGTTCGTTTTAAAGTCATTGGGTTGGGAGGTTATGAAATTATATTTTATAAGTTTACCCTATTTTTTTTATAGTATAAAATATAAACGAATATTTATGAATTTAATTATATGTTTAATAAAATTTTGATTATTAAAAGTGAAAATTTTAATAAGTTCTTGTTTTGCTTATATATTAAATTTAACAAAAAAAAAAACAGTTAGAAAAATAATTAGATTGTTAGAACGAAATGGTTAGTCATAAAAAGTAACGATTATTAAATTTAATTGAAATTATTTCCTTTAAATAATTTATATTTTTAGAAGGCGTACAGTAAGGCGAAAAAAATTGTTAAATATTAAATTTTAATTAATTTTTTCCGATGTTAATTAATACATTTTAATAGCGAATACTAACAATATCTTAAAGCCACTTACTTATTGGAACTAATATTTATAAGTGTTGTTCAATTATAGTACGAAAACTACATAGCACATAGAGCCATTAATAAATCCTAAATCGACAGGAGTGTCAGGAAAATATTAATAATTTAATAATAGATTCAGAAATTGTTGCAATCATTAAATAGAAGTTAGACTATAATTGAAAAATAATATACATGATTATTTTGGAAAACTTCGTATTTGAGATTCCCTTCACTTTGCGTTTCACTTTCATAAAATTGGAGTATTCTGGAAAACGATCGAATAACTACATTATCATACGTATTCAAAAACGTAAATACGTATTTGAAAAATTAAAATTAAAGTTTTTAATGTCAAAATAGAAAAAAAAATAGAAAATTAGAGCATCCGTTTAGCTGTATCATTAATTTAATGTAAATAAAAATGCCTCGATTCTTTTTTATTTAATTTGTACCAATTATATCTGGTAGACGTTTCGAAAACCCACCAGCAATGTCCTTATTTAATTTCAGGTCATTGATTTATTTTTGAAATTATTTCTTGTTTGTTGTTTTTCTCTTAAATATGTACTTTTAAAATAAAATAATTGGTAAATATATATAAAAATGTTTAAAAAATTTGTTAAATTATTTTTAATTACATTTTTAATCTTCTAAAAGTAACAAATTTACAGCGAATGTCTATTATATGAAAAACGTTTCACTTTTCGATTCGACAGTATTACAGAATAATAAATTTTTCGAATCGGTAATACAGTTTTCCCTTCGAACGTTTTGTAGAATAACAAAAATTCAAATACAACCGTATTTCAAATACGAAGTTCTCCAAAATAATCATGATAGTTTAATTAGCTTTCTTTGGTGGTGTTTATTATCTGTTGATTAAGATAGTAACTGCAATATTGTACTTGCTCTAACGTTAGTCTTTGTTAACTAGCATTAGTGCTAGTATTATTATAGCACTTGGTATCTTCTAGGAAATCTGTTTCGAAATTATCCAATCATTTCAATCAAAATTCTTAAACATATATATTCTCCCAATGTTTGCTGCCATGGCTGAGTGTATTTATGTTCAACAAATGATACATCAATAAAATAATTTGCCCATTATATATACGCTAAGTACAAGTTTCAGTTTACCTAAGGAGAAATTTCAAATTCATTTCTTGGTAAACATTTTCTATCAATCTTTAATCAAATTCAACTCCAAATTCTCGTTTCTCCTTCTCCATATATAAATAAATTCTAAAAAAAAATATTATTTTAATTAAACAATTATAAATTTATCTAAAATTTAAAAAATAATAATAATACCAAAGAAAATCGACAGAAAATTAACAAAATTAATTTTACCAAGGAAGACCAAAAAAAATATTTTTTTTTATTATCATAACAAAATGAATGAAATCATAAAAATGCTATTATTATGAAAATATGCAAAATATAAAATATATGTTTATTTATTTACAAAAAAAAACATTTTCATATTCCCTTGAAAACATAAAAAAAAATATTATTTTCTTCATTGCAACTTTTTTTCTGTTGCACAAATTAATAATTAGTTTTGAGAAAAAAAAAATTGAACTTACTTTTTTCATCCGAATAAATCCATATTTTTCAATGCTTGATGCTAACTTATACGGAATAAAACTAGGTCAACGTTTTCTATATAATAATATTGTAGTTATTATTTTCTCTAAGGATTTTCTGGAATTTCCATTATAAATTTATGCGAAAAATATTAAAAGTTTTAAAGAACTTATTTTTTTGTTTAGTGTTACAAGAAAAAAGTTTCATTATAAAAATATTTTTTTTTGTGAACTTATTTATAATTTGAAACGCTTTTTTCCAACTTATAAAACTTTTATAGTTTTTATATATACACAGTAACAACCAGGATTAATGAGCTAAACAAAAAAGTTTTCTTGTATATATTTATTAAAAATCAAAATTATTAAAATTAGATTTAAATGTACAGAAATATTTATAGAAATTTTGCGACTTAACACATGTTCTGCTCAGCCTAAATGAAAGCTTATGTCAAAAAACATTTACAACGATTGAATTTCAATAAGAGGAGGGTGCAATAATTAAGAAGATTTTTTTATCCAAAATCATCTCATATGATATGAGGAACCATAGGGTGAGACTATTACAATTCTATGCAAAATAAATTTGATTCATAAATCTAAAATGAAACTAAAATCTTACACAATATTATTATATTCAAATTATCTATTAATTTTATTTTGAATTTTTCCCTTAATTAAGAAGATTTTCTAAATTAATTAACAAAACGAAAGTATATCAGTCATTTTACTTGAGTGCCTAAATAATTTATTTACACGCTATCAAGGTGCAAAAAGGAAATTCATTAAAAGTTTATATGAGAAATAATTTCATTAAATTAAACGATGAGATGAAAATATTTGAAATTTTTCGGTTGTAAACTGAGCTAAATTCAAGAAAAAATTTCCAGTTTTTACGGAAAAGTATTTAAAATATTTAGTAATAAACGTTAATTAAATATTTTCAAAAACTTTAAAATTTATTTAATAAATTTAATAAATAAGCAATTAATTAATTTATTACAAAGTAACATAATTTTAGCTTCTCAAATTCTGTAAAATGTTATAATTTCCATTTTTCCATTCAAAATGGAGAATTTTTCATTTTAAGTTCCCACTAAATATTTAAACAAATAAATCTAATCCAAACGAAATTGTATACATATATAAAAACCAAAATCATAATTTATCATTAATATTCCTCCATTTCAGCTAAAACAAACATGAATTTTACTACCGTCATATGACACTAATAAATCACATTTATAATTTTAACACATCCTGTTTTTTCCCTAACAACTGACAATAATACAAAATTGTGGAAAAAAAAATTATATCGTATTCGTATATATAACATTTCGCACACTAAAAATTATTTAATATAATAAAATTAATTAATAAAGAACGTGAACGATAAAAATGGCACGATTAACGTATATCACACATCATGAACACCCAAGAAAAATTGCAACAAAAATAATGAAAATATAAATACGTATAAATTATATTTAAAAAAAAAATCTCGTATGTTTTTAATTTTTTACAAGAATTCCGCAAGGATATTTAATTAAATAAAGGAAAACTAAAATAATAATTAGATCAAGATATATACAAGTTACAATTGCAGTCAACAGAAATTCATTCGCAATACGGATTTCAATTCATTTAACATTCTTTTGGATATTTGATTTTACTTTTTTGTATCATGTATATCCTTGAGAACAGAGAATTTCAACAAGGATTGAACATAATTTTTACCAAACATAAAATTAATTATAACTAAGAATATTCTTTTTATTTTGCATAATTGCTTTACGAGACTATATTCTTCTTTCCAATTTCTGTTTCATTTTGTTGTCATGCATGATGGAAAAATGATTAAATTTCAAAAAAAAATTATTTTCATTTTATGTTGCTCACGTTTTTCCTATTTATGTTGTATTATATTATTTTGTTTTTTTTTTTTACTTAGAGATTGGCGACCTAGTTTTTGTGGTGGTTACCATATTAGTTCTAGTCTAAATAACCCAATACCACAATTATATTTTCAACAAGTTGTTTGTACGCCGTAAATCTAAATCTCTGTTGTTGTTGCTGTTATTATTGTTTCTACCTCAATGTACGTGGCAGAATTTTGTTCTAATATAACAGAGAAAAATCAAATTATGAAAAAAGGAAAATTATTTTAGCTTAGTTTTATCATGTAATTTTGTAGAGTGTTTTTAAAATCGATTACATGTTTAAAATGTCCTTTCGATAGGCAAAACTATGTCAGATGATACAAAAATGGATTTACTGAGATTATGTTTCAAATGAACGTAATTGTATTATATTGGCATTGTTAAAATATAGGATTTTTTTTTAAATTACAGATTAATCTTGCGGAACGACACTTTTAGAGCTTTTATACTGTTTAGGTTAGGTGGAAGGAACATGAGATGAATTAAAAGGATGTTTTGGATATGACATATTTTGGTATACATATTTATATATTCATTTAAGAGTTACGTTCGTAAAACTCAAACTAAAGTCATTAATTGAAGCCCAATGAAGACTGGTATGGTAGCTAAGCCGGAATTCAAATGTCAGATAATTAAAAGTTTTTATGCTTCTTACTGGATTTAAAGCTAGAACCTGGAACCTTTTAGTTGGAAGCGAAATGCTCTATTCATTGCACCAATTATCTGAGTAAATACTAAGGAGATTTATCAATTTCACAAGAATGAAGAAAATAAGGAAATTATACCTACATTATAGTATTGTTTTGAGATTGAGTTGAGTTAACGATTTGAAAATATGCTAAAAAGTAAATAGTGTACAATACTTTAACATTGAAGGATATTTAAGAAAATAAACCAAATCAACTTACCTTCTAATTTATTCAAAATTGCTAGCATAATTTCATATATATATATTACTTTTATTCAAAAATATTTTTTTATTTAAAGTGGTGTGTGTTGTCGTTCCATGCAAGAGTTTTTATAACGTAATTGCAACATTCCAGGCACGTATATCGCTACCAAAAATCGTTCCCCATTTAGGTACCGGGCACGTTACGTGGCACGTAACAATGACTGTTCGTCATCACTTCAACGTAACGTTTTACAGTGATAGGAACGTGTCTGCTACTTAAAATGTTATTTGGGATATATTACTTTTATTCAAAAATATTTTTTTATTTAAAGTGGTGTGTGTTGTCGTTCCATGCAAGAGTTTTTGTAACGTAATTGCAACATTCCAGGCACGTATATCGCTACCAAAAATCGTTCCCCATTTAGGTACCGGGCACGTTACGTGGCACGTAACAATGACTGTTCGTCATCACTTCAACGTAACGTTTTACAGTGATAGGAACGTGTCTGCTACTTAAAATGTTATTTGGGATACTTTGACATTGAAGGATATTTAAAAAAATAAACCAAATCAACTTACCTTCTAATTTATTCAAAATTGCTAGCATAATTTCATGTTCTCCTAAAATGGTATTCTTGAAAAATTTGTTAACTTATCAAAAAATTCTTTATTACAATTTAAAATTTAATCTTAATTAAATGAATTTTTGTTTTTTTTTTACAAATGTGCTTATTTTTTCGGTCGAAAAATTTTCTATCTTCATTTTTCAACTTTGTTAATAAAAAAAACTAAACAACTAAAAAAAAGAATCCTTTTTCACTCTATGACAACACACAACAATGACAAAAAATATTGTAAAATGAATAAATCTTATATTTTCCTTTCATACTTTGAAAACTTATATTCTTTTAAAGTATGTATGGAATTTTTTGTTCCCTTAGTTTGTTTTTTAATATATTATAAATCTCATTTCTACCCATAATCAAATTTATTTATATTTATGTTCATCTGGTAGAAAATAGATAAGGATATTTCCTTTTTTTTTTATTTTAGTTACATAAAAACTACTATAATAATTTTCCATATATGTATATCCTTTTTTTTACGTAATAATAGTAACGAGGAATATCTAACATAAAGTACAAAAGCAGCCAGTAACAAAACAAAAAAAAACATCAACTAAATATTTTATTATCCAAAGTTACATAGAAAAAAGGATAAAACTCGACTATAGATTTCCTATCTGTCATGTTGCTACTAAGGATTTATTTTACGTTGATTTTTTTTGTTGTTGTATAAATCTGTGTACTTGTTAAGTGGAGCTTCGAAAAGGAAATTTAATACCTTATGCTTTTTTGTCTCTTCGACTAGTAGTTTCCAATTTTTTTTAGTCAGTTTCTGTAAAAAAAAATTTATATTGAAATCCTTTTTATTTTTTCCTGGTAAACTAATATATTATGATGCAAAAGATTATTTAAAAAAAACTATATAAATCCTTTTACACACATAGAGAAAATAACTAAAAGAGATAACATTTTTAATTTCCTTTTAGAACTTTAATATACATTAAGAAAAATGGTGGAAAAATTCCATTATTATATTACAAAAAAAAGTAATGTGGTAATAGATATTTTTACCATCCACTGTCACTGTATGCCTATACTATCACCATAGGTTTTTGTGTTTCAATTAAAGGAAAAACAGAAATGACGCAATAAAAAATGGGGCGACATATTTTTTTTTAATTAAGGGAATTTGATAAATGATGATGGAAAAATCCTTTTTACTATTCAAAGTGCGGGAAAACTGCGTTTGGGATTTGCAGATATTCTGAATTTTTTTTATTGGTATTTAGTTTAAAATGAAAGATTTTTCAATGCATTTTTTTCTATTTAAATTGCAACATAAAAATTCAATTTTGAATTTATTGATATTTACAATTTTATGATAGTTTTGTCTGGTATTTTAACCAAATATTTATTTTGTCTGGCAAAAAATTGATTGTTACAATTTTATTTATTTCATATAGTATAAAAAAAATCATATTTAATGATTTGAAATTGAGGAAATTTTATAGAATTTAAAATACATTTTCATCAATTCATATTTTAATTATGGTGTAAAAACTGTTGTTTCACAATACATATGTATAAAATATTACTTATATTCAAAAAGGATTATATAGTAAAAAGAAAATCGCTCCATCGTCACCTTCTTTCGAGTTTAATTCATTAAATTACTGCCGTTAAAATTTATTGATGTTGCTCATGTGTCCCAAATTTTTTCAACCTCATTATTTCTTGACACCTACAAAAAAGCCTATACTATATCTCGATCACGCTTTATTTCCTTATATTTAGTTCAAGGATTCAAGAAATCATAAAAAAAATGAATAAGAACTTCTGTAAATTTAAAACTGCACCTACTTCTTATTAAAACCACAAAAATTTCTTAATGAGATCCTTAAACTTTTTTCGCACAGTTGTTTAAAGAAAATTATATAAAAAGGAAAAAAAAATTGCAATCCTTTTTCTTTCTATTTTGCTCTACTTAAAAATCGGTTAAGTATTTTTGTTGGTACACAATAAAAAATTTATTAAACTTTTTCTGCAAATTAAAGGATAAAATTAAAAAGTTTCTTTCAAATTAAATATGTAACTTTTTTTTCTATCATAAAAGCAAGGACTTCGTAGTTGGATTGAAAATTTTATATAAAATTTTCTATAATCAATTATAAATGAGAATTGTTCTATTTTTTTATTAAAACTTTTGAAAGAACATTTTCTTATGAATATCCTTTTATTTTTTGCAATAAATAAAAAATAAAAAATTCAATTGAAAAATACTGCCAATAATTGACCGATTTTGTAGTTAATTGAAGAAGTTTTTCTTCAAAGTTTTCATTACATTTTTTAGTTGGAAAATAATTCAAACAAAAAAGGAATTAATAAATTATGATTAATTAGCGTTTTTGTAAAATGAAAAATAAGAGTTCCATTCAATATAGTGTAAATTGTAGAATAAATTTATTGATAAAGTTTAGAAATTTTAATCGTATTTCAGTCCTGAGAAAAGTAACTGCGCAATTCGGAAAATTACGGTAAAAACGAACGTTGCAATAAGTAGGGAGTTTTCGACACAATTTGTTGGAATTGAAGCTCATATCAACGATTTAAATATATTTTTATTTTTACCATTGTCCATTTAATTCTATCACAAATACTGTACGATGTAAAATAATGTGCCTAAAAGTATGCAACTTAATCATTATACATTATAATTATATCCTAAATTTCAAATTTAATTCCCAAGAAAATTTCTTTAGTGTACAATATTTGACTAATTAATATTCTAGAAAATATTTCTGTAAATTCAAGAATTATATTATACGCGAATTTTGGGAATAATTAAAATTAATTTTGAGGTGTGTATTTCCCATCGCCTGTTAACAAGATATTTATCAAAATTATATTACAAAATAATTTTATATTATATTTAAATATCATTTTAATCTATTTTCCTTTTGTTTCTTACCAAAATTTGTTCTTGTGAAAAAAACTTTTGTAGTATTTCAAATTTTAACATTCTTAAAAGTTTCATAATATTACTTTATAGTTTCGTTCTTTATACAGAATATAAAAAGAGAAAAAAATTAATGAAGAAAGTGAAATATTTAATAATCTTTTACAAGTACATTACATACATATATGTATAGGAGTATATTTTATATACAAAACTATGAAAATACATTTTATTATAATGCTGAAAATTAAATTAGTTTTATGTGAAATTTATAAAAATTAATATAGAAATAATTGTTAATAGCATTACGAGAAAAAATAATTTGTATTTTTTTTATTCATTTTTCCTTAAGGCAATTTTTAGTTTCTTTAGTTTTGTAAAATTAAAAATAAATTTTCTTTGTTATCAAAGGAATAAGAAGTTTTTTTCTTAATTTTCAAAGGTCAAAAACAGACAAACAAAATCTTTCATAAACAATAAACTATGTTCAAGGAGTGAAAAATAATTCTTAGAGAGTTTTTAAATAATTCTTGCAATCCTCTTATCATCTCCTTCTTTAAAATAATAAAATAATTTCTTATACGGTATAATTTTTTTCAAATCCTGCTTCTATTTACTTTATACCTAAATCGAAGTAAGATAACCAAAAAAAGGATTGTAAAAATTATATAAGAAATTATTTTATTTTTAAAGTAAGCGATAGATGACGCCAAGTTTTCAAGTCAATATGGAAATGGTTAAAGGAAATGCATGATAAAATTCAATTTCTGGAAATTAAATATACGAAATATGTAATTATTCTTCTTCTTTACCTCGACAGTTCGATGCCGGCCTATAGGCTTACCTTTTTTAGGTTTTCTCGACATTCTACTGCAACTACTATACTATATTTCGAAATATATTCCCTACAAAAGATATGAACCTTTTAAAAAAGGATTTACAATATTTATTTACATCATAAATTACTGAAATTTCCCTTCCATTAAACATTCTACTTAGAAATTGATCCATGCATAAAGGACCAATTAAAACAACTGAATAATAATAATAATACCTCAAAACAAATTTTCATATATATGTATACAAAATATACCCAATTAATATTAAAAACCTTAAAAAAATATAATACATTATTTATAAATAAATTAATTTCAATTTGGAAGATGAAATTCCTTTTCTAATTTGTTAGAAAATATTTTAATTAAATTGATATGCAAAAAAAAAAATTATGTATTTATTTATTATTCATAATTTTCGTTTGTTAGCAAAAACAAAATTTTTTAATAAATGATTTCCCAAATTGAAGGATACTTCATCATTTGAAGTAGTCATACTCCTCAAAATAAAATGTAAGAGAAATAAATCTTTTTATTATTTATATATTTTTTTGCTATGGCAATAAAAATAAAATTATTTCTTTTTCGTTGTCGTGCATCAATCGAAATTGATTGTGTCCCTTAAAAAGCCATAAACAGCAAATTTATCGTTGGTTAGTAGAGTAGATTGAAGAAAGGCAGGACGAAAGAATAATTTTTTTTTGGTAGAAACAATTTTTTTTTTTGTGGCATTTTTAATGTAGAAATGAATTTGATATGTTTATATACGAAAGTAATATTTTCATGGATCTATATTTCGTTTACCTTGAGGGTAGTTTTTCTTCTTCTTTTTTACTGTTGGTGGATATGATATTATTATTATTATTATGGTCTTCTTAGAAAAAGTAATTTCCTTAAACGATTTGATTTTTTTTCCTACGTAAATAATAACTTCTACAGAAAAATATATGTATGTACATATATATATATTTTTTTTTGTGTTGGAGGAATGATGAAAATATATAAATGAAAATAAATAACCAGAGATGAGAATATTGGGAATAGAATTTATTAAATTAAAATTTAGAAAGAGATTTTATATTTAATTGATAATTATTATTCAATATTATATATATAAGTAATCCGTCCAAAATTATACCTGGGGATTTAAAATCTATCAATTATTTATGAAATATTATGTTAAAAATATATAAAAATGTTGAATTTAGAGGACAGCTTTTAAATAAAAATGCTATAGTAATAATTCTAAATGAAACTTGTCTTGAGAAGTTTCAAATAAAAATTAACTAGGATTTCGACATTCATTGATTAATTAGTCTTAATTTATTTAGTAATTAACAATCATTTGATTAATAATAAAAATATTACTTTTAAAATTATAGAAAAGTTATAGAAAATAACAAAAATTTAAACAAATATGCATAAGGATACAAGAAATCTACGACATTTTCTTGAAATATTTCATCACTAATCAAAGATCTGTCTAATTCATTATATCTAATTTTCATATACAGATGAAATTTATTCTTAAATATAACATTTTCAAATGAAGGTCCGCAAAAATTTACTATCTTCAGTAAAATCAATATTTATAAAAATATGCATCTCTCTTGCAAATTTCCATTCAAAGTTCTTACTTTGTCCTTTTTTTTTTTTTTTTTGTTATTTATATATAGTTGTCAGCTCAGAAACAAGAAACCAGGATCATAATATTACAAATTTATAATGTTTTTCTGATGACAATATATTATTTGATCCTTAATACGTAATATAGAGTCCTGTTAAGTGTTATTAAGAAAAAATAGAAATGATAAAATTGGAAAAAAAAATGTAATAAATAAATTTGTATTTTTCGTATAACCATTATATCGATTTATGATTCAAAACCATTTTCTCCACTTTAAGAATTACACATGTTTACTCAAAGATATCCCAAACCAAAAAAAAAAAATCTCGAAAATTTTTTTTTTGGTCCAACAAAATTCTTCTAATTTTTTTTCTTCTCATTCTTCTTAATATCTTTTTTGACAAAATTTACGGCTCTCATATACAAGTTCGTATTTAAGGCGAATTATTTATATTATATTTATAAGAATCAGAAAAAGAGCAAATAATTTGATGATGATTCTTTCCTGAATCAAACACACATAAACAACAAACACAAATAAAAAATAAAAATATAAAACGAACCTCAGATCCAAAAAGGAACATAGGAAAAAGAAATGTACATGACAGCATGATTTATGAATTCACTTTATAAAACACTCAGTTTGTTCGTTAATATATTTTTTATGTTTTTTAAAGAAAAAAAGAATGAAAATGAAAATTATTTCGTATATTATATTTACAAGATGTTCGTTTGGGACACAAGAAGATGTTACACAAATCTTCTTATCATGATTATTATTGTTTTGATATTTGTCAGAATCAGAGAAACATAAAAAAAAAATTAAAGAAACGTAAATGGAATATTGCAAAAAAAAATAAAGTGAAATCTGGCCCAGAATTAAAAAAAAATGCGTATGACTTTAATAATTTATAAAATTTACTCCTTTACGAAAAAGGTACGAGACAATAAGACAATTTAATATCAATTAAAGGAGTTTCTTAAATTTTTCTGATCATTGCCAACAAAAAATTTCTTTAATTACCTCTGTGAAAGTATACTGTGAAAGTTGGTGTATTAACTCCAGCTTTCTGGCTGTAAAAAAACCAAGCACTCTAAAGGCAAAGAAATTGTCTCATTTTCGTCCCTGAAACATCTAAATTTCGAATAATCGATTTTTAAGCAATATACTTATTGTATTTTGACATCGGCACAATACAATTCTGAGTTAATTAATTATGCTACTGTATTGAGAGATGCCGATGTCCTTTATACTCTAAAATTACAGCTTTCTGCATCATTAAATGTATTTACAATAATTATCTAACAATTTCGAAAATAACTAAAAAAAAAATTGGTAAATATGTAAAGTTAAAATGTGCAAAAAACATTAAAAAATACAAATTTACAAAACCTTATAATTTGTTTCATGCGTTCACTGTCACCAAAAACCTGTATCCTCAAAAAAAAAAAAAGTTGCACACAATTATCACATTCATCTGCAGTGACATATTCTAGGTATGTTAAAACGTAATTGGATGAAATTTGATTCTTTTTATTGCACCTGTCACAAAAAATAAAAACACTAATATACAATTCACGATTTCAGGCACATAAAAAAATAATTTCAAAAAAAAAAATTGAAACAAAAAAGGGTTAGGCAATTTTTTTGTGGATGCTCCAATTTTTATAATAAAAAATCCTTTTATATATAAAATAAAATCATGTTTTTATGATTGTAGAAGATTTTTTTTTAATGTCATGAATATTGGGAATTCTCTTATGAGTGTTAAGAATTGAATCAAACTAATGACTCTAATCGTATCCTAATTTACCGGTTTAATGACGATACCTAAACTCAGTATCAAAAGATATAAGGCAGGTGCCTAAAAATCCTATATTCTACTCTACAAAAAAAAAGACAATAGTATAAATCCTTTTTTTATGTATACGCACTAAAAAAATATAAAATCAAAAATTCATGTTGGTATCTTTCGACGAACATGTTTTATCGACAGGGGATTAATTGGAAAAATAGATTTTTTCTTCGTCGTTGTTAGTCTTTTTTTGTTATGTTTTGGTCATGTGGAATGTATTTTATGATATACTAAATTATTTTTTTTAACGATTTCAAAGTTAAAAGTCATGTTTTCAATATTTTTTTTTGTCTAATACCAATATTGATTAGTTTTTTTACCTTAGAAATTTGTTAGAATTTCTTCCTAACGTTATAATGTTTAGATTAAATGAAATTAAAGGCATCGTCATTGGGAAAGGATAGGGCCGCCAATACAAAAAATATTAACAACAACTGGTTTATAAATTACAAATATTTTTTACACAATAAGGAAATTCCTTACTGCCTGCTGTGATTATGGATTTTTTGACCAGCTCAATGAAAAGTTAGATTAATTTATGATACGATTTGGGTTACTCAAGTTTTATCAGTCTATAAACGCATTTTGGAGGCTGGATGTTGGCAATATAGGGAAATCATTGATTGGTTATAATTATAACCCAAGAGATAAGGCCCAGTGTCTCAACTATGCAAAACCACATCAATTTTGTCCAGTATCTCCCAAGTGGTAGTATCTGGAACCCGGTGCTTTAACTGCTAAATACTAGATACAAGTGCGACCAAGAGAACAATTACACTTTTGACTCCGGGTTAATAATCTGCGATTCTGCAAAAAAAACGGATGGAGGTGGGAGAAATAGTACACAGGATCAAGGCTATTCACGATTAGAAGTAGTAGTATAATTACGTTTTTTACCTTTATTGGTTTAGGTTACTAATACACCTCATTTAACTATTTCTATAACAATTTTTAAATTGAATTTCAATTTAAATGAAAAATAATAAGAATAAGTCTTTAAACTAAATTCTAACCATTACCTTTAAACTTATTTACCAAATTTCTTCCTAAAAAACTCAGAAAAATTATGAAACCTTATAAAAAAATATAATTTTTCTTCATTAAACTTTTCTACTTCAAAAATTTATTTAATTTCTTTCTCTTTAAAGAATATGAACAATTCAAATAAATTAAAAACTTACTGACCCATCACATTATTATTATTATTATTACTTGTTCATAACACACAACAAAAAAACTCTTCTGATGCCTCCATGACCTTCAATCCTTTTTCAAAAAAGAAAAGGGAGAAAAGTTAATTTATTTATTTGTAAGAAATTAATGTCAGATTAGATATTTATAGTTTTGTTTTTTATCATTGTACCATTTCGGTCCTTTTGGCAAATTTACAAATAAAAAATATTTTTATAAGTCCTTTTTTACTATGTGTATACACGTCTTTTTCTTTTTTTTCTAAATTTTAATTTTCATAATACGATTTAATATTATTTTTATTTCTGTACAATAATATTATGGAAATATCTCCCAGCATGAGATTGAATTAAAAGTATATAATGTCATATCAAAATATAGAGAATAAAAGGGATATAAAAATAGATTTATCCTTGAAATATATAAAAAAATAAAATAAAAACATATGTGACGTCTTTATATCAGTTTAAATATTTATTTATATTGTCTAGAAACAAAAAGGATTTATATTATTTTTATGTAAAATTACCAATTACGATAATTCTTTTCTTCCATAAATATTTCAATAAATTTTTCAAAGATATCCTCATATAGTAATAATAAATTTAATTTTTGTAAAGCAAAAAATATTTGAACTATAAAATCTATTAAAACAAAATTTCATGAAACATCTCAAATTACTATATTAAAAACATACTTTGCCTAACACTCAAATCAATTCTCATAAAATAAATTTTTTTTTAAAGACCCTTAAGTCATTCTTAATCACAAACCTCTTGACATGCACTTTTTCTACAACACTATAATGTATTAGAGTCAAATATCCTTGAAAATATAAATTTTCCTTATTTGACACTGACACATTTTATGGGCAAAATGCATATATGTACATATATTTATTTATAAATAACAACAGAAAAAATTGTCCTTTAGTATAACTATAAAAGATTATTTGTATACTGTTAAAAGGTTGATCAAATTCTGAAAACCGCACTACATTTTTACTTGACTAATACAAATAAAAAAAAACGATATATGTATATGTACTATATATCTATTTAAAATCCTGCTATGCGACATGACACATGTAACATCCTAATTTATGTTCAAATATAAATTTTCAAAAACTGAAAAACATATTACATATGCATATATACATAATGTAGAGTGCGACATATTTTTCGTTACACCAGGGACTTTGTCATATACCATCACAGCAGAAAAATCAAAGTGTCCTTATTTTAATATACATTTTTGTGTTCACATTTTTTGTGGGTTACGAAAAGAAAAATTATTTTGAAGTTATCCTTTTTTTTCTTGTTAGACAAAAGGCGTTTAACTGTCAGGGACAGGCAAAAATAAAATATATATTTAAAAAAAAATTATTATGTCAGAAAATTGCAATAGTTATTAACCAAAGATTGAGATGAGATTTTTAAAAAGGATGTACTTCAAAATACAAAAAAATGGAGAGAGAGAGATGCATTAAAGACTTTCACGTCATCATCATATCCTTGGAATTTATTTTGAAGTTTATTCTACTTTGAAATTTATTTTAATGGGTCGTTAGAAATTTTGTGGAAAGATAAAAATAAAATTTATATAAAACATTTAATAAATTACACTGAAAAAAAATGGTTTGGTAGATATATGTATATTTAATAGCATTATGAAAATTGGGAAAGTGGTTCAAAAAAAAAGGAACTGAAAACTATTTAATAATACAGAAGTAATTTTCAATTATGTATATAGGTAAATTAAATAATATAACAGGTCACGTAACAAACGTTTTTGAAATAATTGTGTAGCAAATAATGTAACTAAAATTCATAGAAAGTATTATATTTTAGGTTTAGAAATTCAATCATCATACATAATCCTTTATTTGTAGACTCTTTTCTACGATAAACCACAATTTCCTTTTCCCCGAACTTCATAGATATCACTAACTTAATATATATTTTATTACCATTTTGCTACAATTAACTTCCCCCCCTCCCCCATATATTGAAATAATAAGCAAATAATTAACAAATTAATCTTTTTCTGACTCTTTCAAAAAAAATATTGCAAATTACATTTTATTGCTCACAATTTCAAATTTGGACTTATTGTCCTTATATGTATATCTTAATTCCAGCAACAGTTATGTGCATACATACATATTTACCTATATATGTATTTTTTTTTTGCTTTCTTTTGTCTGGTCATAGTATTAAATGGTAACTCGCGTAATAAACTATATTATCAATTATTCAATTTTTCTCAGTGTCACTAGAAGATATCGAATATAAATGCATCAGAATTTCCATTCCATATAATTTTACTTCATTTTATCACAATCAATTATTATAGTTTAGTGCGATTCTCTGCAATACAAAAACTTTTCATCATTTTAAATTTATTACAAACATTTTACTTATTCCACTATATATTATAATATCCAGTTAATGCTCTTTCATTTTGAAGGACATTTTTGATTTCTAAAAACATTTTTTATTATTATACTGTTAATAGTTCTCAATCTAAAAATGCGATGACGCACCCTTAACAATGTTGACTTTTAGTTTTAAGAGAAACAAAATAATATTATTATTTTCCATTTTAAGTAGGGTGTGTAAAAGATCACTTAGTCTGCACTCAATAAAATAAACTTTGCATTTTTCACATCAACAAATTTTCATCACAAATAAACATGACAGAGAAATGTAAACGACAACAAATTTACGTCAAAAAATTTATTATATCTACCAAGGCTTTAACCATAAAGTTAAAGGATGACAAAGAAGAAATTTTTTTATAGATAGATTTTTGTCTATATTTATATTTTTTTTTTACAAAGTTATGTTTATTCTTCATTTAATACAATCAGCTATAAAAATACATTTTCTTTCTATTTTCTATTTTTTTTTTCGGCAATAAAATTTGTTGTCATGTTGATAATTTTCTTTTTTGGTTGAACCAAAAAAAAAAAAAAAAAAAATAACAATTGTGATAAATGAGGGCGCGTGCCATGTCAAACATAAAATCCAGGGGCTCAACCAATTTGTTTCGGTTCACTATACATTTCGTATATAGATGAATTTTTCTATATTTTATTCAAAGTGAGTGGTATATAATTTTTATTATACTTTGAAATTATAAATTTAGACATGCAATCAAACAGAATTTTTTTGGATTATTTAAAAAAAAAAAAATTACATAATTCTCTTATATAAATTCATTTTTCAAAATATCATTAGCCCCAGACAACGAGGAATTTTATTTGTCTATGCTACTGGGCAAAAATATATAGAAATTATTAATTTGATGTGGAAATTATATTTAGTTCCAGTGTTCAATTAATTTTCGAAAAATTTCAAAGACCATAATAAAAATAACAAAAATTTTTTAATGGATTTTTATTAAATGTTTTGGAAACTAAGATAAATTCAACATCACAAATGTTTTATTTCACACGTAAATATGTTTATTGATATTACAACATATTCAGAAATTTTGTATATACAGAAAACAAATTTATATTGAATATAGATTTATTGTTCGCAATAATCAAATATAAAACCATTTAATTAGTAGTTTTATTTTAGTAAACTTTTGCAATTGTATACTTTCCTTTTTTTTCTGTGGCGCAACAGCCGATATTGAGCCCTTGCCAAAAGTACATACATTTACATTGTTAGATAGATAGAATATAGAATGTAACTTTTCAATTCAAATACAATAATTTTTTTATACAAAATTAAGAAATTTTCCAAACTAAATTAATTATTTTTTTAATTTGGATGTTTCCAAAATATTGTATAGGTATATATCAAGATATATACGTAAATTACATCTAACAATTGACTAATAAGGTTGTTATAGACTAATTTAATCTGAAAATATAATAATTTTCAGAACAATTTGCACACAAATCTCTATTATTTTGGTCAGTTAACCAACATAAATTTAATTTAAAACAAAGTAAGTAAAATTCTAATAATGTTAAAACAATTTCTCCCTTTTCTAGGATGATATATAAGATTATCCTTATTTTTGCAGCTCATTTTTTTTTTTTTTAAATAAAAAACTTTATAAAAATGCACAAAAAACTAACTTAATTATTTATGCTGCTAATTCTTTTACTAAACTTAACTTAAATAACATTTACTTTACACCATATTTCTTTCATATTATATTTATTTAAAGTCCTTCATTATCCATTTAAATCCTTTAATTTTAAGCAACAAAACAATGTTTCTCCAAACCTCTTCTGTACATTGCTTAACCAAAAAAGAAACGTAAACTAGTCCAGAATATTTTGAAGAAAAAATTTTAATTCACTTAGATTTTTTTTTCTGCATACTTTTCTTTTTTGGTGTACTTAAATTCTTTAAATCCTGTTGTCAGACTTTTTAAACTTACTTTACTTAAAAAAGAATTTCATGTATACTTTTTTCTCATGAAAAAAAAAATTTTCATTTTGAAGAAAAGTGATTATGTTGAGTGAACCTAAAGTGCCAAAAGGTTTGTAATAAAACTTCGGAATTTTGTGGCAAAGTTTTTGCTATGTTTTACGTGGTGTTTCAACCTGCAACTGCAACTTTATTTTCACCTGTAGGTTGATTTTTTGGAAATGTACTGATCATAATTTTTATCTGTATGATTTTTTTTTGTGAAAAATTTATTTGTAAGTATATAAAGAATAATTTAAAAATTAGGAAAAATATAATAAAGTGTAATACAATAAAAAAGGACATTATGTCAAATTGACTATGTCTTCATATTTTTTACTACATTATTTTGTAAAATTGACTGATAGTGCGACAAATTAAACTAATAACTCAAATATTCAACATTTTAAAATTTACTTTTAAAAGAAGTTTGGAAAAAAAATTTTAATCCTCTAAAAACGTAAAAGAATTTTTAACATTTTCCATTTATTTTTACAATTGTATTTAATTTCAAATGTAAAAAAATAAATAAAGTAAAAAATAATTGTCTAGTCGCGAATTCTATTTTATGCTATTCGTCCATTACCCAGTTAAGTAAATATAAATTCAATGCATATTTAAACACATATTAATACGTAAAAAAAAGCAAATAAGGAAACACGCGACTAAAATACCATTTTTTTTAACATTTCGACTTCCTCTTTTTCCAATTTTCAATTCCATCAGGTTAGCAACAAATACTCCAGACTTTCCCCCTGCACATAATATACCATATTATGAATAAAATTTGTATGAAAAAAGGACTTTTTTGTTTACCTCTTATTTGTCATATTGCATTCCAGGATATTACTAGCCTAGAAATTGTTTTATACAAAAGTAAAAACCACTGACACAAAGTTAACATAAAATATACAAAAACAAAACTGATAGAAATTTCATATAATACCGAAAAAAAAGGATATCATATTAAACTATGGTAAAATGGAATGTAGTATAAAATGGTATATAAAGTCCAAAGTCAAGTTGAACGTTTTTATTATATGAAAGGAATAAAAAAAAAGGATTTAAGTAATGTAAAGTTGAAATATTACCTTGCCATCATAAAAAATGTGAATATTTTCGTATATGGCTGTTAAATCCTTTACTGTACAATGAAAAAAAACTATTTTCTAAGGCTACTGTTTCTATTCAATTGCAAAAAAAAAAACTCACGGCCCCCAAGAATTACAGAAATATATATCATATCTCCTCTTTTTAAGCCTCTTAAAATATAGAAAAAAAATTAGAATTTTTATAATGATGTTTTAATGTTTTAGTGTTGGTGTAGTGATGGTTTTGAATTATTAACTATATAAAAACTAAAATTCATAATTACAGATGTATTAGTTAGGTAATTTATTAAAAATGTAATTAAAATATTTTTTTCCAGTAGAAAAAACGGAAATTTTTATTTGATAAAATTTAATTTGTTTGACAATAAAAATAGGTAAATAATTTTGTAATAGAAAAGTAATTATTAATCCCTGTAATAAGTACTTCAAAAACAACTTTGAATAGTTTAATTTAAATCAATAAATGAAAAATTTATAAAATAAAAAATATGTAGGTTATTTAATAAAACTACTAATAAAATATTAACTTTCAATAAAATTTAGGTAGTTAAGTAAATAGAATGTCCTGCAGGAATATACTCTGTAAATATACTAAAGATATTTTTAAAATATATTTATTTTCATTGCAGACTAAACTTTTGACTTTCTTAATTCTTATTAAAAGAGTTATGAGCTTTGAGTAAGTCAATGCAGAGCCCTTCTAATTATATTTCGCGCAAAATATTTAGTCTTCATTACAAATATTTATTATACATAATAATTAATTAAGATTAATTAGTTATATTTTAAATTTATTTGACAACATTTTGTTGTAAAAAATCTTTTCTCCTGAACAAATAAATTCCACTCTCTTAATTATGGTTGTTATTTCTTTGAAAAATATTGAAAACTATAACTTCTCCGGTGCTCTAAATATTTAATTCGAATAAAATACAAAAATAACCAAAAACAAAAATTAATTCCTCAAACGCAAAAGACTTCACTATTTATACAAAAATGCATTCATATAATCAGACTAGACAGGCCCCCACATTTGTATTAGTTTTCTATATAGTTTCTAAGTTCCTACACATACGAGTACAACAAATCAGCCTATAAGAACATATGCCACTGTTCATTTATGTAATGAACATAAAGTAATAAAAAAAAATAGGGAAGCAAATGGAAAACCTATTCAAAAAATGAAACAGAAAAAATAAATTCATTTCTTTATTTATACATTTTTTTTTTTACTGAAGTTGGAAAATTTTTTTCCCTTAAACAAAAACCAAGAAAAAAAATATAATTTTTTTGATATGTTTTTATTTCGTCTTTACCTTTGGGACTGATCGTATGGGTTTTTCCCTATTTAAATATTTCATTTTTCTTTTCTTATGTCTTAAAAAGAAAATTGATGATAAAGAAAATTTTCTTCCACTAAGTATATATGTATAAGAAAAAAATTCATTTTCGATTCCGTCGTGTTTTAATGTCAAAATTGACAATTTAAAAGGAAAAGTTAATGTGTTATTATTGTTGTTTTGAGTATAACTCCCTTCACCCATCTCCAACCCATAAAAAGTAATAAAAATAAAGTGAAATTTTCTGTTGGTTGTCAATCAGGATCTTCCGGTTTCCTGCCAAAATAGATATAATAACAAAAAAAATAATTGTGTTAAAGTGAAAATTATTATTGAAAAATTTTTTTTTGTGTGAATTTTTTTTTTGCATAATTTCTTATTTCATATACCAAAGAAGAAGAAAAAGGATTGGAAATATAAAGTGTTTTTCCCGGAAAAATTTAAATTAGTACAATGTTTTTTTTGACACTATAGTTGATTTTAAATAATTTAATTAAATTATCTTCCAAAAAAGGATAAATAACCGAAGAAGTTGTTGGTATAAATTCTTTCTAAAAGTGTGGTCCAAATTTAAAATATAAAATGGGTAAACTATTTCAATATTTTCGTTTTAAAAATGAAGGAAATTGTAATTTGAATCCACCAACAACTAAAAGAAGAAAATCATCATCATTTTTAAAATCTACACTACGAATTGGTGTAAGTATACAAAAACTTTTAATGGCCCAAAAAACAAAATTCTTTTTTTAAATATCACCATAAAATGACATTAACTAATCATAAGTTTTCATGTTTAACATGATGATTTACATAATAATTTTCACAGCATCAAACACACTATACACCAGTTGTGGTAATTTATCAATCATATACATAAAAGCATTAGAGCATAAAATCACAAAAAAAAAATTAAATATCTCATAAAAACTCTTGTAAAATTTTGAAATTTTTTTTTTACTATTAATTTTTTGTGAAAAAATTTCATAATGTGCGGTGCACTTGAGTTGATTTTATGGATGATGATAAATACAAAAATATACAAGCACTTATTACATATTTATAGTGAAAAAAAATGCCTATTAAGTGCATGTTTTCCACTTAATAAGGATTTTACTATTTAAATTTTCATGATTATTTATTGTTTTCTATTTTTATGATCCGAACATGAGAAAATCTTCATGAATAAATTTTGTTTTTTTTTTATTATCTAAAATTGTGACATTAAAAAATTTACTATAATAGAAAATGACTAATCTCTCATAAGGATTTTCCTTTAAGTAAAAAGAATGTTGAATAAAAATCTCTTGTTTAAGTGTTTAAACAATTTAGAAAATAGTTTTTTTTATGATCAAGAAAAATAGAACTGAAATTTTCACATAAGAAAATTTTTGCTTTTTCACAATTTAGTTCGGTGAGACATTTTCTGTTTTCGACTATTTTACTATATATGTACACAAAAAGATTTTCCATTTATCTAGGAATGTTATTTTAAGTATTTGTTAGTTTATCGGGTGCTCGTGATTGTTCAAAAAACTATTATGTACATATACAAAAAAAAATATTCTTTTGTTGATGTTTTGGTATGAGAAAATTTATGAGAAAACCGTTGAGTGCCAACATGATCATAAATCCTTGAGGAAAATATAAAAACGAGGAAAATTGAAAAAAAAAACATAATAACAAATAGAAGAGAAACAAATAATAAAAAAAATGGATTTTTATTATAATGAAAATGAACATTCGACCACTGAATTGCATTTATACAATACATATAATACCACAAATTTTATTTTTCCATTTTTTGTTGTAGCTTTGGCAGCTGCTGGGTTATTCTAGGAAAATTCAGAAAATAATTCATATATGAATTAAAAAAATATGAATTGAAAATGTTCTGAAATATTTTCAATTAACTGCAAAAATTAGGAACTATGTATTTAAATTATTAGAATATTGGTTTTACAGAATTATGATTCACGGACAATTCGTAGAAAACCAATTGGTAGGGAAAAAATGGTCGGAGGGTATTCGAATTTTTCATACAAATTGTTATAGTTACTTACTTATTTAATATTTTTCGGAAAAGGCATAATTTTTTTATTTTCCGGGTAATTATTTTCCATTATTTATTTTTCTATGATTTTTTTCTACTAATTGTCCGGATACCCAAAAGTTATACATCTTGTTCTTGGCGTAACTGCTATAGATGAAGATGTACACCAACCCCATTAATATCCAAGCTCATTGATACATACACATATATATCTTGTTCATGCTTTACCTGCAGGTTGAAGGTGGTGTAATCTACCTTATGTACACCTACCTCATTGAAATTGTAAATTGTTCAACTATAAATAAATTTAATTCTTTTCCACAATTTTAATTCCACAATTTCAACAAAAATTTATGTTTATGGTTAAAATAATTGTTACATTTTGTTGATCGATTATTTTAGTTCAATCAATTTATTTTATGTATAAAATAAAGAGAATTTATTTTAATGAATTTAATTGTAACCAATTCCTTTGAGAAATCTTTGGTAATTAAATGCGCAATAAAGATTATAATTAAAATAGGTATATATATAGTTTATGGATTTATAATTGCAGCAATAAAGTTAATTAGGAATTATAGTTTAATTTTATTATAATTATAATTGGGGCAAACATTGAAATTCAAAATTATCCTCGAAGGAAAACCAAAGGAATTAAAAAGTTTTTGGAAAGAGATTTTACTCTTTGAAGATTTTAATTAAAAGATTTAACAGATTATGAAACTAGAAAAACTAATTGCAAAATTGGTATATAAAAATTGATAATTAAATAGAATATGTGATAAGTTTTTGATGAATTTAAATCACTAGAAATATAAGTTAATTTAATTGATCAAATATGTGGAAACTAGAGAAATTCTAAAATGAATTATTTACATTCTGATTTTAATAAAAAAAAAAATCATTGTTTCAGAATATGTTGGATCGAAATATAAAACATTGAAAAATTGAATTAAATATAAGTTTTTTTATTCCTACTCTGCACTACTCGATATAAAAGGAATAAAAAACGATGTAGTGCAAGGGGAAAATATGATTTAGAATTGATTGAAAAAAATTTGTCCACTTTGTTGATATTTTTCAAAAAAATCAAATTTTCAATATTCAAATATACGAAATGAAGTATCTTCTTGTCAAATTTATAGTTACCATATTAAAATTTAATAATTTCCCATTAATTTCCCTTTTACTCTACGTGTTGTACTGAATAATTATGTAGAGTAGCTACAACAACAACCATACAGATACTCTACTCGTATAGTACAGAGTAGGAATAAAAAACACAGCTATAGATCACTTTTCTATTTATTTGGAAATATGACATATATCAATCATTTAAAAAAAAACATGAAAAAAATATAAATAAAATATAGGAGTATATCATAAATTTAATTCAATTTTAGTCTAATCTACAGTAAAATTTTAACATTTTAATCAATATTTTTACAAAATAAAATCTCCCCCCAAAAATTATCCTATACAATAATTCTTTACTTCATATTTTTTTAATTAATAGATTTTCCTTCTATCTCTAGTAAATTAAACCCGAACCACTTGAAGACATCAACCCTAAAATACATGATTTTAAATAACATATAATTTATCATAAATATACAAACATAATTATTATGTTTTCATAATTTCTTTCTTTTTCATTAACTTTTTCTTTTACTATATTTTCTGTGTTCTTTCCATAAATTACATAAAAAAATGTTTATTAAAAAAATTTGTTGCTTGGAAAATTAAAATTATAATAAAAAAATATTGAAGGAAAAAAAGGTCTTTTTAGCTTTTTTTTTTTATAAACACAAAAAACAAAAAACGCAGTTGAAACTTAATTGCCTGTCATTATTTTATGACATGACGTATACAGAAAGGAGTCAATAACATACAAAAACGACGTTTGTTTATTTGTTTGTGTTTTATGTTTCATTGTATGAATATCCTGTTTCATTTTATTCACATATCTTCTATATTAATGTTTTTTTTTACTTAGTCGCCCTCAAGCATATAGTCACATTTACATAGAATATGTTGTAATATAAATTTACCTTTTGATTAACAAAAAGCCTTTTAGAACGAAAATATAAGAAGAGAAAAAATTTTATATCTCGAAGTTTTGATTTTGATTTCTGAAAAAATTCTTTTGCAAAAAAAAACGATGATAATCATGGTAAAAACAGCGAAATTATGTATTTTTATTAGAAATATACTCTGATTATGCTTCTACTTAAATTTACGAAGTATATTTTGTTAGGGTTCCAAATTTGAAATGTACGAAATTTTGGTCAACATAATTATGAAATTAAAATTAGCAAAAGTCGGAATATTATATATATTTTATTTCTAGGTATATACCTTTCGCTTAGTAGTGAATTTAATTAATTGTCATGATGCTCTATACCAGCACATGTTCCACTTAAATAATATAACAATATTTTACTCGATGGATCAAATATGCGACCATAAATGCGAAAAGTGTATTCTAATTTGGACCTAATATCTTATATGTGAATTGAAATGTTAATAAAAAAAAGTAGTTAATCTTCATTAGAATTAACACTTTGTTGTTGAAAACTTTTGAAAATATGTCGTAAAATGCAAATAATGGCAACGCTTTCTGACAAATTCGATAAAAGCAAAGAAAACTTACCAATATGAAAGTACCACATTTGAAAACAAATCAATATAATTTCTAATTGGTAACCCTGAAATAAAATCAACCAGAAAATAAAATAAAGAACAAACAAAAAATATGTAAAAAAAACTTAACATATTTCTAAACTTTCATTTACAAAAAGCATAAAATTCATTAAATATTATTGCTATACATATATAATTATTTCTTTACATAAACCTCACATTCAAATACCAATTCCAACCCTAAAACAAAACCAAATCTGTTTGAAATTTGAGCCTCAACTAAAAATCGCGATTTTTATTTATAATTCTTTATTGAAGAAGCCATTTTTTACCATCATTAACAAAAGAGAACAAAAGCATATGCACTTAAATTGCGTATCTGTACCAATTTTGAATAGAATTCGTGTAGTTATCATCCCCTTTGTTTCAGCTACTTAAAAAAACCCTATGGACACTTTCAATAGATTTGCAATTTTCTCTGTGTTTTATTGATTTCAGGTTTGGTTGGACATTGTATGATGCGAGCTCACTGCTGCTGCTACTAACTATAATTATAAAAAGGCATTCATTATTTTCCAGAAACGTAAATTTTTTTTTGTTTCTAGCGGCTTTAGTTCAAAGGTTACATGAGTATATAAGGACATTAAAAAAAATTGCCAGTTTTATACTCTTCTCAAAAACCATTCAATACCATAATAGAACGGAAAAATATGAAATTATTTACTCGAATGATTTCAAATTATACAATAAAAAAAACAAAATGTGTTTGCGGAAATTTCTAAATCCAAAGTCAAAAGGCTAGTTTTTTTTCTTCTAGCTAAATAGATTTCTAATTCAAACACAGAGTTGGGAAGGAAGCCGATATTATTGTAGTATAATCAAACAAATTTTTTCCTGTCAATCACAAATATGCACACGATTCATTAACTTTTCAGATAATAGATTTTTTTTTTGTTTTTTTAATATGGGTGCGCCCACAAAATTCAATAGTTACCCAAAATAACAAAGCTATAACATGGAAAAAAAATATCAGATTACATAAGTGATGTTTTTATGACATTATTATATAATTCTAATGATGATGAGTTAATCTACAAAAAAAAAAATATTTCTTTTAAATCAAATTAATTCATCCAAAAGAATTTTTGGGCAATTTTTTGTTGTTGTTGGTTGGTGAATTATTTGAAATGATGAAAATTATTTGATTGCCTTTTATAATAAACTCCCACTCTTTAAAAATGTCTAATTCAATTTTTAAACCTCATTTAACATTTTCATTAATTATATAAGTTTTTTTTGTTGTAAAAATTCCAAAAATTAATTTGGTAAAAAAATAATAATAGGCGGATGACAAAAGTATAAGTTAGAAATTTGGTTCAAAATTGAGTGGCACAAAACATAAAGAATGATTGAAGAAAATTTCAAAATATATAAAAATTACGAGGTGAATGCTTAAAGAATTGTAAATTATTGAGCAATTTTTAGAATATCGTTTATGACAATTTTACTATCTAGAAAGAAAAAATTCAGAAAAAATATAAAATTTACCCTCGAGATCTTTAAGACGATTTTCATAATGAATTAAAATTAATTATGCTTATTATGTTCACATATTGTGGTGACATGGCACACGCGTTAAAATATATATTTCTATTCTCAATTTTTTTTTTTTGTAGAAACTTTTATTATTTAATTTAACAAACGAAAAATGCTTAAATTTCCATCAACAACTATAAAGATACCCAGAAAATATTGTTTCATATAATTCACAAAAATTTCTTATGTTTTTAAAGAGTTTCCATAAATCTTTCAACATAAAAAAAGAGGCGTTTTAGGTGTCATATGCCGTTTTTTTTATTATGCTTCATTATTTGCTACAAAAAAAAAAAAACAATTTTAAGCGATTTCATCTTTTGAGGTGATTTTTTTTTTCTTTCTCTATACCACAAGTAAATAAATAATAAAGAAATAAAGGGTAAAAAAATCATTTCATTCGCAGCATGAGATCAAGAAAGAAAAATCATACTCGGTTCGTTTTATTTTACTTAGTAACAACAAAGCTTAAATGTTTATTTTTGCCATTTTATTATTATTTTTATTTTTTTTTGCTCAAACATTTTTTTTATGATAATAATTTATATTTTTAATGGGATTTTTCTTTTATTTTGATAAAAAAAAAGCTGAGCTTAATTGAAGAAGAAAGAGAAACAGTTTGATTTTCTGTCTATTCTTCCTATTGAGGAGCGCTTATGTTTATGTAAAATTTATAGATACTTATTTCCAGTTATACATATAACTAATCAAAAGTATAAATGATTTCATTTAAGAAATATTGATGAACTTTAATGATAATAATAGTTATAAGGCAAATTAGCCAATACAGAAATTTAAAATTTATGTTGCTATTTACATTTGATGGATATATTTCAGGGAACTATGTTAATAATAATAATACCAACCTGATTATAAAATTGACGATTTCTTGAGGATTAAAGGGTACTTTTTATATTATCAAGAAGACAGTTAACTAATCTTACCAAAATAAGCTATAAATAAGCTAAATTATGTATTTTAAAAGATGTGGTATTATATTTTAGAGGAATTTATGGTTCGGAATACATATAAAATTATTATGTCCAAAAATTTCAATAAAATTTCAGGAAAACCTCTAAAAAGGTAGGGCTAAGCCCACATCGGGCAGTTGTGCCAAAAGAAGAAGAAGAAGGTATTTATATTCTTGATTTTCATCCCATCAATTGTATAGGCTTTTTTTTTTACTGATATAAGACTCCGGTATTATATTCTTGAGTCTTTATATCAGTCTCAAAAGATGTTGTATGTTCTAGTGTAGTCAATTTTTGTAGTCAAATATAATAATTAAATTTTGGTGAACTGGACAGCCACACTGCAACTGCAGAAGACTGACAAAATTATCACTAATTGAGTTTTATCTGACCATGATAGTTTTAACTTCATTTACTATCTTTCCATAAACAACCAAGTAAACATCATTTAGTATATTTTCATCAATATTCAAATAATTCTATGCTATCATACAAAGTTTACTTCATTTGAAGGTATTACATTCTTGAGGCTGATATGATACACCTTTCACATTTATGGTGTATCAAAAATATTGTACAATATACCAATGAGTAATACACATCAAAATTTACTTTAAATTATTTTTTTCGCCTGAAACTTGAAGGCATTCAACACCTTTTAACCTTCTTTAAGCCCAGCAAAATAAAAATAAACAATTTCCTTTGATGATATCAAATTAAACCAAATTAAAATTAATGGTATTTTCTTTTTGTGCACCACATAAAAAAAAACTTTTTATAAATTTTCATATTTTCTCGGAGGCGCACAAAATTTTCTTTATATAATTTTTTTTTGTAAATTAATTTTATTGAAATTATTTAGCAGAGCAGAAAAATAAATTATTTTTTTATTTTTTGAAATGAGATTTCACACTTTTTTGGGGTCTACTACGAAATCCCGTTTACCAAAATCCCGTTTATCAAAATCCCGTTTATCAAAATCCCCTTTTTTGAAATCCCGAGGACCAAAATCCCGTTTTTTTAAAATCCGGTGGACCAAAATCCCGTTTTTTTAAAATCCGGTGGACGAGAATCCCGAGGACGAAAATCCCGTTTTTAGGATTTTATTTTATTAATTTACACCGCGCGGTGTAAATTAATAAAATAAAATCCTAAAAAATGGATTAAAATGAGAAACAATAGCAAAAAAAATAAAACAAAAAAGCAAAAAAAAATATAAAATTTACAAAAAAACGTAAAAAAAAAATAAAATTTACAAAAAAAGCAAACAAAAATATAAAATTTACAAAAAAAGCACAAAAAAATATAAAATTTACAAAAAAAAGTAAAAAAAAATATAAAATTTACAAAAAAAAAAAAAAATATTAAATTTACAAAAAAAGCAAAAAAAAATATAAAATTTACAAAAAAAAAAAATATAAAATTTCAAAAAAAGCAAAATATAAATATAAAATATAAGTACAAAATATAAAGTATAAAAATAAAAACAAACAAAATGGAGCCAGTATCCCACCACGTCCGCGTCGTTGGCTCTGGATAAAGTCGAATTACACGATATTTTGATAAATTTTTCAAAAATCCCGTCGAAAAACGGAATTTTTAAAAATATTGGATTTTAAAAAAAAACTTTTAGAAAATCGGTATTTTGAAAAACGGGATTTTCGTCCGCCGGAATATTAGTCCACTAATTTTTTTACAAAAAAAGGGATTTTGGAAAAACGGGATTTTGGTCCGCGGGATTTTATAGTGTTCCCACTTTTTTGTAACGAAAGTGTTGAAGGAATGAATGATTTAATTGATTTTTAATTTTATAACATTCATAATTAGTATAATTGAATGTCACACAAATTTTATGAAATTATGTAATTTCAATTATTTAATTTAAAATTCCTTACTAAAATTATATAAAAAAAAAAATTATATAAAACAAAATTTATTTGATGGAAATCACGAACATCATTAATAAATTATAAAAATTTTAATAGACTAAAAAAGTTTGGATTTCATATTGAAAATTTTCATTCTTCTATTTTTATAAATTGAACAAAAAAATCCCTTTTTTTGTGTGGAAAACTACAATAAAGTTTCAAGCATTTTATAGCTATCGTCATCAACTTTTGTTGTGACAAAGTATTCTACTAAGGGTGACCATAAAATTTTCAAAATATTTTCGATAAAAATTGGGTAAAAAATAAAACTAAATTGTCAAAATAATAAGTAGAAGCCAAATAAAGGATTTTAAAGTGTCATAAATTTTTTTTTGTTATAAATTGAATAAAAAAATGTGCATATTTGTAAATGAGTCGAAGGACTACACTGAAAAAACAAATTTAATGATTATAAGTAAAACATTGTGGCATTTTAAAGGACTTGAGAAACTTGGATTTTATTAAGGGCACAAAAAATTTTTCTAAAAAGAATACTTAAACACTTTTGTGAAGATAATAAATTGTGATTTCGGTGAATATAAGAACACGAGAATTGACTCTACAATATCCAGTGAATATTTCAGACCAATGTGTTCCAAAAAACAATTATCTCACAATCCCTAAGTCAATGTTTGTCCAACTCATTCTTAAGTTAATCGTAGGTTCAATATTTATCGGGATTATTTGAATCAAATGTAATATTTTATGCTAAATTTAAAATAACTTTATATTCCCTAACAATTTCTCTCAGTGTACACAATACAATTTATGTTGGTTTTATGCTATTTATTTTTATATATATTTCTTATTATTCTTTCGAAATATTGAACTTTTTTGGTTGCACATTTATTTATTTTTTCAAAGGATTCAATTCTATTGACTATGGTAGTGCGATTAAATTGAAATTTCCATTATATTATTTTGCTATATATTCAATATTATATATCTTTTTATTGATTATTCGAGTTACTATAAAGGTACTCGAGAAAACTTTGCAATTCAATTCAATTCTTATTTTTCTATTTTTTATTTTTACCATTTTCAGATTGTGAAAAAGATTTTCAAAAATACAATTTTTTTTTTCAACAATTTTATAATTTTGGGCAAAAAAAGGATATGCATAAAAAATACAATACAGAAAATATACTCTTAAATATACAATAATACCAAAGAAAAATACTAAAGGGAATTTCATATTTTATTATTCTTCTTTCACACTGAATCCAAGGATAATACAAAATAAATAAGATTTCTCATCAGTTTTATTTTTTTTTCCATAAATGAGCTTCAAAATGATTTTTTTCCAGGTAGAGAATATCCTTCATGATTTCGAGAAATCATTTAAAAATAAATTTTGAATTTGAAGACTAATTTTATATTTTTGGAATTTCTGATCCACCTACTTTTTACCAATTTTTCGTTTAAGGACAAAGTCAATAAAATTCATGATTTTTGTGATTTTACAAAAAAGAAATTTACGATAATTTTGGTTGTCTATATAATTTTAGGGGTGGATCATTATTATTTTTAGGCCAGTGAGGGAAACCATCTAATTTTAAATGATAAATCGATAATAATTATGAAATAAAGGAATTTTTAGAGGTTGGATATTAAGTGTCGCCCATAACTAAAGTATATAGAAACCAGATGAAATATTTTTCAAAAGATTTTTTTTTTTACTCTAGCATAATTATATAAAAATTTTACTAACCGATAATTTATTTTTATGTTAAAGGAAATTACGTATTATTCATGACTAAATATTAAGGATTATAGTATAAGTGAGCAGGTGCCAGGAAATGAATTAATTGTGTACTTAACTTTAAAAAATTGCGTGAGCATAATTCATTAAAAAAAATATATAATTTTAAAGAGTAATTACATTTTTTTCGAATTGTTAAATGAAAATTAAGAACATATGCAATTTAATTGTTTAAAATTCAACTATATTTAAATTTTAACCTAATTAGATTACTCCAATAATAAAATATAGGCTAAAATATTAAATTTTTATAAGGATTCAATAATAAATTATATATTTAATAACTAAATTACTTTATTAATGATTTAATCAACCCAGCATAAAACTAAAATTTTCATATTATATTATTAATCTTCATTTAAATCTCATTAAATACTTTTAGTCTAATAAACACTATATACATAAAAGAATATTATAAACACTTTTTCTGTCAAAAATTAAAGTGCTTTTTATATAATTTCGGAGAAAACAAGTTAAGAAACAAAACAACAATATATAAGAAAAACAGAAAACTGTCAATTCATTAATTAACTTTAATGCCAAAAATAAAAATAAATTGCAAAAAAAAAACAACATACACACAAAAAATATATAATTTTTACCCACACAATTTTCGACTACACTGGGCGATGTTGTACCCATCAGAATCATTGGAAATTATATATTTAAATGGTTTTTTTTTCGTATGTAATTAAGGAATTTATTGGATTTGGCATTATTTAATTAAATTACTTTCTTTCTTTTCTTAATTCTCCGGATATAATTATGTACTGGCAATGTGTAGAAAATTGGCCTGTTTAGAAAAATCCAGGATATTTTCACTTCCAATTCCGATACTTTCAATTTGAGATAAGTCAATAAATTTCTTCAATTTAGGCGAATATTGAATAAAAGATTTTATTTTTGTGGAAATGTATGTGTGAAAGAATATCGCACAAATTCAGCAAATAAATAATTAACATTAGGAATAATTAAGTTCTTATCATAGATTCAATCATTATGTTCAGTCTCGAGAGCGGTTAACATACCCTTGACCCAGTCGGAAAATAAAGACCTAAGAAGTGTTAGGCCTATTGAACACTTCCAATTGAGTTCATTAATCCACTGGAAAAAATCCATCTACACAACAATTTTCAAATCCATCTACACAACAATAATTCCTGTAATCATTTTCAACTAATTTCAATTGTCCTGGTCTCTTCGATAAAATTAAATTCAGGTCAAAGTTATACTGAAAACCTTTACTCTCCTAATTCTTTTGGGTGAAATCAATTCATGTATATAATATCAAAGAAAAAAAAAAAAAGATATCTAAATAAATAATATTAAGGAACACTTTTTCGATATTTTACCATTAAAAAAAATCGTCTTTAATTACCCTGGACATTAATTTATTTTCCTTTTCTGTATTTTTTTACCATTTTTTCTTTTACTTTTTGACTTAATTCTTTTGCTTTTTCATGCTTTGTAGCTTTGCTTATTCTTTTTCTTAGATAAAATGACTAATTTGTGTAGTTGTACATGGTTTTATTTATCCTTGTTCCTTACAATTTCATCATTTTTTTTTGTTTGGAAAATATTTCTAAGTTGTCGTCTCTCTTTAAAAACATAAAATTCTTTTAAATTTTTTCGTGGATTTTTGAAATTTTCTCTGGTACTTTTTTTCTGTTTGCCATTGCTTTACTGCCAGTTGCCATTTTCGTACAATTAAAACACAGCTAAACTTTTTGTTTCTTAATTTTCTCTATACAACTTTGTGTTTTTCTTGTTTATGGTTCGAAAAACGTCCAATGAGGAAAAGAAGAATATAATTCTTGCGTGTCAGTTATAATGCCAAGAATTGGGTGATTAATTTATTACACGATCAAGTAAAAATAAAAACACAACATTGAATTTTTATTTTGAAGACAGAAGTCAAACGCAGAGAGAGCATAAAAGGTAATTAATTCAATTACTGCTTATACATATAAGAAATATAAAAGTAATGCAAAGAAAAAAGAAGCACTAAAATTAGACATGAATGTCGAATATTTCACAATTAATGATCTGAAACTATCAAAAATGATAATTTGCTAAATTAATAAAACTAACATTATAATTTTTGAAAGAATAATTGAAATTATAAATTGATAGAGAAGTGGATTATTTCTAATATTATGTTGAGTATTTATTTAAATTTTAGTCTAGCGAAATATACGAGTATTTCAATCAAGGATAAAAAGTATTTTTCAGACACGAGATAGAAAATATTCATGCTAGTTTACTGAGTATACAGAAAATTAGGAATTTAATACATATGTTTAAGTATAATAAGCGTGGATAATCTTGCTAATGTTAATGTAATGTATTAATATATAACAGTCTCTGTTACAGGAGTGGCTGTGGCTTAGGTTCTTCTAATAACGTTCTAATAAATTTTTAAAATTGCAATAAAGTAGTCTTCAATTTATTGCCCGACTCGATATTTTGTATACCATAATAATCTTTCATAAATCTACAAGTTCTGTCATTGCAAATTAATCTAACTTCGTCTGTTCTGTTATTCCGTAACCAAATTTCTCATCTCTGAAATAACACAACATTGATTGTGTTCCTTTGTCCGCTCCTGACCACAACTTTTAATTAAACCAATTTAATTTTTCACAATTCACAATTCTAACGTAAAATGTATATTGTGTGGCTAATATATGTATATCATTAAAAAATCTTTGAACTTCACAATAATATTTTTATACATTTTTTCATATGACCATGCACCTTTGTAGTTGCACTCTATGCTGCATTACATTTTCCAATATCAGTCATCCATGTTGTGTCAGGTTTACGCGTTAGAGAGATAGAATAAATAATTTTAAATGTTCTGCACAAGAAAAAGATTAAAGTAAACAATTTTCTAACAACAACAAAATTGTGAAAATTACTTGCAATATTTCAAAAAGTTTTCTATTTAAAAAAGATCTTATGCGATGTAATTTATTTATGTTGAGTTGAGCTGCATTTCTTTTTTTTGCACAATTTATAAAACAAAAAATATGTTAACTTTGTTAATGTAATTAAATATGGTTCAGTGAACAGTTGGACAATTATTACAGTTTTGTCATTAACACTATATTTTTATCTCGTCACATTTTTTTTTGTCTTCAAAAAGACAAAGTTTCAAAGATAATCACTTTGTAATTATTAAGTTTAGAAATATAGTTTTATAATTTCTTTTTTTTTGTTGCATTTAAGAACGTGTTTTAAAAATTTTATTCTGAGATTTTTTGTAGATGGTTAGTCAAATCGGTCGGGCAATAGGGTATTGTGAATGAGTTAGAAGTGTTTTGCTTGATTAGAAATTTTGAAAATCTAGAATTATAATTAAACTATATAGCAAATTGAAATAAATTTATTGCAATTAATTAATAGAATTAGTTTTGCTAGATTATTAGAATTTTTGCATTTTAATTAATTAGAAAAGTGAATTCAAAGTATGCATTAATCTGGGCTCGTCAATATTTTAAACAATTATAAAAATTCTAGCAATTATCAGAGAAGCAATTTTTTTGCCTAATACAATCAAAGCTTATACTTGCTGTAATTGCACTTACGCTAAAGTCTATAATTTGCTAATTCATAAAAATATATTTCAATGAACTAAAATTTCGTATTATGTATTACAAATTTTAAATAATTTGAAGATAGAATAATTTGGAATTAATAATTTCTTTAACGAATTTATTCAACGATCTTTCCCAATTAAGTAATTCAAAAGCAGAGAAAATTTTTAAATGAGCAAAATAAAAATTAACAACAGTTGCCCAACATTTACATTTTTTATTCTTTTACTGCAATTTATTTGTTTTTTAACCTTTTTTTTTTAATTAATTTTCTGTTCACTTTAAAGATTTTTAATTTTTCTTCATTTATGTATTTATAAATATGAAAATAAAATCTATTAACTAAATCTTGGGGTGTGTTGATTCAAATATATTATATTACATATAACAAATTTTGAAATTGTTATTATTTTACGAATTGTAACTATAATTTGACAAATAAACTAGGAAAATACCATCAATCAATTGGACGACTACCATAAATTAAATTTTGATGTGGTTTAAGTTTAAATATATTTTGGAATAACTTATTGCATTGCAACTGCATAATAATTTCGAAAAACTTTCATGTTAACAAACAATTCCTTTCATTATATAATCAATACACCTAATCAGAATATCTAACAGGACGACTTATTCAAAATTTAAGAAATTACTATAAAAAAGGATAATTGAAATAGGGATTTAATTTGAAAAATATCTAATAATTAAATAAAATAGTCCTTATCCTTACACTAAAATAATAATATTTCTGGAACGCCTAAAAATCTATTTAAAATTATAAAGCACAAAAATATCCTTTCTATTTACATATAAAATTTTCTGAATAAGCAAAACTTAAATTGAAGAATTAAAAATTCAAATCTATATACTATTTTTCTTTTATAATACCTTCATTTTTTTCTATGTTATCTGCGTGTTAATATGCATAAAATATAATAATTTTTTACACTGATATTTTTTTTTAATACCAATTTATGCTGTTGGCTTTGGTACAGGCTCTGCCATTGCTCTTAATCTTTGTTCAACAACAACAAATTTTTTTTTTTTATAAATACAGTAGAAAGAAATAATGGAATATAACAAGAACTTTCCTCCTAAACAACTTATAAGTCGTAATAATAATAAAGACATATTACAATATTGCATAAATTATGTAAATTCTCAGTGCAAAATGATATTATAAAATTATAAGTAAAACAAGAAAAAAGAAAGATGAAAATTTTAAACATCAGACTAAAAAAAAAAAATTGAATTAAGAAAATTGTAAAAAAAAAAAAAAATCTTGTAGCATAAAGTTTGTTTTTGTTATACAATGATTCTTATTACATAGTTTTTTTTATGTTGCAACGAGAAGCTACTTTCATTTTAACACAATATTATGACATTATCTACAATATCCGGAATATTAAACAATTTTTTGTTGTATGATGTTTTGTTGCAATTTTTCCTATTACAATTTTTAATTTAAACGAATTTGATGAAATGGCGGATGAACTGACACCGCAAAACTAGTAGCAGCAACAAGTGTCTGGCATAGAATATTAAAATATTAGGGCATAAAAAAAGGTATAGCATAGGAGAAAAACCTTTAAAAAACTTGTTAAAAGAAATTATATAACAAATTCAAATTATATATATAAAATCTAATATAATGTACAAAATAATCTTCATAGTTTGCAAAGTCAGCAATGATGTTCGGTTTTCTTATGCTAAAGTAAAAATATATTTTCTATCTAAAACTTCTAATAACAAAATTACTTTTCAACATTACATAATTCCTTACAAGTTTTCTAATATTTGATATTTGGTTTTCAGATATTAACCACCCTGAAACTTTTGGAATATACATATAAAACCAAAAAACCGAATCCACAATTAGACTGTCAAAAAAGTTTACAATATTTCTTATGTATACTAAGCAAATATAAATTTTCATTTTAGAGATTATATGACTTCATTTTCACTGCAAGAGAAAAATTTAAATTTATATAAAGTTTCTGGTAAATAATATGTTAATTTAGAATTATGAGAATTTATGTTTTGAGCTATTATCAAAGCCTTTTTTTAAAAGAAACTTTTCGAAAGATAATTTTTAGAAATATTTAATTTAAATATTTTACTTGTAGTCTTAATTAAGAATGTTTACATTTTGTCAAACTAAATTATGCGTGGTGGTCCTCTCCAGGCAGCCTGCTTAAAGTTTCTGAAAAGAAAATTATCAGCTATAAATAAATTTCAGGAGCATTTCAACAATTTACAGCATGCATAGATTTAAAAATACATATATGGAAATTAAGTTAATTTAAAAGTATATGGAAATTTTTTCAATTACTCATAGGTGTAGTAATTTTAAATTACTTAGCAATAGATGGCATCACCATTTAAATTTTTTTATTTAAATACATTATAAAAAATGAAATGTTTAAATTCATATCGTATCATTCTTTATTTATTATAGCATAATTTATAAATTTATCTTCATTTATTAAATAAAATCATAATTTTTTCCTCAGTTTTTTTTATATAATAATTATTTCCTGTTTTTACCCCTCGTTGATATTATAGTCAATTTACAAAACACTGTAATTAGTTGAAAAAATTACCATATTATTTAAAAAAAAAAAAAAACAGGAACACAAGTGAATTTTACGTGAATGGACTTAATATAATCCTACAAAATAAAATTAACTCAACCAGTTTTTCATTTATTTCCCTTTTATTTTAGAAATTAATTCCAGAACATTGAATCAATTAACTTAGAAATTCTGTGTTGAAGGTGTCACAGTTTGTGGTAATAAAAAATTCAATGCACGCCAACATTTCTGCTCACCAGATTTAATTTAATAGCTAAATTTATAATTATACTAGGAAAACTTTATGTTTAATTACTCTCTATATCTATACTATATTGGCCAACAAATCTAAACTATAAATTTTTTTATCAGTGTTTTGATTCATGTTGAAATTTACATAAATTTTATATGCTTATATTATTATATTTTCGGTTTTGGTTGAAATGCATCAAAAATTTACAAGCAGAAACAGTTACAGGCGCAAACAAACTTTTTTAAATATTTGGACTACAAAAAACAAAATTAATATGTATATTTAATAGACGAAAGACATGAATATCATATAAACAGCATTTTAATTTCAGACTTTAAATCTTGGTGCTTTTTTTTATTAATATAGTCTACAATTTCAACAAACAATCTGAAAAAAAAATATCTATGCTGCAATGCCAAAATTACACCTAAAGGTAAAACAACATTTAATTGCGGATGCACCTGTTTTTTAAGTTACATATTTAATTTTTTATAGCATCTTGTTCTTCTGGATTTGTTCCCATTTCATATCTATTTTTTTTTTAAGTAATTTATTTTTACTTTGTTCTTTCTATTTTGCAGATTTTATAAACGTTTATTTTTTAGATTTTCATGGTATTCAAAAGTAAATAAATTGCCAAACTAAAGCAAATATAATAAATTTTCAAAATTTCAACTAGAATTTTTTTATAAATTGCTTAGATTTTAATTCTGTCGAGCAGTCATGCCCTTGATATGAAAACATTTTGTTATTATAAAAATGATGAACATTCATTTTTTTTGCCCAGACGTAGAGAGTCACCACCGCAAACAATATGACACGAATTTATAATTTCATGATAAATGCAACAAAAAAAAGTTATTTATAAAACAATATTAAAAATTATTAAATGCAAATTATACAACAGAATATTTTTATGTAAATTTTTCTAAATTAATTTTGCATATGCACCAAAAATTTATATATACATAAGTAGATTAGAAATGAAATTATTTTTTATCATGGTTCATAAAGAATATTTATTTAATTTTAACAGATTTAATATTTTAATATATAAAACGTCTGTAAATTTACAGATAAATTTCAAGTTTAAATGTTAGTAAAGTTTATAATAAAATCTAAGTTTAAATTACATAAAGGCTGGACAGGATATCCTTTTCAATTTAATAATTTTATTTAATATATTTTCAATTTAGAATTTTAATATTTTTTTTTTTAATTTGCATTATTTCATCTCCCCTTTTACAGAGATAAATATTTTTCGTAGTTATTTTAAAGGCAAACTTTTGAAATACTCAATTTATTTGAACTTCCGGATAAAAAGTAATAATTTTTTTTTTAGAAATTATTAAATTTTTGAATTTCCGGATTTGTATTTTCACCAATATTTTATAACGCCTAGAAAATTATATTTATATATAAATTATATTTAAATATAAATATTGAAATTTTGTGGTATTTTATGGAAAAGGTGACAAAATTTTTTATGATTACTTAAATATCATTTCAATTTTCAATAAAATTCTAAGTTTTGGCGCCGCCATTTGACATAATAAATTTTCTAATAAAATTATGACCGACACAATTAAATTGTCATGCAAATTTGAAAAAAGTTTTATATTTTTTCAAACACACCTAAAACTCAAAAAAAAAAATCAACATATACATAAATTCTTTTACTGACATTTTTATTTACCATATTGAAAGCAATAAAATTCCAAAATAAATTTTTATTATTTAAAATTTATGAAAACCATAAACTAATCAAATTAAATTATTTAATATACCAAAAATATATATAAAAAACCAGGTTATTGACTTAAATTTATTTAGCAATTCTTTACCTTAAATTCAGATCAGATTTTACCCAGGCTAATATTTTTATACTTGTATAGTAAAAATATGCCAAAAAAAAAGAATCAAAAATGTCTTGATAAAGAAATTATCATTTATATTTAATATTTTTATGACCTATCCTAAAAATCCTAATTGATATTCAGTTTGTGCAACTGTTCACCAGTTGTTGTGTGTTTCTAATCAAAGATCTTGTGTGTTGATGGTATTATAATAAATAAATGGTTTGGGTTATAATAGATTATAATTTTCATGGACATCATCACTGTGTGTGACATAACACCACAGGCTTCTTATTTCTTTCTGGGATTGGGATATTTGCAGTATGTAGAATGGCATAATTTTATAGTATAGAATATGAACAATAAAGAAAACAGAAGATAAGCGCCTTAAGGTTTATTTATATTGGCGGAATTGTACAGAAAATATTAGCCTTTTGGCTACCTGGTGAGTAGAGTAAGATTTGTGTGTATGGTTTTTGTGGTTTTTAGTGTAAATGAATTTTTCATTTTAAAGGATTTTCAACTTTAAGCATGAAAAGTAAAAATTCTTTTTTTTTTTTTTGGTTCTTTGTGGTTCGAATTGTTTCTGTTTTGTTTAAACTTTGAAATTTTTCATACTTTTTATACGGAGTTTTTCTTGTTTTTCATTACTTTTTTTTTGTTGTTGGACAAAGTCAAAAGCCTTTAAGGAATTTACGGAGGAAAAATGTTATATTTAGTTATTAAATACACTGTTAAGAAGTAGATTAGTCCCATTTTGGAGTTCTTACTGCTGATTATCAGACTGACGATCAACAATATAAGAAAATATTATGTAGAATAAGAATTTCTATACCAATATTTACTGTCGGTTAATTGTCAATCAATCGTGCTCTTCATTTTTTATCAAAATAAACATAAAAAATTTGGGTATAATTTCAATTTTTCTAAGATGATTTAAATTTTCGTTGAACTTTTCCAATTGTTATCGTTATTCAATTCTATTTCTTTGAGTCTAAGAAATATTCTCTGTAATTCTACCTTTCTAAATTTTGTAACAGTGTTCGACTAACTAACCAAAAAGATGCACACATTTAACTTTTGATACAAGAAAAGTATTTTGAAAAAAGTTAACATATTTTAAAGTTTTTCCTTCTTGTAGTTTATTTGTCTCTTTGCACATAAAAACCTAGTTTTTATTAGAACAGTAATCCTTCCTTATGTCTAGAAAAAAATAATTCTTAAATACTTCTTACATAGTTTCTGTTTGATTAACATTGAACCATGAAGGAATTACATTTAAAAAAACATATTAAGAGATTGAGCCACAAAAACGAATGAATTTAATTTTTACTTTTACATCTTTCGGAAAGAATATTGCAATTTTTGACCAAAAGTATACCAAAACAAACAAAAAAACTGACCTTTTTTTTTCTTGCTCCTTTTATTTCTGTATATTTCTGCTCCGAAAGGTATTAAAGTTTAAGGATTATTTTTTTTTTTTATTTCGGATTTAGTTTTTAAAAGATCTTATGCAATAGCATTAATATTATTTGTTGTGGTATATTCGACAATAAACAAAAGAAGAAGAAGAGAAGATATCTTCAAACAAATTTTATATGAAAAAAGACAATAAGAAATGTTTGTGTATCTTTTGTCATCATGTCAGATAGAAGAAAACTTGAAAGATTAATTACATTTTTCTCTTTTTGACTTGGTAAAAAAAATAATCGTAATAAAATAATACTGTAATAATCCTTTGTTAGTATAAATTTTGCACAATTTATTTGTCGTCGTCAGTGCCATTGAATTTTGAGTTTAATAAAAAATGAATTTTTGTTTTCATGTTCGGATGATCTAGGATTGTCAGTGATAGTCAAACAAAAGTAGCAGAAAAAAATTATATTTTTTAAAAAATCCTTAATAAAAGGATCTTTCTTGAAAGTTATAGAAATATTTTTGTAGAAATTTTTAAGATAGAAAATTTAATTTAATTTTATAATAAAGGGAAAATGAATTTTCTTTTGACGAATGGTAAAATTACTTATTTATATTTTCATGTTGTGACAATTAAGGGTCACAGTCATATTAAATAACAGTGCACAATTTAGTTAGGTATTGAATTATATTGTAATATGTATATTAAATTTTATTCGTTTTGGTGGAAATTTTTAGAATAAATATTCTTTCAATTACTGAAGATTTCATAGTTATACAGAGTAATTTTAATATGAAGTGAAAATACATAATTTAGTGAAATTAATCTTCATTCAAATATACTAAAATATGATCTATTAATTTCATCTTTTAAAGACTTGAATAACAAAAAGTATTTCGCTTCCTTGATTTGAATTTATAAATTTAACAAATTTTCGACCTAATTGTGAAATCTATCTTTTATAAACTTCATATTACTCTTAAAATAACAATATCAATTACGAAATATCTGATCGAATATCTATAACATAAAAATTATGTTATTTGATATTATACTAATTTTATATATGCGAGAGCCTTAATAAAAAAAATTAATCAATCATAATTTTTTTCTTGTAAAAAAGTAGCATAATTTCCGGTTAAATAAATCTGATGAACAAAGATTTATAACGAAACACTCATAAAACTTGTTTTTTTTCTGGATTATCTCAGGAATTATATACAAATTTTGAAATAGGTGAACGTAATCTTTAAATCTTTACAAAGTAAAAAATATTATAGTGCACAATTTTATTCAAATAATCTTTGAAAAACAGAAAACTTGTGGTTCAATCATAATTTCATGTACGAAAATTTGTTATGTCATTTATATCTCTTACAAGATTTTACCAAAAAAAAAAAAATAATTCGCAAAAATTTATACTCAAATGGAGACAACATTTTATATCATTTTTAAATTTTACCAATCAGCTCCACATTCACTTGCCCACTGTCAGATATGAAACTAAAAAGATATACAAGATCCAACAAAACTCAAAATTTTTGACCAAACATTTTAATATAATCTCCATAAAAATTCGAAAGATATATAATTTTTCGAATATGTAAGTTGTAACCCCAACATAAAAATGAATTTCGAATTTAAAAAAAAAACCATAGAGAATCCACTAGTTGCACATTTTCTATGCAATTTCGAAATTTTCATATATATTTCGAATTTTGATGGGGAGAAAATATTGAAAATCACAAAATTCGAAATGCGCAAGATGAAAAATTTCACTATGCAAACATTATACAACATTAAAATTGCACTTGTACCCCTACTCAAATTTATGCTTTTCCATTATAATTTATGAGCCAATGCACAATGTTAAATTATTAATGTTTCCCCAGTTTTAATAGCCAGCAAATTCAGCTGTTTAGTAGTATAGTGAGGATATTAAATAGCAAAAGACAATTGAAATAAATTTTATTTAGTATATTTTTTCAATACATTATTTTTTATGTTTGGCTTTTTTGTTGGGTTTTTCTTTTTATAATAATAATATTGAAAGTTTCGAAACCAGCTGCCTTCCTTCTTTTCGTAGTGGTGTACACTCCAACTATATATATATATATTTAATTTTGCTGGAAATTCTGAGTACTCTGACAAAATATTGTTGTTTTTTTTTTGTGTCTGACTTTTATTGTTGCTGGTTTATTTTTTTCTTCTTTATTACAATCCAATTTCAAATCGAAAATATTCTTTATACAACAAAATTTTATATTTTTCGTATATACATAGTTTTTTTTTTTTTTTAAATATTATATTTTTAATGGTATTCATCCAGTTGCATTTTATCTTTTACTCCAGTCCATGCTGTAAAGTTCCATTGATCGGGTTAACCGTGTGTTGTGTGTATACGAAACGAAATAATATCGTTGTACTATAATTTTTAATTTAATTTTTGTCATCGTCATTTTTCGAGAATAATAATTTTTTTTAGGTGTTTTAAATTGTCGTGAAATTAAATTAATTTTTTTTTTGTAATTCTTTCGTATTGTTTTTTTTTTTATTTATAAAGTTTTGAAAAAAAAAAAATTAAAATATTCATAAAAATGGAAGAAAATTCAACGACACAATGACAGTTTCTTATAAAATAAATTTCAAATTTTAATTTTTATGTGAATTAAATTTTACAAAATTAAATTCATTATAAACACAAAAAAAAAAAATTCCCACAAGATTTGAACTCAAGAAAAAATTTCCGTCTTTAACTTTTAACTTTTACGCTAAATACAAAAAGACACAACAAAATTATGTTTTTATGCTCGCCAATTTTTTTACCTATAACATAAAGAATTGGTAAAATACCTGTTTTATTTATTATTTGTGGTGCTATTGATAGAATTGCATAAAACTAGTCTTTTTTGTTTTTAATTGTGCTATTTTTAAGTTTAGTTTTATTATTGCAATTTTTTTTTTTAGATTTTTTTTTTTTTATTTTGCAAATGGTTGTCGTTTGGAGTCATGATAAAATATTTAGTTTTTCTGGCTTAAATTAAAAAAAAAAAAAAATAGAAGAAAAAAAATCTAGTGTAGGTTAACAAAAATTAACATTTCAAATTCTTTAAACAAGTAAAATATAAATATATATAAATAAATACAGTTCTGAAGTGAATGTAATAATAATAAAATTCAGAAAAAAAAATAGTTTTTTTTTAACACTGTAGATACAAAAAAAAAATTGCATCTGAAAGATACTTTTTTGTTGGTTTGATAGTCTCTTTAAAAAAAAATAAACAAGTGTTATGAATTTTTTTTCTTTGTGGAGTTTATATTTTTATGTCGTTCATTCCGTTCCGCTTCCTCGTCAAAAAAAAAAGTGAATTCAAATATTTAAATTTTATTTTATAATAAACTATAAAAAAAAATGTTCGTGTATAAAAAATTATGAAAAAAAATTTATTGGATAGAAAAAAATGTATATAATTTTTCCTTCTCTTTTTTTTATATAAGTTTTAATTGTTCACTTTAACATATATAATTTTCCATTCTATTTTTTTTTATTCTGTGATGATGTTAAATTTTAATTAGTTTTTTAAAAGATATAATAATAACATAATACCAACAAAGTATAAATATGATCCTTTGCTTTGTATATCGCTCTGCGGTGGTGCAACATATATAAACAACAAACACCAACAACAAGAAAATTATTGTCTGTGCAATTAAATGAAAATTGTATAAACAATTAAGTGAAAAAAAAAAATATTATAATTTTTATGTATTTAATGTTCATGTGAAACAAAATTTACAAGGAACGAAATAAAGAACAGAAAAAAAATTTAGTATATATATAAGTGCAATAACGATAATAAAGGAGATTATTTTAGTCGATTTAGTAAATTAAGATTAAAAAAGAATTATTGTTTTTTAGGTGTTGTTAAAAACAACTTGTCCACACAAAGAAAGAAGAGAAATAATTTAATTTGATTTGATATAAAATTAATTAAATGGATAATTTAAAAAAAAATTTGAATGGACAATTTATATTTATGTAAGTTTTTATTAAAATATTTTTTTTTTCGATGAATACAGTTTTGGATATATATTTCAAATTTGCGAGAAAATTAGGCTGATTGGAAGTAATTAAATGAAATACTGAATGATTTTGGATGTTCGATGTTGGCTTTAAATCTGGTTATATGTACTTAAACCATATATAAGTAATTTTGTAAAAGTTTTCCCATTTTATTTCAATTCGGGTTTATATTTTGCTGATTGCATCCATATATTGTCGAGCTTTGCAAATAGTCTCTCAATCTTTTATTTGTCGTCCTGTTTTTATTTTATTTGCTATGAGAATCCAATTTTTTACATCATGAGTCCATCTAATATCTTCTATTCTGCATACGAGTCCTACCCAGTTCAACTTTAGTTCGTCTACTAAACTGATTACCTTACCTTACCACGCCTACTACACTTAAACTATCTTATATATGGGCATTACGGGCTGTCTTCTACTGACCTTCAATATGCAATGCTCCTTTATTATTTCCATAATGGTTTTAACACAAAGAGTAAAGTATGAAGCACAGAATAAAATTAAAACAAAGTTGTATAGTATATTTTTAATACTAAATCAGAAAAACAAAAAATGATTAAAGTAAATTATATGAAATATATAATTAAATTTTCAAATTTCAATTATTTTACAAGGTAATATATGACCTTCATTTTACCGATATCATCTTCCATTTATCAATTATGAATTTGTTCATTAGCTAAAAAAAAGTCAATTAAATTTTATCAATATTAAAAAAAAATAATTTTTATGAAATTAAAATCAAATTATGTATGAATTTCCTTTCCAATTTATTTTATTTCTCTATATTAATTTATTTTTTACATAATTTTCATTTCAAATTTATTATGACATTTTAATCTATGGAAAACGCAATTACTAAATCATCTGTCAATTAAATTTCTTAATACCAATTAAAGATTATAAATTAGTAAGGTGTAATTAAATTACTTATTCAGGCATCAAATTGCAACAGTTTAATTGTCTTTCCAATATAATTTATATAATTAGATTAAAATATTATGACAAAACTTTATAGAAATATAATAACGATTAAATTATAATACAGATAAAATTTTACTACACTAAAGAAAATCCTTCAATTACTTGTCATTCTAAAATTGATAAAAATAGGAAAATAATTATAGTAAAATTATTGATTTATTTAGTTTGTCGTGTGATTATGATAATTTTAAAATGAACTAGATTTAGTCAAAAAACATATAATTTATAAACCAAACCCAAAATTTATTATATAATTAGAGATCCAATTTAGTGATATATTTGTTATTCATGATTATTAATTTAAGTATTCAAAAAGTGCAAGATTATATAGTTATTCCAGATTAAATTAGTCAATAATTAAGTACAACTTAAGAATGGTTTATGTTAATGAGAGTAAATAAGATTAATTTGATGTTCATATATGAACATTTGTGGAACTTTTTACTATATTATAATTATAATGCAGTCGTAATTGAGCTCAATTGAATACATGAAACCGGACTAAATTGCCGTACCTCATTTTAGAGCCATATTTTTTAATTTGAACTATTTGGTTTTCACCAAACTTAGTTATAGTTTCAACAAAGCCGTATACATATAAATAATATTATATCGACTTTGATTTCAGTTTACCATTTTAGGCTAATAAATAATTACCATTTTACTTAATTGATTTAATGCTTATTAAATTAAGTGTCCTCTCCTAACTGAATTTTAAATAATTGCATTGATCTAGTAAATTTTACATTAGCTATAGTGCTCTATTACGAAAGTAATACAAATTATTGAAGAATTAATTAAGAAAATCACACTTTTCCTTTATAAAATTTCCACAAAAATTTCATGATTTCTACTTTGCTGACTATAAATTATAAATCTTATCAAACTTTATAAATTCAACTTGAAAAGTTTAAATGTTTTTTTTATTTTCAAATAATTATGTCCAATTTATTCTGGAAATATCCCTATTACATTTATAATCAAAATTAAATTTAGCATATTCGTGCGACGCTATAATATTTATTAAAATTTTAAGAAATATGTTAATAAATAATTTATACACACATTACAATATATTTAAATTACTTAATTGAAGGGAACTTGTTCGTTTTTCATGTAGTTACAAACAAAATTGTTTTAAAATAGGAACAAGGTCATTCTTATATTTCTGATTTAAGAAATTATTTACGTCATATCCGTATTTCAAATATCAAAAGGAAATTTATTATACCGGAAATTTTCCCCAAAAAAAAGAAAATAAACTAATAATTATAGAGTTTCCTTAAATGCCACACAAAAAGCTATCAACAAAATATTGACAACCCTTAATTACCTGTTCATGAAAAAAAAACCCAATTTTTCACTATATAATCACCCCACCCAAAAAAGTGTTTTAATCCAAAAAAATAAGAAGTTTCTCTTTTCCCACCATAAATTATCCAGGAATAATAATTTTCTCAGTTTTTTTTTCGTATTGAAGCTCATGGGAATCCAAAATTCTCTTATCCATAGAAAGTAGAATATAGTTATTTTTTTTCAATAACAGCCGGCGGTAGCATTGAAAATTAGCCACGAAACAACACAAAAAAAAAACGAAATAAGTTCTGATTCCCTTTTGCAGGTACACGTTTAATATACCTTTGATTTTTTTTTTTGTATTTTAATTTCTGTATGGCTTCTTGTTTCTGGTAAATAAACCAGATTTTTATTAGGACTGATTTTGTGTCCCCCCCTGCACTGATTATCATGGTGTTGCTGAACTTCTTAAGTAAAATATAAAAAAAAGAACCCTAATTGAAAACCAATTGCAAAATGTTATTATCGATTTTAATAGTAGAAATTGTAAAGTGAACCGGTTCAAAACCAGTTCTTCTTTTTGTCATTGATATTTTCCATTTTTTGTTTGTTTTGAAGTTAATCAAAAAGAAAAATTGTCAATCAAAAAAAAATTGATTATGAAAAACTATACTGGCGGTCAATTCTTTTATATAAGAGAGGTTCATTTTTTTTTTGCTTCTTGAAAATTCCATCATAATTTTCGGAAGATAAATGATTTCAATTGAAATTTTCTTATATTTTTATGGTCATTTAATGATGATATTATTTAGTTTAGGTTAAATTTTATGTTACTTTCTATCAGTTTTTAATTAATTTAATTTTGCTTAGTAAACAAGGAAAAATGTATAAAGTTTTGAAATATATTCGCGTAGATACAAGAATTTCGAAATTTGATTGATATATTTCGTATATACTTAAATACGAAGTAGTAAAAAGTTTGATCGCTTAATTGCTTTAGTCTCCAAGTAAACTACAGATGAATCTATATACAATTCCAAAAAAAATTACAACTTGGTACATATACATAGATTTTTCTATAGAAGATTTTTCTTTTTTGGCTCTTTTCTTGTCCCCTTGAAATCATTTTAACAGCGCCATAATTTCCTTTTTTAATTATTTTGTCTAAATTCCAATTAAATTCAAATAATTCATTCTAACAAAACAAACAAATAGAAATATTATTTCTGCCCCATTTTTCATATTAACATTTTTGGGAGGCATGAATAGCCAGAAATCTTTCCAACAAAAAAGAAAAAGAAAAATAATTTTCAATTTCCCCTTTATTATATTTAACAATGGAAAACATTCAAAAACAGGCAAGGAAAATAAAACTATTTGGAAAATCACATTAGGATATCATATAGAAAATCTCAATTGCAGATCTAAAAACATAAAATGCAATTAAGTCTCTTTATCTTTGTAGTTTTAAGAAAAAAAATGTATAAACAAACTAACAAACATATTTAAATGCTAATGTCCTTTTTTTGCTTTAAATGACCCCTAATAAAATCATTTTCTACAGTCCCCCGTAGTACTAAGGGGATACTCTTGTGCTTTTGTATGATTTTTTATGAATAGTCTGTGGTTTTGCAATAAAACTGATTTTCATAGTTTTATATTTCATTAAATTGTACAAGTTTTTGGTTTTTATTTTCTATGGATTTTCTTTGAACGACAAAAACTATTCAAAACTGACCGTAGAAATTTATTGGGTCCGAATTCAAGTTCGAATTGGTTTTATAAAACTGAACACTGAAGAAATTTTAAATAAGGAATTAATTGTTTGTAGTACTTGTAGGTCTCATGATGGCTCTGTGTGCAATTCTAATTGACAAACTCTCTATATGATCATTTTCCACTAAACAGACGATCCTTTTCAAGAGAAATTATTTGAATTTCTTCAAAACAACAAATTTTATTGTATAAAGGACAAACTTGATTTAGAAAAAACCACAAATTTTGTGCTTTAAATGTTTCTATATTTTTTACAAATTTCTTGTGTAACAAAATCGCTCAATAGACAATAATCGTGTCTTTTCTTACCATTTGCATTTCCTTAGTTTTCGTTTCGTTTTTGATATCAAAATCCGCAACAATAATGAAAACTATACTCAAAAAATTTTAAATTCTATCTAGAAATTTCCGTTCCAATAAAATTAATTGCTTATTTAAATCGGAAACTAAATGACCCAAAACAATTATAATATTATTACAATAAAATTTTATTTAATTATAACTGGTCATAAAATTACTTCACAATATAAAAAGAAATCCATTCTCTCTTGAAAAATCTGTAACCATAAAATTTTATATATAAATTTTCTTTCAATTTTTTTTTTTTATATGGAAAATTCTGAAAAATTCTTTTATATTGTGTAATCTTCACATTTAAATTTCCATAAATTATATTGTTATAAAGATATTTATGCGTAACTTTAAGTCATTAACATTTCAAATAAATATAAAAATTAACTTGAATAATAATTTTATTTTATTATATAAGAAAATTCATAATTTTCACTCAGCCCTGTTTCCCTTCCTTTAAGTCAAACCGCGCCCGCCTCTTCTCATTCAAGATAAAATTAATATTTGAAAAAAAAAAATCCAATCTTTTCTATTGAAATCTCGTAAATAAAAATGAAAGAACATAAAATAAAATATTTTGCCTTGTTTTCAAAACACAAAAAAAAAAAACATAATTTTCCCAATGAACGAGAAATTTTTAATAATTTTTCATCAAAGCAGCAAAAATAAAAAAAATAAAGAAATAATGAAATGGTATAAAAAACACTGGGAAACTGAAGGAGACGTTTGGACTTCTGTAATATGTTTGCATAATACTTTTTATATTTTAACATAAAATATAAAAAAATAAATAAATAATTGAGAAAATTTCTTGTAATATGTGACGACAGTCAGTCTGCATAATTAAGATGCTAATATTCTTTTTCCTCCATGTCATTTGGAGGAAATACAAAAAAAATTAAAACTGTAGGAAAATTATTTGAAAAAAAAAAGAAAAATAGAAATTTTTATGAGACTTTTTTTTTTCCAAGTCTTCTTCTATCTAAGATAAAATAGCAATTTTGTAGTTTTTTTTTTTCTTGCTGTTACGTATAAGTTTCTGATAAGAATAATCAATAATTCAAAAAAAAAAAAAAAAATAATTTATGTTTTTTGTCCTTGATTAATTCACCATAAATTTACCAAAAAAATAAAAAATTGATGGAAGTGAAAGATATTTAACTACTGCGCAGCAGAACTAATAGTATTCCAAACTAACTACAATAGTTTCTTGATTATTGACTTTCTTTTCGTTATTTGGTTACAATATACTTTGCTACTATATACTTGAATTATAGAAAATTTGATTTTATGCTACTTGAATACTTGAAACTTGAATTATATTTATAGAAAATTGAATTATAGAAACTTTGATTTTATGATCTCATCTATACATTCTGGAGCTTTCCAACACTAAAGTATATAATATAAAATATTATCTATTTTTGCAATTTACTTACTGTCAAATGAAATACCAAATTTCAAAAACTTTAGTATCGAAACAGTCAAACAGACTGACAAAATTTCATTAACACATATAAATAATATTTTGTTTAGAATGTCCTTAAAAGAAAACATTAAATTTTATGGTAAAATATTATAAAAATCTGTTTTGGTACGAAAATAAAAAAAAAATTGTTTAAATCTTCTTCATTTTCTTTTTTTTTTGTCGAATGATTGAAGAATATCAAAAAAAATGAAGGAAATATGAAAATTTTAAATATTGAATATTTTATGAATGAATAAATAAATAAAAATATATATAAATTTTTTATCATAACATTTAACAGTTTTGTTAATGTTTTACATTTCCATTTTATTATAAGGTGATGGGAAAATAATGATCCGAAAATCAAGAAATTTTAATAAAAACATAACAAAAAAAAAGGTGTCTTAAAAAAATAACCGAAAAAAAATATGATTCATAATTTTTTAACATAATTTTATTTTCTTTAAAATAAGTAAATTATTGTTTTTCTTTTTAAACGATTCATTCAAGTTGAACGATTTCAGGCTTTTTAAATTATCTAAAAATAAAAAGTAATATTAATTTTACTAAATTTTGTGTAAATTGTTTAAATTTTTTTTTACATTTTTATAATGAAAATTGAACAATTTTCGCAAATATAGTAATTTAAATTAAAAGCTCTCATTCAAATTTATATATTTTCACAGTATAATTTTCTTTCGTTCACTTTACTTTTATCTTCGTTGGATAAATTTTAATAGTATACCACTTTTAATATAGTATACACGCTTAATATTACAATTAAAATAATTTAAATCTTTGTATAAACTATTTTAACAAATTACTGTCCTAGAATTTATAATATCCTTTTTAACTATACCTTGCACGATAAATTAAATATATGTAGATATAACATATTGTATACCATAGTATAAATGCAGAAATAATGATGCATGATTAGTGAATAATTTACGTTATTAATTTACAAGGATATAAAATATCGTTTAAATTATAATTTGTCAAAATTATTTACACAGGATTTATAAAAAAAAGGATTTAAATATAACTAAATATCATTTTTCATTATAATATTCAAAATATTATGATGTGTTGTTTCTCAGAGATTATACATAAATTTCTTCTAAATGACGATACAATTTATATTATTGATAGTTAATTGGATAGGTATTAAAATAATTGAAGTAGTGTACTTAAAGTCAACTGACATTTTTTTTGGAAGTTTACTTAAAGTTAAAGATAAAACTTTGGTACAAAAGTAAAAACAATCGAGTAAGGTAAAATATTCTATTCTGATCCTATATCTCTTTTAAAAGTTTTCCAAACATTGCATTATGGACGTACTAGTTTCCTTTTCTCTTTAATTTTATGAAGTTTTCTATTAAAAATCAAAACTACTTGATTATCATTTAGAAGCTTTTCAAGTCAATAAGTTGCCAATGTCGAATAGAAATTGCCAGTATTAAAAATATATATTAATTTGAATTTCTAAATTAGAAAATATGTTAGTAGTTAAACCAGGCAAAAATATTTTCCCATTTAACAAAATTTATTTATAATTTAAGACTGTGGAGAATTATAAATTTACGAGAAATTTTCTTATAATTCTCACCTTAAGATATAAATTTTATTTTAATTACTAAACTTAAAAACTTTTAAAAACCAACTATAAAAATATTCTAAAATTTTATAAGTTTTAATATCTCATTAACTTCTATTAATATATTTTTGCAATTAGTAAGTAACTAAAATTTATGCATTTTTTATTACATAGTATCCTTTGTCACGTACAAATTAAATATTTAAAATGAAAACTGTTTTCAAAATAACATTTCATAAGATTATAAAAAATCTAAATTGCAATTGCACATTAAAATATTATCAAGTTTTATACTTGATAATATTTTGTATAAATGAAACATTGGTTATAAAGGTTTAATTTTAATTAGAATTTTAACTAAAATAAGTATTTAAATAATTAAATATTATTAAACGACGATTTACTGAACTTAACTAAAACTGAATTTAAATATATATCTATTTTAATAATTAATATTTAAATAAAAATCTGCCGCGAACTAACCAGCAACCGCACCTTTCAGTGATTTCGACTAGAATACCAATTAATTCACATCTCCTCACCACGGTTACTGGCTGCTCTCTCTCTTCTCGTGAGAGGGCAGAATCCCTCGACTTATATTGTTAATGTAACTGAGAAAAAGGATTCGTTTTATTTCTCGTGCCATGTCACTTAACAATATTTTTAATTAACGACAAAACAATTAAATTTTCTTAACAAACGAAATTAAAGTATTCACCTTTACAAAATTTCTAAAATTTCTATATAAATAATTGATCAATCAAATTATTTATTAAATTTTGTCATTTTAATATATAATATTCATTCAATTCTCAATTTTCTTCTAATAAAATTTTCAATTTTTCAAATTAAAAAATTAAATTTTCCTATTCTAAATAGATGTTTAACTTACTCTTCACAAAAAATGCAATATCACTTGAAAATTCAAATACAATTTTCCTTGTTTACATTATAAATAATTTATGAAATCAGAGTTGGGAAAAGGATGTTTTTGTAGTATGTAATGGCTATTTTTATTTTGGTGAATCAATTCCTTATTTTACAGCAAAAAATCATGACCTCAAAACAATTTTTCTGACATAAAAATTTATACCAAAAATTTTATTCATGTATTCAGGATACTGTTACACAACAATATTATTTAATTCATGTAATTTTATGTTTACATAGCATATTTTTCAACATACCTGCATTAAAAAAAAAATTTTTTGTGATGTTTTATCTAAAAACAAACAGAAAAATTCACGGTAAAATAAACACACAAACATTTAACAACAAGCAAAACATGCTAGAATAATAAAAACTTAACAAAAATATATAGTATATAAGGTATGACCTTATTACATAATGAAAGTTCTAGCTTAAAGCTAATATTATTATTATTATTATTTCGTCCCCATCTTTCTTTGTGAATATACACCAAATTTTGGTTATGTACAAAAATTGTTGACCGGTGCACTCTTGTCTAACTCCCTCCCCCATAGAGTAGAAAACACCCATAAAATCATAATAAATTTTATAAGTACATAATATGATAAAAGCTTGGTATATACAAGTAATTTGAAGAGAACTGGTATAGACTTCGTAAATACATCTAAATTTATATGTATATGGTATTATACTTTTTATAATATACAAAATATTCGACACAAAACATCCGGAAATTAATTAAAATCCTTTTTGGTCAGTTTGCCTTTTTCCGGAAAATTTACAATAACAACAAAATATAGAGAAAGACATAAACACCATTACCTCCCCAACCAAAACTCATAATTATTATTATGTCCAGATGGACGATATGGACGTCAAGTGAGTATTATGGTGTTCTGTTTTCTATTAAAAATTTCCTTTTTTTTGTATAGTCTACAAAAAAAAATTAATTTTGAGGAAAATATTTTTTTAGGGAAAAACAATTTTCTCACATATTTCATATTCTCATTATGAGTATATTACAATTTTTTGAGTTATGCATCATAAAATTGTTGAAATGTTCCTGATGGATGGATAGTAGATGATAGTTTATACATTATACAAAAAAAAAATAGTTTGTAGTTGTTTTTCTATTATTTTCTTTAAGTGTTTTTGTTCTATATTTGTTTATGTCAGAATATATTTGAATAATTTTCATATTTAGAGCAAAAAGTACAATTCGATTTAGAAAAAATGTAAATTTTGTATTATTTATTATAATTACTGCTGAAAATCAAAAGTGGATTTCTAATGAGTTATTTTGAGATGTTCTACGTAAATTCTAGCCACCATATCGTGACAATGTTAAGACCGACTAAAGATTGTTTTAAGATGCGTAGGATCTAATGACCGACAATAACATAGCCTCGGTATGATCTCATCTTATGATAGTTATATACGATATTAACATCTTAGCGGTTCAGTGACTAGAGATCAAATTCAGTAAGAAGTATAGAAACAGTGTGAGATACTCTAAAAAAGGTCGTATCTAGCTGTTATTTAAATACCAACTTAATTAACATTCGTCATTGGACTCAATTTAAAGACATCGGTGTAGGCTTTAAGAACATAGCTCTAAAATGAAGGTATAAAATATACCAAATAAATTCATATCTAAAAACATCGCTTTAAATCCCCATCCTTGCCTCTCAAATAAACCAAAACAGTGTTAAAAAAAAACTTTAAAAGGGGTAAAATTTTACCCCTGTTATATAAATGATTTTTTTTAAGTAATTTTAGTTTTTTTCAATTTCTCTTCTTTTAAATCATATGCATTAAAAACACCTAATTTCCCATGACATCATTAATAGAATATATTTATTATCGTACCTTGTAAATATTCTTTTTAATATTTACCATTTAGTATAATTAAATTTTCTTATTACATTTTTAACCCCAAAAATTATTTCATTATTAAAACTATTTTACTTAAATTGAATTGAAATTCCATTTAATTTTTTTGTTTACCCCACAACTTTTAACTGTCCATGCTATTAATTAAAATTATATTACATCAATATGAAATTCCTCATTCAACAATTTTAATTTGGTGATTGAAATGAAAAAAATTCTTTCATATTTTCATTTTTTTTTTCCTTTTTCAATCTATTTTTCATTCTGGACAAGTGCAAAAAATATATAAAAAATAATAGAGACTAACCACAATAATTTAAGAAAAAAATCAGTTTAACAAAATATATAAATTTCCAACCACTGAATTGTCCATATAATGACCAACAGAAGTCGGAAATTATTATCAGCCTTTAAGAAGTAAATTGACGACGACGTCGACAAAAGGTGTTACCGCAAAATTATTGTTGTTTGTATGATTTCTTTTTTATGCTCATGTTTATCTAAATGTTAGTGATGATCACGTCTGTGATTTTTTCTGTTGTTGCTAATACCTTTCACTAGAAAATTGTTATTATTATGTAGTAGATTCAAGTAAAATGGTATATATGGGAAATAATAATAATATTGTTATAATCAAAAAGAAAATAACCGAAGCTCAAATACAAAGTGTTTCAGTTTAAGTTGAATAAATTTATTAAAAAATGATTTTTCAGATTTGTCATTACTATTTAGGGTACTTAAACTTGTAGTTTAACTTGTCTCTTAATTTTCATTAAAAATATGAAAAATTCATGTTTTTAATGAAAATTAAGTGAGAATAAACAATCCGAAGTGTTAAAATAATCGAAAATGTTCCTCTTCCTTGAAAAATTTCAGAAAAAAAATTTTTAATTCATTTATTATTGATTAATAAAACTATGAATTTATAATTTATACTTCAAAACTATGAAGTATAAATTATAATGATTTACAAATATGCTAATTTAATTCTAAAAAGACCAATGCTATATGAAATAATTGCAATTTACCATTATTAATTTTGTTGATGTATTGAAGATTTATGTAACTATAAAACTATCTTTAAAAATATAATTTACTACAAAAAAAAACAAATAATCTTAAATACTCCAATAATACAATTTCTCTTAAAATTTGACCTACATTACTGATCCAAAAGTGACTTCCACATAATTCTGTCAAATTTTAATTGTATACAAAGTTGAACAAAAAATTATCCCATTTGTAAGCATAGATTTAGATTTACGAAAAAAAAATTAAATAAAGAATTTTACATATTTTGTACAACTTGTATCTTGAAGAATAACTCAACATTATATTAAATCTACAGACTATGATGCAATGTTTGCAGAAAAATAAAGTTAACCCCGCGAAAAAAATTGTTATTATAATAATATTTATATAAAAATATGATGTATTATAGTATTTTCCGGATTTCACATAAGTGAATCCAATTTACTGAAAGGTGGTATAAAGGTTATAGCACACATAAATATTATGAATTCTTATTGATGGTTCTCATAAATATAATATATGTATAACTATAAAATGTACAAGAATATATAAATATTTATATGTATATAACTGCAATCGATAATTTAATGGATTTCCGTAATATTTTTTTATATACATATATTTATTTAAACACATTTTCCTATATGAAATACCGCAGAGGAAAATCTTTTTTTTATGATTTTCATTTTTTTTTTACAATAAATTGCATTTAAATTGGAATAAATCTCTTCGTGTGGTTTTCATAATATATATATATGTCTTTTTTATCCACACAAATTTTTTATTTAGGATATCGGAAAATTTATTAAATATAAATATAAAACAAAAACTAAATTTGTCCTAATAAAAAAAAACTTTTTTTTGAGAGAAATATAATATTTATTGGAAAATTAATCATGATCCTAAAATTTTTTTTTATCAGTTCAATATTATTAATACATATTTTGAAAGTTATATCCTTATTATGATATTAAACTACTTTAGAAAATTAAAAAAAATATAGTTTAATGGAAAATTATTATTTTATTTGAAAATAATTAATGATGTGGAAAGTTATGAGTGCTTATCAGCAAAACTTGAAAAATATTTGAAGTAAAAGAATAAAAGTTTCCGAAAAAAATAATGTTCGAACTATTAGGACACCTCAATTTTTTTCTCTTTAAGTTGGTTTTATAATTAATGAGATGAGAATGTAAAAGGATTGAAGGTGAAAATAAAAAATGTAATTTTAAATAACTAGAAAGAAAAATAGGAAAATTTAAAATAATTTGATAATCAAAAATAAAATGATGTCAAAGAAAATTGTATGAATCTAACTGTAATTATAATTTTCGTCAGCTGAAAAATCCAGGGCATGTACAATATACTAGAATGATTTTTAATTTAAATTAATTCATTATGACATTTTCATTATTTCCCTAGTGTTAAATTTTTTTGAAAATGAATACCCTGAAGGTAACAATGTGCGCCGGTCTTACAAATTAATTTTTGTTGTATATTTTGTGAAATTTTAAATATGTACTGATAACTTTTACAATTTCTTTAAAATTTTACAGATTTTTAAATAGTATTCATGAAATTGACCTAATATTTACATGTATTAGTAAATTTTTACTAAAAAACTAAAAATTTCTTCGTCGTCTAGTCGTACCCACGCACTAATCAACGAACAAATTTAAAATTTCCAAAATGAACCTCAAATTTATTTTAAAACTACTCAATTTCTACTAAATAATTATACAACTCATGACATGAACCATAATTCATTTCCCAGCGTTATAAAACTAAACAGCATTGATATCCAATTATTATAATAAACTAATATATCATTTTACAACACCAACAAAATATTTCATTATTCCAATTAAGATTAGTCATGTTCATGTATTATATAAAACTTTTTGAAATTTAGGTTAAAAATAATTCCAAATATATATAAATTAAATTAAATACACTCTCACTGCTCTCAATCTACATAAAATACGTAAATACTATATACTTAATAATAGGGTGGTATTTCCTAATAAACTCGATGCCATCACAAAATTTATTATTGTTGTTGTTGTTATCTGGAAAAACACGAAAAACATTTAAAAACTTTTATATTTTTCGTTACCATCAACGAAAACAACAACAAATAAAAAAAAAATGTTTTATTAACATTTTCAACAAATCCCCTGTAGCAATTTTAAACTTTTGATTAAACTAAAGCTTCATTACAAGTGTTAATCTGGGGATGGAAAACTGAGATATATTTATGTATAACAAAACACAAAATAATTTTACTTAATAAAATAAAATGAAAATATTCCTCACGTAATTTTTCCTTGTACATATAATATTTTCCCAAAAAATATTTATATAACTTCAAAACGTTTTCTAAGTTAAGTTACTAAAAATATAATATTTTACAAAATGGATAATTCTTTCTTGTCGCTTCTCTTTTATACGTAAAAATATTTATAAAACTTTAATTTTTTAATATAGTAAAAAAAAAAATTTCTTATTTTCTTAATAATATATCCTTTTATTTCACATATATAACATTTCATCTTTTATCCTTTATCCGTTCTGGTGTAATCTGATTATTATTATTATTATAAAAGGAACATTATATTATATACCAGAACATTTATACCAGATAATTTTCAACTTTAAAGTTTTTTGTCTTCCTGGCAACAATAATCTTTGTCATTAAATAACACAGAAGAATGTGATGGTTTTTTTCTTCTATCTTTCTATTTTTTCTATAGGAAAACTAAATGTTGAGCTTTTTTTTTTGTCTTGTCCAATATTATTATAATACTACTTTTAAGTCCTTTAGATATGAAAAACGTTATCAAAACGTATAGAAGAGGATGCAAAAAAATATATATTATAGAAATGTTCTTTTCTTTTCGTGCAATGTTGGGAAAATTATTATTATATATATGTGTTACTCGGGTACAATAATGTCGTCATGTCATTGTTAATTTAACCAAACACACACAGACACATTTTCCTTGTTTCTTTTTTTATATTTCTTATAGTCATAGAAGGAATGCAGAAGGAAAAAAAAACTATACCTTTTTTTTATTATTAGCTTTTCCTGGTCTCTTAATTCTTGAATTATAATGAAATTTGAGATGTTGAAATTAAATTATTACACGTGGCAGGAAAGGTAAAGCATATCATGGTTTCTTCATATAGTATTTTAGATATTTTTGTTTTAAAGCAAAAAAATCCTTGAAATATCTCTCTTTTGTTTTAAGAGGATATATGGAGCTAATTTTGGAAATAATGAAAAGGAATTTGATTATTAGTTTTAACAATTTGATGAATAAAAATAAACTGAAATTAAAAAAGCTTTGTATAATTTGGTTTATAAGTACATTAGTCCTATATATTATAATCTAAGCGAACATAAATAGAGTACACCATTAGTAAATGAAATTCGTGATCGAAACAAAGAATATTAAGGAACGCATACTTTCTCTAAGACAAAAAGCATGAAACAATGGCAGTTAATGTAACATTACTATTTACAAGGAACCGTAATAAGCTATATGGCGGCAAATCGAGTCAAATGAATAATTATGCCATACTTGAGACTCTGTGCTCCCAAATCAAACAATAAAATAAAATTTCTATGTTACCCTGGTAAACCAATAATTAGAAAAATTACAAATTCTATTATTACAATTATTTTAATTAAATTACTTTTTTCATCTTATATGTCGGTGTATATGAATTGAAACAGAAGGAAAATTGTTGACGATAACAATAATTGTATTATTATCATCCTTGTTTGTATATATATCCTTTTTTCTGGGAATTCCAACTGTATCTAACGATAAACAGGTGTATTTTTATTCAAAATAATGTATTACATTTTATGATAGAAATACAATATGAGGTAAAATGTTTTGTATCTCATATTTCTTTTAAAACAATATTCTTCTATTCAGTAAAAAAAAATTCATTTGAAAAGTGAATTTTTCTGTTTTATGTAAAATATTTTTTTTCTGTGTGCAAATTCTACGCAACGTCTGGGTAAAAGGAAAACAATAATTTAGAAAACTAATTTAATTTGAACATTACTATTTTTTTAGGTTAACTTTATGAATAATATAATTCATAATTTACTTTACATAATATCTTAATATGACAGTTTTAAATTCAATGAAGTAAATATTAAATTACAAATATATTGCTACTATCAGCAGAATATAGGAGTAAGTAAGATTGAAATTGGACAAAAATTACATACTAATTGGAAACATTTTGTAATGACTTAAATACTAAAACATTTTCTAAAAAGATTTCGGTCCCAGCAATAATGACGATTAGATTTAAAGGATTTAAATATAAATTTAATATATTTTAAATTTCATAACTAATAAAAATATTTCAAATTCATTTATTCATCTTTTAAATGTCAATATTTTTCTTTCATTTCTATCAAATTTATATTATATACCATCCGAAAATTCTAAATATATTCTAGAAATCTTGATATATTTATATCTCTAATTATTTGTGTATGTATGTAGTCCCATTTTTCAATTATTCCAACAAAAATATCTTTTATTGTCGACTGAACCATCATCACATTGTTATCATTTCTACATATATATAATTTTAACTCATTCGATAAAGGTTTGACATACCAACCAAAAATTGTATATGTAAACTTAACAATTTTCATTTGAATGTTTTCTTCATTACCCCACAATTTTTCACATTGCCCCAAAAATATATAATATGTACTTATGTATATTTGTTCCTTCTATCTTTAATATTGTGTTGATATGATTGTGTCGTTGTTGTGTCATCATCATTGTCCTGGAAATGTTAACTTTTATCTAAATTTAACAGAGTGTTGACAGCGAAAATAATTTTTTTTTGCTTTAGTGAATATTGTTAGAAAATAAAAAACAAGAAAATTTAACTAACAAGAAACCAAAAAAAAAGTCTTTAAAAAAAATTATGTACAGAAATTTTTTTAAGGTTTTTTTTCTCACAACAGAAAAAAAAATTCGAGGTGCGGAGTTTGGTACAAAAAAGACAAGAAAATTGAAAAATAAATAAACAGAAAAATGTAAACTGTCAACACTACATAAAATAATAGCATAATGGTGTACAAACCAGGGAGTACATCTAAATTATTTTAGCTTTATGCTATCGTTGTTAGTGCAAGTGTTTTTATGTTTCTCTGTTAACTTTTTGGGTAAGAAAATTATTACCTGAAGAAAAATCATTAAAAAACAAAAACAAGCTAAATAATATTATTGTTGTTTAATTTTGCTTTTAATCTATTATATAGAATTGCGTTTTTATTCTTGTTATTCTCTAGAAACATTGAGTTAGCATGTGGTTCATATTTTGATTCTAGGTCACAGATGGTATCATTATACACGTTATTTCTTTAAATTTAAATTTCTTTTAAAACATAAAATGATATACATATATATACTAAAAAAAAAACAATAAAATATAAAAGGTAAAAAGAAATTTAATTTATTTAAATTGGAGAAAATAATATATTTTATGAAATGAAATTTCCCAGGCAGATATATAATAAAAAATGGAATTATTATTATTGTGTACATCTGCCAAAAAATAAATGAGAATCTTTTTTTTTATATAAATAAAATAAGTAATGAAAATACGCTTCAAGAGAGATTAAAATAATAGATTTTTGTTTTTAAGGACATTTTTCCGGATTTTTGAAAAAATTTGCCTCGGGATCTTTAAGCTTATTTTTAGAAATTTTTTTTATTCAATAATTGAACAAATGTCATTTAGGTTAAAGTCAAACAGAGATGAAAGGAATTTACTATATCTTGAAGACATATGGTAACATTTCGGAATCTTTATTCTGTTAATTACTAATAAAACATTATTTTATATCCCAAATTTTAAATTTTTACAGTGTTGTGATTGCGTGTAGTCCTTACAGGCCACTGTAAGAAGCATTCTCTACAGGTAATATTTAATTCTTACAGCCTACTGTAATAGTCTCTTATGGGCCTTAATCTCTTATATAATCGAGTTTCTCCATGTTGCACAAGCATCCGAAATTTATGTAAATAGTTTTAGCTTCTAGTCTAAACAAACCCCTAAAATTGTTTCTCATAAAATTGAATATGTCATAATTCTAATGTTTCTTGGAATAATGAAAAATAACCTTCTGAAAAAATCCATATAAATTATTATTTTTGTCTTAATTGGTTGACATTGCAAAGAGCAAAAAAAAATATTCTATTTAATTTTGTGTCCTTGACAATTTTCCAACAATAATTTATTTTTTTTGTCTTTTAAATTTCAATCCAAGCATAAATTTTATTTCACTTAACAAAAGCATATGAGGATTTTTTTTATGCTTTTTTATGATTATTATAAATTATATTTTTTTTATATAGTCACAAATCTAGGTAAAGCACCATAAAAAAAGACTTTTGAAAAGCATTCTTTAAATTGCGCATAGATTATTATATTGTTTCTATATTTAAAAAATTAGGTCAATTTATGCTGTAAAGTATATCTTATCGTATATGAAAAATCTTTAAATTGCATTCAGAGGGAATCTAATAATAATAATGAAAGTCATCTGGTTTGGGTTTTTTAGCTATTTAGAATTTCATTATATATGTATATACGGAAATGGAACATAGAAAAATTGAAAAAGATAAAAATGAAAGAAAACAAAAATAATTTTAAAAATTTTTCCTTTTGTGAATTAAGGGAATTTCAGTTTTTAATTAGCCATTAAAATTGCAAATTCTTAATTGCAATCTTATGGGACGAATTACTAGTTTCTAGTTGTCGTTTAATAAATATAAATATTATTTTAAAACTTTATTTATATATCTATATATTTCATTGCATATTATCGATCATTGGATAATAATTGAAAAGGATATTTCGAAATTGTAGATTTTTTTTTTAATTTAGAAAGAGGTTTCTTAGAATATTATTATTTCAGAGTTAATTTCTAAATTAGCAAAGAATTAATATAAATTTAAAATGCAATATAAATTGAGTTTGAAATTATGTATAGGCTATTTCGAGAAAATATATATATATGTATTTTTGGTATTCAAGTGAATGTAAACTGATAAAGACTAATTTAGATCTAATATAATATAATATTGCACTTTAGACTATAATCGATTCAATGATTCATTTTAATATCATTATTTAAATACATATAATAAAATATCGATTTCATAAGAAGATTCAATAAATTTTATTGTAGGTATGTAATTGTATAAATGAATAACAAATTATATTTAAATACTAAAGAACTTCCTTAATTTGAATATTTACGAATCAAAGAATTTCTTTTTTTTTTGTATAAAGAAAAGATAGAAAATCAATTGATTTACATTAAAGAGAATTATATTTTTTTTGAAAAAATAGAAAATTTATGTAAATCTATAGAAAATAATATATTAAATGAATTTGTAACGAAAATTTGTATTTTATAGACATTAAAAGAATTTATATAATAGTATGGTAATCGGAATTTATTTACATTTTAAAGAAAACATTTATTTATCATTATAAAGTTTTTGAAATCATTTTGGAACAAGTATTTCTAATTAAAGATGCATTTGCAGACCATTTTGATTTTAACCATTTAATGATTGTGCAATTTCAATAGACACTCAAATATATAAAGTTATGAATTCAATTGTGAAAAAGGTATTGAAAATAGTATGAATATTTGTATAATGGTAATATTCATTTATGTAATTGAAATATTGGTATTGGCATAGTTATCTTAAGAATAAAAATTTATTGATGATGAAAAATAATTGAAACCGTAGAAAAATGAAAAATGTAATGAAGCACAGATACTTACTAGAATATTCTATAATCTGTGATTGAACTAATTTGAAATTTTTACAATTAAAGTTAGAGTATTTATTAGAACTCTAACTATGAAACTCTTAATCTAAAAAAATGAATTAAAATTATAATTAAATTTTCCTTAATAATGTTACTTTTTAGATTACGAAAAAATAAAAATAAATTGCATAAATTCTTGTGAAAAGCATTAAAACATTTTTTATTATAGACAATCATATTTCATTTTTCCAGTTTCAATATTTAAAAAAGCTTTCGTATTGCTTATATTCGAAATTACTTACCTATATATGCTACATAAATCAATTCAATTAATTAGTTAAATATTTTCTGATATTTTCTAAAAAAATTCTCCCTATTTATATTCAAACTATATATAAAACATATTTCTAACTTTGATACCGTCCATTCAATTAAAATTATAATATTTTGTCTATCTGATAGTAAGTATACATATATATCACATAGAAATCCATAAAATGATTTGTATACATATGATATATATATATCGACTCCATTAATTTTACCCATAGTCATTCTATTTATTAATAATAATATTCTATCTATATATCTTTATAAGCTAAATTAGACTGAAATTGAAATTTCGAAAAATGATGGATGATATCACATAATTGAATTAATGAAATATTGCATATTGTGCGGCAAATGAATATTATTCCATAAGTCAAAATAAAAAAATAATAATAATAATAATGACTAATAATAACTGACACATATGTAATTAGCTTTTGATTTTTCGCAAAAAAAAAAACAAATTATAAATTATATATTTTTGTATAAAAAAAGATTCTAATTATTTTGGATATTTTATGGTAAAAGGGAGTTGGGAAAGACATCTTGTATATATATATATATATATGGTTTTTGCATGTCAGTAAAACATCATTTATATCCTTTAATGTTTGTCTGTTAATGCCACATTTATCAAAATACAGAAGAAAAAAATTATATAGCTTAGGTCTAAATATACAATTTCATCTGATTTCAATATATTTTTAAAAGAAAATTGTTTTCTATTTTCAGAATAATTCTGAAGTTACCAAAATTTTCTTGTCTGTCATTATGTTTCAGGAATACTTTTTCAGTCAAAAATGTTTATTCTTAATAGATACTTTTAAATTTTTAATTTCTTTTGATTCAAGACCAGGATTTGGTATTTAAATTTGCATTTCTCTTTCTATTCTATTTTATAGTTAACTTTTTCATGTAAACTTTCAATTAATTTCATGATTTGTTCTAATTTGAAACAAAAAAATTTCAAATAACTTTGACATAGCTTATTTAATATTTAAATTTTCTATAAATTAAGGATATATACTAGAAATGAAACTTTCTTTAAATTATCCAAATCAATTTTTGACAGCATAAAAAACTCCTAACTTAGAATAATTATATTGGCTTAAATATTGTAAACAAACTCATTTATTACTTAAATTACAAATTTTGTTGTTATCGCTACGATTATAATATGAAAAATGAAGTAATTTTTCCAAATTTTCTAGGGAACGTATAAAAGTAATAAAAAACTACAAATTATGATTAAGACCGAAACATAAATAATATTGATATACGATTTGTCATATATGTTTTTCTTTATCGAGGAGGTTTTTTTTTTTCGTTTTTGCTTTTACATAAAAAATAGCACAGAAAGAATGACAAAATTTCAATCATTTGATTTCTAGGTCAAAACCTTGAAGAGTTATAAAATCCCTAAATTTATATTAATGTCTTTTTATTTTATTTTCATATTATTTGTCACTTTTTTATTTCATTTTTCTTTTTTTTATTTTAACTAATTTCCATTTTATATTTGGAAAAAAATATTATTTTCGATTTACCATATTTCTTTTATTTATTTATCATTTTGTCAATGGAGTTAAATATTTTGAACATTGTAGTTAACACAAAATTTAGAAATAATATAGATAAATTAGTTATGTTTATGTTAATGTTTTGTTAGTATAAATATCAATAAAATAAAATTCTATATTTAATATTATATTTTTGGTTTGGCATTAAGAATTAATATTTTGTTTAATTTAAGGTAATATCGTATTGTCACACATTTATATACATATGTAAAGTAGGTATATTATTATGTATTAGCATTTAATATAGAAAAATGGAAAATAAAATATTAAAGTGTTATAAAGTGTGGTTAGGGGTTAAAGAACCGAAGGATCGCAAATGATTATAATTAGCAAAATACACGATAAATTATAGTAGCTGTCCATCAGAAATTTATAATGTTCCTTTACATTCCTAATTCATAGCCAGAGAGTATAAAGTCATTTAAATTAAATTAAATTAAACATATTTAAATTATTTCAAGAATCTTTAAATTTTATCAAAAACATTTTTTTTCTCCTTTGGTCTAGGACCACCTCATAGAAGTTTTCTCGGTTTCTCGCCATTCTGTTAAAGTTTGGTACCTACTCGAAATCCATGTACGAGTAAAACAAGCTAAGGTTTTGTAATGAATCAATTGTTGTCAGCAAATTGAAATCAGACCACTAACATTTTTCCCAGTCTTTAAATTTAATTTTTGTATCAAGTCCTTTGTCCCTTTTAGATAAGATTAGTCATAATGCCATTAGTCTTCGATTTGAAGAAAAAAAAAATTAATTGAGCTATAAAAGAATTAATTTGATTACTCAAGTAGTTAGTTAAGTATTGAATACCACGAATTGAAATATTAATATAATTTTAAAACAAAAGGATTCAAAAATTTATGACGACCAAAAATTATTACGAAAATTTAATAATAATTATGTATATAATCAAATTTTCTATAACTTATATCGCCCACATTAAATTAATTACTAATTTATCCAACATTCAAAATTACTTGAAAATCCTTTAAAAATTATTACAATATTCAGAGAATACTTAAATTTTTGAATTCTTTCTTTAAGAATTTCATAAATTTAAATAATTTATGCGTATATGAACACCAACAAAAGAAAAATACATAATTTTTATTTTATTTTTTCAAAAACGAAATAATTTTCAAGGATTTTCGTTTTTTTGTTCTATTAACCATAAATTTATTATACTGACTTCATTACAAAAGTTTTCTTTATTAATTTCCTCTTAATTAATGCGAATATTTTTTTTAACAAAAAAAAAACAAACAGAAAAGTGTGTAAAGGAAAAATATAATAAATCCAAATTTTTTAGGCATTTTTCATAAATAATTTCAATAAATTTTTTCATACTTTTCAAAAGAAAAAGAAAATGAAAAATTCTTCTCTTTGTTGTTTTCACGAAGATTAGTTATTATGTAATTAATTAATTAAATCCTTAGAAATTACTTTTTTTTATATATAAATATGTATATAAAAATTATATCAAACAATAATTCATATATGAATTTAATATTTTATTTGTTTTACCCATGATAAAAATTGATCCTGTTTAGTGTACAAATACCACTACGTACTCATTCTCTCTCGATAATATTTAATCCAAAAACCCATAAATCTAATAAAACCAGGATACAAAAAAAAAAAAAATCAACCTCGAAAATTATCTGTTTCGCATTTCAACAATAATAACCAGAGAAAAAAAAGCCTTGATATCCTTTTAAAAGGATTTTTTGTTTTGTTTTAGTGATGGTTTTGTTTGTTTAGCGTAATAAATTGGTGTATAAATTGGATTTACACAAGCATACAAACTTGAGGGTTTTTTTTTTGTATATTTTTGGTTGTTCCTGCTGATATTTTTTTAGGCAGTGGAAAAATGAGTTAAATAAATAATTTGAACAAAAAAAAAATTTATTTGAACGCTTTCTAAACTAATCAAAAAGGAAAATAGGATGTGGGGTGATTAGGCAAAAGTGCGGCAAGTATGTTTATGTATATGAATTAATTCACAAAGGAAAAAATGAATTAAAAGAGTGGAGATTTTATTTGTATGGTAAAATAAAAGAGTGTTTCATTTGTATTTATAATTAACTCAGTATTTGTAATTGTGAGTTAATTACGTAATTTTCTTTTTTGTCTTTTGTTGATTTTCTTTTCACAATTTGTTTATCTTATATTTTGTTTTTATTAAATGGGGTGGAAGATATGAAATTTAGTTGGGTGGTTGGGTTGCAAAGGATAAATATAGATGCAATTAACAATGATATGAAATGAAAATGTAATTTTTTTCTGTTGACATAGAGGTGTTATTATTAACACTTACTCGAGGCCCTAAATCAACGCGTACGGCACGGCGTACGATTTCTGTCAAAAATTTGACATGCCCATATATGTTGTATGGTACGCTCACGTGTCTCGCGTATCTCGAGCGTACCCATACAAAATATACGGGAATCAACATCAATTTTTGACAGAAATCGTACGCCGTACGCGTTGATTTAGGGACAAGTCTTAGTTAATGGGATTTAAAGGCAAAGGACATGATTTTCTAAAATAAATAAATAAATACCATATACATATATTAATTGCACGTGTGACCTATTTTTTTTAGATTCGTTGTACTTGGTGAAACTTTAACACCCTACGGAACTAGCTTTAACTTATTTTTACAGAATTTATTTTTTTACAAATTATGTACAGAATTGTTATGCAGCATATAAGTATATGTAGTTACTATGAAATTCACGAGTTTTTTCAATATCTATTATGAGTGTTTGTTTAAACATGATTATCATATACGCAAGTGCGATTATCCTAAAATTCATCCCAATTACTTATCAAAATAAGATTGTAAAATTTATAAAAGTTCAATGTCAATTAATTTCAACGAATTTCAAACTTTAAAATATATAAAATTTACCATAAAGTTATTTCTTTTTAAAAGTTTATAGTCCAAAATAAATTTTTCCAATAAATTTCCCACTGTAAAAATCCAAAGTTTTAAATTTATAGAAAAAAAAAAAACATTATACTGTCCACTTTTTTCTGGACAAATTGAATCGACCCAAAGGTTATGAACCGATCAGGAACTTAATATATTTATTTTATTTAAAGTTCATATTGTAAGTCAAAATATTCTAGAATAATTTACCATTTCAAATGTGATATTTTCCTTCTTGTGCCATCAACTTTTCTAATCCTTTATTTTTTATATATATGTATGTATGTATATGTATATATAATTTCTGAAATATTTTTTTTTATTATTATTATTTGTGGTTAAAAAGTTCAATACACACGTTCAAAATCTTTTAAAATGCCATAAGGATTAAAAGTATCAAATGGATGACAGAATCTACATATGTGCGAAGGAAAAACGTGATGTTTGTTTGTTGTTGCTGTTATGAAAATATAAAGAAAGTTTTTCTTTAACCTTTCATAGTTTCTTTTATTTCTAACCATTCTTGTTTTTTTATGTAAACAGAGAAACAAATATAAAATAGAAAAAAAAATGAAATTTGATCCTTACAGAGAATGTTACGCTTCTCTCTTTTATTTGTCAAAAGTACAAATAAAAATATACAAATGAATACAAATGAAAAAATAATATAAATTTATGAGAAATTTCTTGGGTTTGTTAAAAGTAAAATTAAGGATAATTAAAAAATTGTGAGGCATTCATTTGGTTATTGATTTGTTCTTCCTATCTTTAAAAGCTAAAAGATGTTGATCTGGGGCAGACCTTCTTATTCTCCTATGTTTCAACTTACCTGAAGTTTAAGTATTAGTACACGTCATATATGTAATGTAAAATAACTAATCCTTTTTGAACAACAGACAAAAATTTAGAAAATTTTCAAAGAAAATTTTCATTTAATTTTTTAAAGTAAATTTATTCATTTCGCATCAGGATTAAAAAAAAAGCTAACACAAATTAGAATGCATATTTCCTTGTGTTTAAAAAAAATAAACATTTTTGTTATAAAATGTTTGTTTTGACTAAGTTCCTAGTTTAAGAGACTGAAATTTTAAATGAAAACCTACAAATAAACTTTTTGCATAACTTGACATTAAATATTTAATGCTTTTCGATTTTCCATCATTTTTTTTCTTTTAACTTTTCAACAATTTAAAAATCTGTCTAAAAATAAAAATTAAATTCCATAAAAATAAATAGTCAAATTTTGTATATCCATAAATCCTGGTCTGATATGATATGAAAAAAAAAATATATTTAATTTTTTTTTTGTTTTACTCTTGAAGTCCTTGAAAAGTTTTTTGTTTTTTGCTTATATGATATTTTATATAAAATATCATTTTGGAAAAAACCAAAAAAAAACATTACTGTACGTATTTTTGTGTATAGGAAAAAAAATATTGTAAAATCATAATAGCGTAACACTAAATCAAATATTCTAAACCCTTGTCAAGTCACTTTTGTGTGGTACCACATTTTTGCGGAAAAATTTAACCACTAAAGTAATTTAATATTTTTTTTTTTTTAATCTATTAGACAAAGAGCCATTGATAATTTAGGATGAAATTAAATTGGATAATTTTTAGGATTATAATTTAATATACTAAAACTTAGTTATAAAAAAATACGTAAAATACATTCAATCCAAGTAATTATTCGATATACTGCCCCAAATAATTTAATAAATACCAATTAAACTTTGAATTAGCCTAATTTTTACAATAATTTACTGCGTGGATCAATATTTTCCAGATTGAATATTAGCATTATGTGCTTTAATTAATTATAAGGTAATTTTCAGTAATTTCTTAAGAATTATTCTAAAAGTGATTTTAGTTTACGTTAGAGTTCAGTTAATACCTAGACATATACCAAAATGGATCCTTCTTGTACCTTAAACTAAAATTATAATTTCAATTATAACTAAAATTCAATTTTTTTACTTGAGTTTGTCCTCTCCTTCTGGTGAGTTTGTCGCCAATTGTCTCTGGTGAGTTTGTCGCCAAAATTATGATTTAAATGCTGTAAAATTGAAAATTTTTCCCTAAATTTTTTTATCATCTCTTAAATTAAGCAATTATTTTCCAAACAAAATCTAAAAGAACCCATTCATTCAACGAAAATTATAGTTTAGTATTGGTTCTTTATCAGTTTCTTATTTCTTCTTCTTAACCCTTCAATCCTTTCATCAAAAAATGAATTACATATATATTCCAATTTTTGAAATATTAAAGGATAACGAGAAAATTTTGCAAAAATAAGTAAAAATATATTTAGGATTATATGAAAATAATAAACCCATTCATCGAAAAGAAAAAATTCAATAATGAAAATTCTATATAACATTTTCGTTCGTAATAAAGTTCCATTTTTTCCATTCATGATTTTCTGCAGGAATAAATATAAAATATCCCAAAATTTAAATTCTTTTTTAAAAAAAATAAATGGCAAAAAGGATATACAGAAGAAATAATATTTTATTGTATTTATTATATAAAAGAAAATATACAACAATGGAAATCATTTTCATTTTAGAAGGATTCTGATCTTATTAAAGAAATACATATATGTATGTATGTATACTATTTTTCCAAGCCGATTTTCACCATTATCTCTACATATGAACGCTAAATCAAAGCTACTCAATTTGTTTTCTTCCTCTTTCTCTCTATTGTTTAAATATTTTGTCCTTTTTGCTGAATACTATTTTGTCTGGTATAAAAGTTAACCAAAAAAAATTAGAGTCTTCCAAAAATATATTTGCCAGGATATTTTAGGGATTAGCTACTATGTTTTTAATACAATACCAAAAAAAACTTGACAAAAAAGGAAAAAATTCTTATTTTCGTATTCGATGACAATGATTGGAAAAACTATGTAATTGAAGGATTTAAAAATAATATCGATTTCATATTATAGTAAAAAAAATTCGTTACATATCAAAAAAATGGAAATAAAAAATTGGAAAAATATTTAAAAAAAAAATCTTAAATCTAAATTCAAATACAATTTTAGAATTCAATTTTGAAAGAAAATTTAAAATGTAATTCAATTCAATAAATAAAAAATGTACAAGTAAAATATAAATTCAATTTGACCAAAAATTTTATATCCAGGTGATGGTGTATATTTTATAATTTAAATTTATTTCTGTTCAAAAAAATGCTATGATAAAAAAAATGATTTATTTAATTTTATTGCCTGTTCCAATATAATTGGAAATTTACAAATATTTCATAATAATTTAATGTGAATTTATTTGATTTCTAATGTTTAAACTAAATATTCAGAAAATTTTACAAATATCAATTGCGAAATTTGGTGAAATTTACAGAATTTTTATAAGGAAATCAAATAGAAAAAATTATTGCTTATAAATTTGTTTTCAAATCATAATTAATGTCAAACTATAAAAATTAGATGTCAATATTAAAATTAAATAAGTATATGATATATTATGTAAAAAATTTAATATTTTCCTTAAGATATTTTATCTTGAAAACTTTAATAAATATTTTACTTCAATAAATCTTTTTTGTTTCCTAAAGAAATACGAGTATATTGTAGACTATCATTAACAAATTATTACATTCCCTTTTTATATGTCTAAATATAATCATAATATAAATTATTTAATACAATAAATTAAATACCCACACATTTGATAGTATTACATAATATTATATTTTTTTTGTAACTCCCGGCAGCATTTTTGTTTTTGTGTTTTTTGTTGTATCCTGTCATTTTCCGCACAATAAAAAAATTTATTATCATACGCCATTATCGAAGATAACCTAACAAATATATATAAAATATAATATTTATCATTGTAAAATTTATTGTTATTGCTCTATAATTTCGTATACCAAAAAAAAAGAAAACCGAAAAAATGAATCGAATTTTCCCAACCAAGAAAATAATATGAAAAAATGATAATATTTACCAAAAATTTGTTGTTGTTAGTTGATAAAATCATAAGAAAAAAAAAGCTTTCAAATTTTAAATTTTTTCCATGAACAACATAAAAATTGATCGTTTTTCACGACATATAAGATGATTTAAACTTGAAACTTTTCAAATAAACTCAAACCCATTTTCCATTTATACTTATTATAGAAAATTTATGAAAATTGTTTGAAAATATATTTTATGACTGTATGTTAGTTTCAAGTTTCTTATACCTATCGTAAATTAAGCTTTAAATATGTATAATAAAATTCTAGTTAATAATTCTAATATGTACTCAAAAGGACATATTAAATTTTTAACCTATATAAAAATAGCCTTAAGATATCCTTTTTCTACCTATTATATTTTAACATTAAATATATATGCAAATTTCCTATTTTGTAATTACATATTTACGATAATAATCTTATATTTTTTTTTTTTTTTGAATTTCCCCAGGAACTAATTTTATTATAACTACATTTTTATATCGTCCTTTTAGTCAAGAATTTTATGCCATATTTAAAATAGAATTTCTTTTAATATAATCTATCCTTTTTTTATGAAAGAAAATTTTTGTTTTTGGTAAACAGGAAAAACTAAAATCACTATTAAATTTATTATTATAATCATTTTACGTTGAAAAAAAAATCTTTCTTCCTTATATAACGTAAACTTTGGAAAATTAACTTTTTGTTGATATATTAAATAACTCAATTATTTTCCATTCAAGGATATATAAAAAAAAAAATTTGATTGATCTTTTTCAAGAAAAAAAATAAAAGTTTAGTTTTTTTCCGTTAAGTTTATAATAAATATTCCAAGAAAAACTTTTTGAAAAACGAGAGCAAAAATAATTTCAAAATTGAAATTTTATATTATATAGAATATTTTTATTATTAAAGTTTTTTATTACTATAATATTTACTTAAAGTTTATATAAATTTTAAATATTAAATTATAATAAAAAAAACAGAAATGTTTCTAGGACGAAATTTTGTTTTCTTTTGATAAGTAAATAATCCTTCAATTTTGTTTTTGCCGAATTAAGTTTTATAAATTTTCTCTTTTTTTTTTATTATGAAAAATTCAATCATATTTTTTTTTTTGGTTTGTACAATATTAAGGATTATTGTACATTTCTGATATATGAAATATTTCTATGTATTTTATTAGAAATTTATCGATTTATGTATTGAAAACCCACAATTACATAGTTTTTCCATTATCATCATCAATTGATATAAACTTGTATATAAATTCTAACATTTCGAAAATGTAGTATTGTAAAAGTGTTAACTAAAAAAAAATTTAATATTTTGAGTTGTTGACAATTTACAAGAGAAGAAATTTTTTTTCGATAATTTCGATCTAGACATAATAAAATATTAAAGATTTAGGAGCTTTGTGATAATATTTTGATATACAAATAAAGTGAATTCGAATAAAGTTTTCGATATTATATAAAAAGAATAATTTTAAATTTGTAGTAAAAGATTTTTTGGATTTTAAATTATTAAATAGATCCTTTGGCCCAGGAAAGTATGAAAAAAATAAATCTAATATTATAATAGATTTATTTAACATAAAAAATTAATCTATTTTATGATAAATATTGAAATAGAAATAAAATTTGTCAACATTAAATTTATTTAAATAGTTTTATATAAATTTCTAATAATTTTTCATCTTCAAAATTCCTTATAACCTAAAAATCAAATATTAAATCATGAATATTGCACCATTATTTACTAACAAATAAAATATATGCTTTTATTTTCCTTAAATTTAATTTTATCCTCTTGACTAATCAAACATTAAATATCAGTGATTTATTTAATGTGATTTTATTATACTAAATCACAATATACAAATAAATGGTTGCTCTTTGTGTGGTCATCCACCCTAAGCTACCACCACAAAATAAGTAAATTTCCTTGAATAATGAAACATTTTCCAATTTATACATAATCAAAACGAAAACAATTTATATCTTAATACCAAAAAAATTCATTCAAAATAACAACAATAAAAAATTCTATTTACAGAATATTAAAAATGACGTGATAACGAAGAAAAGTGATAAAAATAATTTTTCAAATAATCAACAAAATAAAATATATAATGAAAAGGAATGTTGTAATTCAATTATTAATGCTAGAATTTTTCATTTCTATAAAAAGAATGGTAAAAATTGTGAAAAGGATCAAAATATTAAAACTACTTCAATTCATACAATTACAACAAGAACAATTACAGAAGATATTTCAACGCAATTTACAAAATATAACAATAATAATCATAAATTACCAACAATTTCATTATCAAATCGAAAAAAGGATATTAGTCAAAGTACCAGTAGTAGAAATCATCAACAACGGCAGCATCAACAGCAGCAAAATAATAGAATTAATAGTAAATCAATTGTTAATAGTAATATTACTAATACAATTACAAAACAATCGAAAAAAGGATATAAAGAAGGAGTATATGCAAGTACGAGTAAAACAACAACAACAACAAATATTAATAGTAACAATTCAACACCACCAAAACAAAAATCAAGAATTTATGGTTTTATGAAGGACTTTTTAAGGAAGAAATTTTGCACAAATACATTTCAGCAACAACAAACTAATTCACATGAAGAAGGCATATACGTTGAAGTAAGTTTTTTGTTACTTGTATTTTTTTATTATTATTTTGTGTAGAACAAAAACAACTACGAAGGATTTTAACGTGCCAGGACTAACAATAATGGTCATAACACTTTCTAAATTTATTATAAAAAAAAAACAAGTTTTTTCCTTGTTATATTCTTCATAAATTTACTTTAAATTGAATTTATATGTTTTTGAGCCATTTCGTCCTATCATAAATTAATTCGAATTCGTCCTGTTGATTATATACGAAAAATCAATTTTTATGATTTCATGATTTTTTCTTGTCTATATAATTTATTTTAACGAATTTTTTCCCTATTGAAATCATCATTTATTATTGTCCTAATCAAAATATTTTTTTTTACTATCAAATAAATTTCATTATCCTTTTCAGCTGCCAAATAATTTGAAAGTGATAAAAAATAATCTAGGATATAAAAAACAGGATACTAAATATAATACAAATATCAGTTACAATAATATAATTAAACAGGATAAAGTTAACGTCGTCATGCAGGACGTACGTATTAGAATTGAACAGCCACCACAACCATCATCAACATTACAATCATCAGCACAAGGATCACATGTTTCACCGAATAATAGCCATCATCAACATCAACAACATCAGCAGCAGCAGCAGCAGCAACATCTACAACAACAGCATAGACCAATTCATCTATTTGCGGAAACAAATTTAAAGTAAGTATTGTTTAATAAAGATTTATTGGAATTTTTGTTGTCTTTTTTTTGTGGATGAAGATTTATGGGTTTCAGGTAAAATTCTGTAGTTATATTTACAAAATTGATAAAATTGTTTTAAATCTTTGTATATAGTTACAATAGTATTTCCCATAGCTAAAATTCATCTAAGTTAAATTAGTCTAACTATCAAATGGACGAAATTTATGTTGGAAATGCTAAAAAAAACTTAATTGGTTTTTTCATAAAAATGATTTCAATATTTATATTGGTTTTATTTATAGTGGGAATGATAACGAACATAGTCCACATAGATCACCGAGTTCAGAAGAGGATAATTCACCAACGGAAATGAACAATTGTAGACGTTTAGCAGATAAACCTCCATTGGTAAGTAACGATTTTATATTTTTTTAGTTAAAAATATATAGAAAGTGTGATTTTTAAGCATATTATTGAATTTTGTACAATTAGGATTTTTAGGATAAATATTGAATGTAAATAAATATTAATCCGTTAAGGTTTAATCCCGAGTCTGACAAGTGTAAAGTAAAAAAGCTTTACGAATCAATCACGAGTCTGGACTAGTGTAAAGTAAAAAGGCTTTGTGAATGAATCTCACGATTATTTATGATTGACTGAATCTCGAGTCTCGAGCTTATCTCTCTATACTCTCAGTGAAATAACACTGCAATTATTGTTTATAAGTTCGGTTTCTGATTTCATTTTATGTTGTAATATCTGACAATTCAATAGCTAAAATATTTTTTAAAAAATCATTTGGAAATGCTTTACATTATTCCAGATACATAATTTTTCTAAATAAATAAAACTACAAGGGGTTAAGAATATTTTTCCATGTATAATCTGCAAAAAATGATTTTGTTTTTGGAAGAAATCCAGTTCGTTACTAATCATTCTTTCGTGCTTCGTTATATATTCGATATATTGGGTTTTGTGAATTAATCACAGCGTTTATTAACCTAATTTTTCGTTTATAAATTCTTCTAAAATAATGTAACAAAAATGTCATTGAAGTGAGAACAAAAACATGATTCCATTTCTAAGTACCTAAAAAAATTTTATACAAAACTTTTAGCTCTCTTATCAAAAATGCAGACATTAAAGTTTATTGAACCTATTAAAATCGACCACATAAAAAAAGCTATAAATTTAACACCACACAAAACCAGAAAAAAAATTATTCTCTTAATAAAATTTGTCATATAATTTTATGATATTTCAATAAAAACCAAAAGTTTACCTCCAATGAGAACCGCTTTTTATATCTTTCGCGCGGTGATTGCCATATATAAGATTTAATAAAATCGAAATCCTTTAAAGATCTCTTTAACATAAAACTTTAAATTCATTTTTATTTGAAAAGTACTTAAAGTGATTTTCATTGAACTTAAGAAAAAACATTTAAAACAAAAATATTTAAGCTTCTTTTTCTTTTAATTTTATCGGCTAAAATTTTTTTTATTATGTTTCCTCCTCTAGCAAAAAAAATTAAAGATATAATCGAAGAATTGTAAAGTTTTTCAGTAATCTAATCATTGCTAAAGTTTTTATATATAATATCCTTGTATACCATTAATTCGACAAAAGTTATATTATATAGTCAGCAGTAAGTATAAAACAATAAAAAGGACATACTTTTACGACAATTCACAAAAATGTTGGAATTTTCGATTTTCAACAATTGAGTTCAATGGTTTTCCACGAGAAAATTGTAGTAATTCTTTAACCGCGTACTTAACTATAAATTTTCCAAAAAATATATATCCGCCCGCCCTGTCTGGGAAAATCCTTTTTTTTTAGATAACGTTATATATGAAATTATATATACCAGTAACTAAACAAAATGCTTGACTGTTGAGATGATTGTATAGTATGGCTATTAAAAACCACAGAGTATTAAATTTTGACAATGGTTTTGTGATATACAAGTATCCTGCAATTAATGGACTTTTTGAATCAAGATTCCCTTAACAAATTTTGACGTATAATTATAACCTTTAGAATGTCTTCTAATAAATTACTGATTATAAATTAGTGTAATTAAGATATTTAATTTAATTGAATCATTCTTGGTGCGAATGTTGCGGTCCAACAAAAATATAAATATTACTGATGTCTGAAGAAGAAAACGGATAAAAATAGGTACACTTAATATTAATTAATTGCACTCCTGCTAATAAAACTTTATGCTTACTATTAAATGAGAAATAATTTTTCCAACAAGTTTAAATAGCATTGAAAAATTGTTAAAAATCAGAATTGATTTTCCAGAATATCTATAATAAATAACTAGACCTTAGGCACTCTTGGATCACAAATTTAGCCCAAATTGTTCCAAATATTCTGATTCTGATATATTGGCAAGCATTTTTAAATTTATGTGAATTTAAAACTAACATTAAAATCGAAAACATTTGCTATATTTTAATTACCATACAAATTTATATTTTACAAAATGTTGAAGTGAAATGTAAAGGACGAAATAGTTTTTCGTTGTTTTAAACATTCTCATGTTGTCTGATTTTAATTTTTATTACCAATGATATTAAAAGTGAATGCTCTGTTCTAATATTAAATAATTTGATTTCATTTTCATGTATTTAAGTATACCAAAAATTTCTGTATTACAAATCAATGTTTATTATATAATTTAGAACTGTTGTTAATTCCCAAAATAAGGCTTTTTTTTAACTAATTTATTTATACTGAATGATTAAATAAATGTAATATTTCGTTTTTTATTTTGTTATCTTTTTCCATTGACAAATTATTGGAATTGGAATATCCACTAGAAATTTCTGATAACAGTTGAGTAATATGATAATTATTTTCAAACGATAAATAAAGGCAAAAATATTCTTTAAAATCATGTATTATTTTAATACCAACGATTATCCTTGAGAAAGTCCTAGAAAGTCGATAATAATTAAAAACGGTGATATATTAATGGTTCCACAGAACTAGTCAGGAAGGATGGAAAATAATTTCTATTTCAACGGATGTTTAATATTATTCTATTTTATGTCACAAAATTTCTTTTTCGGAAATATTATTTTTATGTGTCCTTAGGTAAATAAAATATATCCGGGGAGTTGGAAAAAAACTAACAAAAGAACTATACAAAAAATTCACTTATCTTTAATAGGCAATAATGCTTTATTCAGTTCTTAGTTTAGGAGCCGATGATAGTTCAATGATGAAAAAATATTGAAAAAATTGTATGAAAATTAATGGAACAGTTAATATTTCTTATAGAATTACTGTCTTCATTTTTTAAATATTTTAGATAACTAATTAAGGTTTTTCTCTCAATTTCTTCATCTATATTTTTTTGTTGAAATTCTTTGATCAAAAACTTTGATCAGCCACCAATAGTACATTAGGTTTTTTAATTTCATTATTAAATTTGTTATAACTGAAGAATTGGAATCATCTCCGTTTCTTATAACTATAAAATTTATTTAATAATCTAAAATATATACCAGTACGAAATATTTGCCTTCTATTTTATATATAGAGTCTATCACTACTATTTTTTTTTGTAGTAGAACTTCCTTTTTTTCTGAACAAAAAAAAAGTGTTTTACTATGAAGTTTTCCATAATCAAAACTTTTCTGTTTTGCATACAAATCGCCTGTGATTAGGTTTTTATCGTTGTGAAAATCAGTATACCAAAAATATGAAGCTAAAATAGAAAAATAACCGGAAAGAAGTAAAAGGATCATTGAATATAACTCTATATGCTAGTGATATTACTGTCTTACACCCATTTCGGTATCCTAAATAAAAAGAAGAAGCAGAACATTGTTTAAAATGTTCACATGCTTAACAAATCCTTGGAAAATTTCATCTATCTATATACCACAATTTAAGGAATTTTTTATTTTTGGCAAAAGCTCAATGTGTTTTCTTCATAAATCTGTAAAATACCACCACAATTTTTCCTACACATTCTCCCACCTACACATTGAACTATTAAAAAACATTTCCACCCACCTGAAAATATAATAATTTTTTTTTATAGTAGGTATATGTATTATCCTGTTGGGAGGATGTTGCTTTTCCTAGTGGGAGGATGTGTTGCTTTTTAATATTAAAGTTTTTATTGAAGGGGGTGAGATTTAAATAAAAATCTTTAACAGAAGAGTGGGAGAGAGTATTATGATTTAAATTATTTAAAAAAAAAATTGTAGAAAATTTAACGCCTGAAAACCACCCCCAATGAATTATTTCGGATCGCTTCATTAAATTTAAATATTGGAACTGAAACAGATGTTGTTCAACAAAAAAAAAAACATTTTTTATATATTAATATCTTAGTTCTTGTCTACATAAAAAAACGGAGGAGGAAACAGGCAGAAAAATATTCTCAATAAAAGTTTTCATTTAATACTACAAAAAAATTGTTTTTTTTTTTTTGAATTTTTGAGGGTGTGATGTCAATTTAACAGAGGTACGTACATAACAATGTACAAGGATAATAGATTTTTCATTGTTTCCTGTCTTTTATTTTAAATACGTAAATTTTTTTTTTTATTATAGTTTGTTGTTGTTTTATGTCAGAATGTTTCTAGTTTAAATAATTTCCTGATCTCTATGTTCATTATTTTAAGAGTGGGGTGCTTGCAGGGTAGAAAATCTGTTTCCAGGGTTAATGAAACACAAATTTTGTTTTTGTGTATTAAATATTGAAATATTATAGGCGTAGTATAAAAATGGGGGGATTGAGAATATATATATGTATATGTACCAATTTCTATGGTGATGTTTTAATGAAAAACAAATTCAGAAATGCGAACAACATTATTAATGAAAACAATTTTACTTTTTAGTTTTTTAGTAGAAATTTTATATAAATTTTGTATTTCGTCCTTCTGGAAAAAAAAATAAAATTAATTTTGTATAAAAATTTTTTAGGAATTTACGAATTTTTTTAAGGAATTTTGATAATTGTACGATAAATTTCAAATAATTGATATTTTTTAATCGTTCCATAAAAATACTTTATTTTAGCTATCAATTTATTTCGGATTAAATTGTCATGATTTTAGGAAAAATACAAACATATTTTTTTTTTAGTATTTTCCCTAATGGAAATTTAGTATTTTCCCTAATCATTTTATAATTATTTTTTGTTTTGAAATTTTAAGTGCTTATTTTTGTTAAAATTCTATAGAATTTCTGTAAATTGTTTGTCCATTTTCAGTTGATTGTCATTAATTATTATATTATTAAAATTTGAAAATAGAAGAGTTTTATTAATTAAGTATTTCACTTTCTAAATTTGAATATGTATTATCATTTATAAGAATTTAAACGAGTGTCCTTTAAAAATGAAACATTGAAATTTATGTAGGGATTAAGAACGTAATAAATAATTTAATTGAAGTTAATTTAAAAGAAAATAAGTTTTCAAAATAAACTTATATAAAATTTTGTCGAGCTATAAAATTTCGTTTCAGAAAATTAATATTTATAATTACAAATAGTCAAGATTAAATTTTAGCTCAAGCTTTTTGATTATGTTCTAGAAATTTTAAAAGAAAGTTTGTAATTTATTAACCTCCATTAAGTTTCTATAGTTTTACATGTAAGATGAAATTGACTTAACACGAAGTTAGATTAAATTGTGTTTTAAACGAAAATATATCAACATTTTATGAAAAATGATTATATACCAAAAGTGCTGCCATGACAAAACTATTTATCAAAAAAAAATTATTAAAATGCTCTTTAACTAATAACAAAGTCGTTTTTCAAATTAAAAAAAAAAGTTCCTGAATAAATCTTGTATTATAAAACACGCTACAATTTTTGACTATATTCTCAAATCTAAACGACTTAAATCCTCACACACCACCCACATAATTTTACGCCTAAAATCCATATTACAGAAAAAAGGATATTAACTTTTCGTGTAAACCAAATAAAAAAAACTTATACAAAAAATCGGAATTATATTTTTTTTCTATTCTACGGAAAATTATAGTTTTACTTTTAAGAAAAAAAATTTTTTATGCTATAATTTTACACAATGTTATTATGTTCTTTAACAGAAAAAGTTTTCCATGTTTTCGATGGAAAATATTTTCCATTTCAGCAAAAAAAAAATGGAAAACATTAAAAAATGGAGAAGAAAAAGAGTTAAAACTTTATTTTAGATTATTATATTTCACAAAAGGACGACAAGGATGAAGTATACAATAAGGAACACAAAAAAAAACAAACATTTATTTTTTCTCCCTTAAGAAACTTTTTAACTTGAACAAATTTCTTTTTAAAAATAATCTAACAACAACAAAAATGAAAAATATAATAATAATAATAATAATTTTCTTCAATTTCCCTGGCTCTAATCTCAGCCCATTAAAAATTTTCATTTTTCTATATGGAAAAAAAATATAGTAATATTTTTTTTTTTCAAAATCCTTTAATTAAGTCTTCTTTATAGTTTCCGGTTTGTTGCGGTTGTATTTTCTTGGAAATAAAGAAAATAGCCCCATCGTAAAAGCCCACGTAATAACATGGAGTTTTACTAAACTTACAATCAGTTTTAAAAAATTCTAGAAGAACAACAGAAAAACTTAATCGTTTTTTATTACTATAATTTCTTTTTTTTCTGATACTTTATTTTCTTTTGCATATAAATGATACACAATTAAGAAACCCTTAATGTTCTCCTGGCACACACAAAATTAAAAAAAAAATTGTGACAATTTTGAAGGCAAATTTTTTGTTTCAGTTTTTTATACATATATATATGCGTCCTTTGAGAATGTAATGGATATGATTTGAAATTAAAGGAGACATTTTCTTGGAGAAATTTTAGAAACAGATTAAGAGTTTCCGTTGATAAATTTCATATATAAAGTCAATTTATTGTCATAGAAAAGATAATCACAAAATCCTTAATTTTTCGTTATATTGAAATATCTTGTCCAATCTTACGAACTTTTACGTCTCGTTAAGTCACAATTTTCTGACATATATTTACAATAGATATTCAGGCTTTATAGTATATCGCAGAATTAGAAAAACTTCTGGCTCAATGGAGGTCATTTAATGAAATTTCTGGCTCAATGGAGGTCATATTTTGTTATCAGATAATATAGAAAAGAGAAGCTAACGAGAAATAATCGATGCCTTAATAACTTTTTAAGCTATGCTACTTTCGCCTTGCGAACTATAGAATTCTTGTTAAGCATTAATTCATTATTTAAATGTAATAGGGAATAAGTAATAAATGAAAAGCATAGACCCAGGATAATAACTGATATTTGGGAATCCTAGACCAAGACAAAATTTATCATATTTAAATTAATGCCTCTATCAATTAAATATTCTTCAACATAATAGAAATTCATTGGGGCTTTAAATATAAATTACATATAGTCTGTCAGATTATATAGATTAAGAAATAGATTTATAGTACATTTATGAAGTCCTATTAAAAATTTACATGTTTTAGTGGCCAAATACTTTTGCGCCTTATTTTGTAAATTTTACTCATGCTATACAAAAACTTAAAAGAAAAAAATGAATTTATATCACTAAAACATTTCAATTTTAATACCATAAATTAACTAATACTATATTTTAATAAAGACCTCATAAATATCTACACAATTCTGCTCAACTATTCTTAACAGCCATTGACAGAATCTAAAACAATTTGTTTTTTTATATTATCTGAGACATGACATTATCATCTATAAAATAAATGTGATTATATTTAAATATATCGCATGAGCACATTAAATTTTATATTCAACAAATTTAAGTACATAAATACAACATAAGATATTTTCTCACATATCTTTCTAGTCTCTATAGCTCAATCTTTTAAATCGATAATCCAATTTTCTTTATATTTTATCTCATATTATACATATATATCCAACAATACCGTATTCAGTTTTATATACATATTTATTATTATTATTATGTACATTTATATATATTTTCCTTATACAGGAAATTTTTTCTTAATTTTCTATTTCTATATAAATTATTTTTTTGTTGTTGATGTCTTTTTTTCCTGTTGTCAGGTTAAACGTCTCACAATGGGATTATTACGATCAACGGAAGATAGTCGTCCATTAGTTCATACAACATCATCATCTTTAAATAATTGTGGATCATCACAAACAATATCCGATGGTTATGTGAATGAGGGTATTTGTGAACCAGAAAAACATATATCTAGTAAATTTGGTGATTCATGTCGTCAATCATTAACAGCATTACCAACATTAGATATGACACGTCATTATCATGATACAAATAGTGAATTTAATTATAAAAAAAAATATCTTCGAGAAACAAGTAGTGGTAAGATAATTATTATTTTTAAAATCTAAAATGAAATACGAATTTTTATATTATATTATTTGTTATCTTATTATTTAAGCAAATTCAAGTCCAAAAATGTTTTCACCATCAGCACCACTTCGTTTAGATTATTTAAGTTTATCTGAACAACATGAATTAAAAGGTGCTGCTTGGTTTCAGGCTGGTATACCACGTGAAATATCATTAGAAGTATTATCACGTCAAAATCCTGGTGCATTTTTAGTTCGACAAAGTAGTACAAAACCAGGATGTTTTGCATTATCATTAAGAGTACCACCACCGGCACCTAAAGTAGCACATTATTTAATTTTACGTACGGCACGTGGTTATAAAATTAAGGTAAGTAATATTATAATGTATATTATTATGTATATGGATATTACTATATCATAAAATTTTATGTAATGTACAAATAAATAATGATATTAGAATTTATGAGAGACATGATAACAGTTGTTCCAGGAACCTATAGAAAATATAGATGTGTTTTTATTGGAGAAATAATTTAAATTTCGAAATATTTATAAAAAAATATTAATAATCTAATTCTAATAGATTCGAATAAAATTTAATTAACGATCTATATAATATTTTTTTTAAAAAATTGTTATATTTGCTCATTGAAGTTAGTTTAATTGATTATTTGAAAATTCAACCAAATATAATAAATTTGATAGTCTTGTTAAAAAAAGAAGGCTTTTAATGTATTATAAAGATAAAATTTTTCCTTCACCTAATTACCCAAAAATATTACATTGTAAAATATAAAATCACATTCTTCTTAGCATAATATTTTCTACTTATCATTGACTTATTATATTTCAAATCAATAAGTAAATTGTATATAAATATTTATTTATTTTCTTATAGGGATTTACAAAGGAGTTTACATCATTGCGAGCATTAATAACACATCATTCAGTAATGCCAGAATTATTACCAGTACCATTATCGTTACCAAGGCCAACACATAATTTACCATCCCGACGAGATTTAGATGATTTTGATTCATATGATTCATTAAATGATTTTCGAAAGCAAATGTCCGATTTAAATGTTTAGTTAGAAATGCAAAAAAAATATAAATATATATATATATATATATATATATACCGTATATTATTGATTAGAATAAAAATAAATAAATAATTAAAATCCATAATCTCGCCCCCCACTCTTCAAAACATAAATTAAATAATAGAAAGAAGAAATCAATATTTTTATGCTTCTCATTTTAAATTCTGTAAATAATTAATAAACAATCATAATATAAATTTATGGCATTGTGTGTAATACTTTAATCGTATTATATTACCATGGCAGCACTTATACATACAACTTTGTAAGTTCAATTTTTCATTTTGTATACAGAAGCATAAATTTATGCTTCAAATTAAATTAGATAGAATTTTTAATATGATTATAATTCTTATTAGAGTGGATAAAAATTTAATTTCATATTATTTTTGTTAAGTTTTCTTTCAAATAAAATATAATATGCAATCTAACATTTTCAGGTTAAATAAGTCTTGTTTATATTTCAAATTGGTCTTTTAACAATTCGATTTAATCTTTTTCGAAAGTAAAAACCAATTTTTGGAACAAATTTGAATTGTAAAAGGACTAATTTGATCTGAAAATAATAAATTTAAGTACACATTATTGTACACTTTCTATGCTACTACTGCTAATTGAAATATTCTGAAACAGGTAAAAATTATTATTATAGTGTAGTTTTTAAAAACAAAATATATATTAAATATAAATTTAATTTTGATATTTCTATTTGAAAAATAATGATGATAATTTTTTTGTTAATTAAAATAAACTAATTTAATTAATATTTATGTAAATATTTAAATTGATTAAATAAGAAATTAGAATAGTTATATTATATTACTACTTAAATTTAGAAAATTAAAATATATTATGAAGAATTTAATTGGCAAATTCGCAATCTGTGACTAATTGATTAAAATTGTAAAATTAAGGTACATAGGTACTTATAGAATAATTAGGTATTAAACAATATTGTTTGTTTTCATATATTTTGTGGTGTTATCTTATCAATAAATTATAAATTATTTTATAATTTTGCAAATTTTGATTTGTTTATAATTAAATACAATTATGATATTTAACTGAAATTTTTGCAGTTTATTGAAAAAAATATAAAACTAAATAAAATTTAACTGATTGTGTTAAGCAGTTGTTATTTATATTGCTCTTATCTAATCAGTTTTTAATGTTATCAAACTAGGGAAGACAATTCAATTTATATTTCTAATTTTTCTACTATAATTTTATGTGGACTTCAAGCTAAATAAAATCTTTATTTGCTATAAGTAGGTCAATTAATAATTGTCTTTCTTCAAAATAATTTTCAATTGAGGAAAATTAATTTCACTGACTTTTGAAGTAATTAATAATTCGTAACTATGACACATCTATTAAAAGTGGAAGTCCTCCTATACTGTCCTACCTAAATAGCTAATATTTGAATATTTTCTATATTTAGAGGAATGGTAAGTCATTTTTATACCATAACTGTAGGAAAATTTTGGACAGTTTACAATCAGGTGAGGTGACATCTACACGTACGCTAATCTAAATTTTTCGTACAACAAAATTGTGCCCACACATGTCTAAAATCGAAACATAGATAGATATTCAAAAAAAAATTATTAATTTAAAAACGAAATCCTAGATATTTCTGATAAAATTCCCTCAAATTTTACTGATTATTCCTGAAAAATATCATTAATTTAATTAATACCACACATTATATTCTAACTATAAACTTCTCTACTAAACTCATTAAAATCACTGAATCATTCATAAACTATATTTATATTATAATATCTAACAATCATTATGGAAATGGAAAATTTCGCTTCTATAAAAAAAAAAATTTAATCTTCATTAAAAATCCATTAAAAAAATAGTATAGTAATAAATAGTAGAAAAATTCCATTTAACTCTCAAAACAATAAAATCCTAGATCTGTTAAAAAGGATATAATAAATACGTATATATATAAATTCTTAATGGTATATTTAAAAAAATAATAATAGTTATATTAATAAATTACATAAAAAAAAAACAATTGTGGACTGAAAAATATTATTAAAAATTTTCTGTTAAATTATTTTTGAAAAAAATACAAAATTAAATGAAAATTATTTGTAGTAGTTAATTGTGTAATAAATTAAAATGAACTCAAATTTTTTTCTCCGAATGTGTTATATATATATTTAAATAAAAAAAACGAAATAAATTATATTTAAATAAATTTAAATGTAAAAATTAAAATGAATATATATTTACAATTATATTTCAGAATATAAAAATTATTATTATTATTACTTATATATACATATATATATATATGAAAAAGTAAATAAATTCTTGTATATAAATAAAAAATTAAAAAGAAATATAAATTAAAAAAAAATTGTATTTAAAAAAAAATTCGTTTTTATTCAAAATTGAATTAAAGTTTTTATTTCAGTTAAAAAATATACTTATTAGATTAACTTTGTTAGATCGTCTGATAAATTAGGTATTAATATTTTTTATGGTTAGTGTTATGGATATGAGCGAAAATCTGATTAGGTATTATAAGTTGTGTTTAGTTTATTTAATTTTTAACTCTGCACCATTTTTTATAGTTGAAAAATTAATCGAAAAGATATACTTTTATATTATGCAAGTCAATATGATGCGAAGACTTTTCACCACTGGCGCCATAAGCAAATGACGCGAGTGATTTTACATCATTCTTAATAAAATCACAATTACTGCAAATATTAGAATTACGGAAATAAACATATTCAGGACAATTTTTTTAAATTAAATAACTAAATAAAATTTAACTGATTGTGTTAAGGAGTTGTTATTTATTTTGCTCTTATCTAATCAGTTTTTAATGTTATCAAACTAGGGAAAATAATTCAATTTATATTTTTAATTTTACCGAACACCGATATATTTACAATAAATTTTCTGAAAAATTATTTCTCGAAATTATAGTTAAAAAAAATTGAAATTTTAAGGTTGCAAAGAAAATTTATTTTAATTTTTTTTCCGAAGTGAGCTTTTTTTAATTAAAATAATACAAAAAAAAAATAAGAATTGAAAAAAATTATAAAATTAAAATTGTTGGTGGAAAATATAATGCAAAATTCTTATTATTATACCCTAAATCCGAGAAAAGGCTTTACAAATGGAACCAGGTGAAAATAAATATTAATAAAAAAAATTATAATTCATCACATCACAGCATCGACAATACATTATTTTCTTCAAACATTATAGTACAATTGTAGTAAAAAAATACATTAAATACTCAATGATTTTCTAACGTACATATTTAGTACATTCTGTAATTTTTAGGGGTTTGAAGTTAAGATTGTCAAAAAACACAAAAACAAAGGAAATTTAAAACTGAAACTGTATTATATTATGTATATGAAAAATTATTCTTAACTAGATGTACTAAATACGAAATCGTTAATAGTTTCCATTTTTGAACAATATTATTTCCTTATTGAAAACTATTCCAACAAAAACTGAACTCAATACTAGATTGCACGCAGATTAATCCTAGTTCTATATTTTTTCAATATAATTTTCAATATAATTTTAGAAAATTACTATATACATATATTAACACAAGATCTTACTAAATAAATATTAAGATTTCGATCCAGATTATAAAAAATCAGCATATGATAGAAAAAGAACACGAATGAGAGATATGAATAAAGCATTTGAATCTTTACGTTCAAAATTACCAATGTCTAATAAACCATATCTAGAAAGAAATATTCCAAAATTGAATGTAAAAGGTAAAATCTAAAACAGAGAATCTTTTTATTTATTTTTAATGTAATTATAAAAATATGATTTTCCTAAATTATAGAATTCCTATTGGTTATATAAAACATTTACAAAATATATTAGAGGTTCCATCAGTACAATAGAAATGTTGTGATGATCCAAATTGTGAAGCAAATAATATATCACCACATGGTAGAAGAAGTGAATATTATAATAATATTGAAACATTACCGCCATGTCTGACAACAGCAAATTCAACATCAACTGGATGTACAGAAATTGGAAATGTGAAGCCAGTTCCATTAAATTGTTCCGCATATCCACAATCAACTTTTAACATTTACAAAATATATTAGAGGATATTAGAGGATGTACGGAAAATATTATATTATACTGGATGTACGGAAAATGGAAATTTGTAGCCTCGTCCATTAAATTTTTCCGCATATTTTTTTTCTTTTTTTTATTCTTATTGTTATTATATTTAAAACTACATTAAATCGAAAATAAAAGTAATTGCAAAAATTGACCCATAGTAAATATAAAAAAAATTATTATAAATTATTTGTACTTGCAACAACCTCCATAGTTTTTATACTTTTTCATTTACATCATGTGTATATAAGTAAATAGTTTATGTGGTTTATCCTTATTCATATAATAGTCCTTAATGATTTAAAGTATCATTTATTTTCAATTTTCTGCTTTAATTATTTAAAATTGTATTCGCCTACGTAATGAACTACAATTTTTTTTTCCATTCAATGAGAAACAAAACTGTGCCACAATTTATCACGATTTTAATTTTCATCTAAAAAAAATAATTATTCTGGCTTTTAATTGGGAAATCATTTCTTTTTTTTATTTTTATTTTTATTTTTTATTTGTTTTTTAAATCTAAATATGTAAAGGGTAAAAAACTATAAAAACGTGTATAGGACTTTAAGGATGAATTGATTTATGAATATGTTTTTATATATATATATATATATATATATATATATATATATATATATATATATATATATTATATATATAATATTTTTTCAATTTATTTCCATCTGCTACATTGAATTTTCCTACCTAAAATAAACACTATATAATAGAAAATGGAAAAAATATATTTTAAAAATAAAAATTAATTATCATTTTGTGGGTTACTACGCCGTGTTCTATTTTAATTATGAGGTTAATAGGTATAGAAAATTTAATTAAATCACAACATAATTTAATAATATATGTTGGTTTTCATTATTTTTTTAAATCAATTTTTCCTTTTCTATTAATTTCAGTGTGAAAAATTAAGGGGTGTTCGGCACTAATCTCTTTTTATTTAGTGATTTATTTAGTCACTAAATATTTTTCTGGGAAAAAAGAGGAAAGAGATTTCAGTAAGTATATGTGAGACCGCTGAGACGGAAAAAAAGATAAAAAAAATTTTTATCAAAGTAGAATAAAGTCACTAATTTCTAAAGAAAAGTTTTTAATATCCGAAAAAAATTGATTGAGATGAAATATTTCTAGAACAATATGTCTATAACCCCACAAATACACTTTTTTTTGAAAATTTTTAAATATATGTTTTAAAAATTACAATTTTTAGTACTTTAAGAGACTAGTGACTACTAAGTAAACAGTTTATAACGGTAATTATTAAAAAAATAATAATTTTCGAAAAAGCGAAACAAACTCTAAAGGAGAAATATAACCTATATCATAGTCTAATTTTACCAGAAAAATATTTAGTTCCTAAAAAAATAAAAAAAACCATAAAATCAAAATAAATAAATTCCACATGAATTTATGATCAACTTTTTATCTTATCGAAAGCTTTGATAATATTCTTCGAATTGTATTTAAAAATATATTAAATGATATCAATTTTATAATAAGATTGCACTATTCAATTATTCAATGCTGACGCCGAAGTCAAAAAATAAAACTAATAAAGATAAGAATAAAATTTGCAAAGCTAAGATTGAATATAAATTATACAAGTATATTGTTATCAAAATGTGGATACAAAGCAATAATGATGGTCAAACTTATATGAATTATGATTCATTTATATATGTTACATATAAAATGTAGTTAATAATATTTCACAATATCGACTGCAATTTAACGTTTAAGGAAAATTAAAACAAATACTGAAATGGCTCTATGAACTAACGCCCAAATAAACTAACGCCCAAAACAAAAATGAACTAACACCCAAAACTTTTTAGGCCTTAGTTGATATGAGGTCCAAAATTTAGAAATGACCAAAGTAAATGAACTATTGCCCAAAAAAATTAACTAAGGTCCACCAAAGAACTATTTTTTGGATTTAGTTCATTTTTATATCGGGCGTATGAATATATGAATGAAACTTACAGAATGAAAAATTGAAAATTCCGAGTCTTCCATTTACATTTTAAAAAACAATCAATTAAAGTTTCCACGATTAATTTCCATTTGATCATTAAAATGTATATAAATATTAATCGATTATTTAAAAATTAATTATAAATATAAGTAACATTTTTACCATGTATAATTCCAATTAAAATTAAGTATAAATTAAAACTATATTTCAGTTGATTCCTGATTGCATAAATTAAACATATAAAACATAATTTTGGTAATACAATTGAAAATTGATAAACTATAAAAATTTATTAATAAAGTTGAAATGATTGGGATATTTTTTTAAATATAATTATATAATGAAATGATTTTATGGAAAAGAAATATTTAAAAAAACTTAATTTTAATATATTTCAACATAATTTTAGGTTCAAAGTTAAAATTCAAATTAATTACATATATTATTAATGGACATATAAATATTAATATGTGTTTACGATTAAATTACAAAATGAAATTTAACAATATTTTTTTTGTTCTTCTGGAAAACAACAGGATAATTTAAACATTCGTTTAATTATATGGTTCTTAAATATATTGACTTTTTGATGAGTAACGATAAATAATTAATTAATTAATTTAATTTAAAAGAAAACAATAAAAATTTATCCGATTTTTTAAACTATATTTATTCAAACTATCTTTTTTTTAACAAGATAAATATATTAATCAATTATATACATATATATATATTATCCATTAGTTAAGTTCGTAACAAACTTCACTATTTTCACAAATCCAATTTAAATAGCTAGAAACACGTGTAAACACTCGAGCTCTAACGCTTTCGCATCGGCTAATAAGAGGCCTTTGTATGATAAATGATGTAATACCAATTTGTGTAGGCATATCATCTATATATGCTATAGCTGCACCACCAGAGTCACCTTCACAAACACCAGTTGTTAATTTATTATTGGCACAAATCATTGTCGAAGTATCGGTTGGACCTAATTCAGCATTAAATGTATCAAGTAATTCCTGGCAGTCATCCTTTGACAAAATACTAATTTTGCTAGTTTCAAGAAATTCGTAAGCGCTATTTGCTATTTGAAAATGTCAAATATATATGTGTAATAAATTATAAATCTATATAATTAAAATAAATTGTGTACCATAATCGTTTGTTATGCCCCAACCAGAAATAGTAACAACTTTATTATCAATATTATCGGCATTTTTCAAATCAATTAATTTTATTGGTTTAATATTATCTATATAAAAAAAATTATACAAAAATTTTAATTGAAATCAGTTAACAAAAAAAGAAAACAATTTTCTTATTAACACTTACGGCCAAATTGAATGGAATCACTTAATTTGATTAAGGCAATATCATTATAAAGAAGTTTATCATCATAATTTTCATGAATTATAAAATGCTCCGAAGTAACATTTAAAAATCGTGCTGTTGGTTCAGGATTTTTTCTATCTATATCACCGAAATAAATAAAAACTCGTTCCATTCTAGATTAAAAAAAAAATTAATATCATTTAAATAGCTATCATAAAATATAAATTATTTACCCTAATAAACAATGTGCAGCCGTTAAAATCGCATTATGTGATATAATTGAACCGCCACACCAAACATCAGTTTTACCAAAAAATGTTGGTTCAATCAGTAATAATCCAACTTGATAGGGAAAATTTGCAGGATCTTTAACTTGCTGGCCATTCACCATACGGCGATAACGTTTATGTTCATTTGGAATATCAGATGAAACCGGGCCAGAAACTTGACGAACTTTTATTTTGTTTTGAATCACACTGCAATTAATGTTTTGACTACAAATTGTAGTTACGAAAATTGCACAAATTAATATAAATTTATGCATAATCTACACTTTTCAATTCTTTCAACAAAGTCTTTAAATTTTTTACACGTCTTTATAAAGGAAATAATAAATTCTAACTATACTAACTACTGAGAATTGAATAAATTTCGTTTAATACCACTTAAAATATAATACAAAAGAAGAAATATAATTTAATAAAAAAAATAGATGAATCACTTTATATAATAGAATGGGTCATTTTTATAATTATTTTATTGCAGTTACTGCTAAATTTAATTTTAGCAGTAACTTTAATGATACCAAAAAATATTTATATTTAGTATTAGTATTTTAGTTGTAATAGTTTTCAAAATTCAACAATAAGTAATGTTGTGTTGCATAAATATTTCAATTAATATTACAGTTTAAAATTAATTGTATGTAATTATTAAAGTGGATATTCGCAAATTACATAGAAAAAAAATAACTAGAACCTACTGTAATGATATACGGTTGTCGTAGTCTTAATAGAAAATTCTCTATATAATGAATAAAACGTGTACTAAACGAAAATTATTTATACTTAAATTTCCTTCCTCCTTGATCTGTCTATCTATACACATTTATCAACATAAAATTTAAATTTAGAATGACTTCGTAAACCATATGGGGATATCGTCAGACCCAAATTAGTGTAAAAAAATTATCCGCACCATATTGCACTTCGAGATTAGGAATTAAAGGTACGATAGTTTGTTTTTGAAACATTCCCACTATATTTGAAGGAATAAAAGGTACGATAGTTGGTTTTTGAGACATTCCCACTATATTTATATTATAATTTAATAGTTAATTTTAAATAAGTTAAATTATAAATAGTCATTTCATATCAATAAGTTGTTCAAAATTTTGATTAATGTATATGTACTTTCAGATAACAGGATAAAGTGTTTTTATTATAAATTTAGGGGCACTGGGGGAACTATGAACAGTGTTTTCATATACAAGTTTAGTGGGCACTTGTAGGTTTTGAGCAATATGGGAACAAAAATATTACAATAGATAAACAAAAGCTAACGAAAAAGTTTAATCAAAATTAGAAATTATAGAAACTTTTTAAATTGATATAATAGTAACGACAGTAAAAAGTAATTAAAAAAAACAACAGTTTTAATACTTTTATTACAGAATTTATTTCGCACATACACCAGTCCTTTGACAAATCCAATCTAAATGACTAGATACACGAGTAAACATTCTAGCATGAACTGTTTCACATCGACTGTACTGATCAAATATAACAAATGAATTAATACCAATTTGTGTTGGTATACCATTTAATTGTGCTACTGCTGCACCACCTGAATCACCTTCACAAACACCAGTATTTATTTTATTATTTGCACAAATCAATGTTGATGTATCAGTTGTACTTAATGGTCTACCAAAACTATAAAACAAAAATTGACATTCATTTTTTGGTAAAATACTAACTTGAGCTGTTTTAAGGAATCCATAAACTTCAGGATCTTAAATAATAATTAAAAAATTCAATTATATAAAATAAAATTTATAAAAAAATATCATTTAATTACCTTTGTCAGTTGTTATGCCCCAGCCAGAAATAGTAATAGCTTTGTCATCAATTTTATCAGCATCTTCTAATTTGATCAATTGAATTGGCTTAACGATTTCTATAACAATAAACAAGAAAATCGAATTTAAATCAACATTTAACATTGAAATAAATATATTTAAATTTGTAAATTTACTTACTGCTGAATTCAAGTGGAGTTTTTAGTCTGATTAAAGCTAAATCAAAATAATAATTGATATGATCAAATTTTTCATGAATTATGAAATCTTCTTTGCCAACATTTATTAATTTTGCAGTTGGTTCAGGTATTCTACGATTAATAGCACCAATATAGACAACTGCATCTTTCATTCTTGATTAAATATAATAATTAATATCAAAATTAACTATAAAATGTCTAAAAAAACATTAATTAAACTTACTCCCACATACAATGAGCTGCTGTTAAAATCCAAGTATCCGATATAATTGAACCACCACACCAAGTTTTTTTACCAGAAATATGTGTTAAAATCATTCCAACTTGATGTGGAAAATCTTCCAAATTATAAACCTGTTTACCATTTACAATACGTGGTTGAATTTGACGATGATGACTTGGTACATTTGGTAAAAATGGTAATGAAACTTCATGAAATACTTGTCCACTATGAATTTCATTCCAATCAATTTTTTGACTACAAGTTGTAGCCAAGAAAATTGTAAAGAAGCAGAGAATTGAATTCATCTTGGATTGTGAGAGATTTTAAAAACGAAGTACGACTAAAAACTGAAAATTATTTTTTATAAAAGTCGAATATATACAAGAAAATAATCTAATCAAAAGCAATTGAAATTGTAAGTTGTAAGGTACTCATAGAACGTGTCCCTTTGGAAACTTCTCTATTTTTTATATATACATATGTATATAAAATATTTGAAGTATTACTTTAAATTTAATTAAAGTCTATAATCAAAGATAATATGTAATTTAATATTTATATATATCTTTGCAGTAATCTTATCAAAATTGTCTAATTTAAAATTAACACAATTCAAATCTTCCTATTGGCTATAAATTAGTATAATACTATCGATAAATTTAAATTAATTTGACTATTCAATATTAGGTTAGGTTATAATTAATTGATTAAACTTAAAATTAAATTAATTAATTGATTAAATTATCTGCTTTAAAATGAAGATTGATTTTTAAATTTGATAATAAAAATTGGTATATTAATGAAAATAAATCAATATATTATATCAATGAAAGAAGCCAATGATTCTAACTTCGTTTGTAACAATTTTAAAATTTTAGAATTATTGTAGCGTAAAATAATTAATTTTTACTACATTGATCATTTCCTTGTTGCTATCATACTTTTAAATATGATTTAAAATTGTGTGTACAGTACAAAAATATCCGGAATAACTACATAAATCATGGTTAGCATGGTTATTTTATTTATTTATTTGTCAAAATATCAAAAATTTTCTTTTGTCAGATTAGCAAATTGTAATATTGTTTTTTTTTTAGAAATAATTGCCAATTAAAAACATCTTTTTCGAATTTAAAAAAATGATACTTAAAATTTATTTATTAGGTCAGTTGAAAACAGAAAATAAAATTGATTGACCATCAAATCATTTTGTCTGTCCAAAAATTTGATATAAAGTTTAAAATTATTTTTGTAGATTTTTTTTACTTTCTGTTAATATTTTATTGAGTTATCATTTAGCAACATACATATACATATTGATTCCTTCGGTTACCTAAATGGAGGATATGTGTTGGTAAGTACACCTATTTCGAACGACATTTTCCCATTTTCCGCTTTCGATCGAAATAATATGACTTGTCTGTTAGGATAAATTCATTTAACATCAAAGACGGTTGCCGGATAAGAGATAGACCAAATATACGATAGAAGTGAATGTAAAAAAAAAGCAATACAGGTCAGAGTCCTTTAGAAACACTCTATCTCCACGTATTCGACAATTACTACACTAGTATATTATTGTGCCCAAAAAAGTATAGTGAAATAAAATCTCCATCGTTCTTTGCAGACCAAAATACGTTCCGCTAGACTTCCGAAATGAACACCACTAAAGTAGTGATCCTTTTTACACACTTTACCAATACAATATTTTGAACTAAGTATTTGTCTGTTAATTAAAGATATTTCTATTTTCATCATATCAATTGAGAAAAATTCTTTTTATTATTATAAAATGTCAAAATAATTTTTATTAAATTAAAAAAAAATATATATATTTTAAATAAAACAAACAAATTTTTCTGCCATATTTATTATACTTGGAATATTTTTTTTATTGTCAATAACGAAAGCAAAAATATTACAGAGAGAATTAAAAAACATACAATTTTTTTCTGGTTTTTTTTATATAAATTTGATTTGTAATTAATATTGCACAATTATTCGCTTATTTTAAATGGAATAAAAATAAACTTTGAAGCTTTTTATTATTGTAATTTTTTGTATATCGTCATTAAATAAAAAAAAAATAATTCGTATAAATAAATTCGATAAAAATTCATAATTTTCATTTATATAATTTTGATATTATTTATATTTTTATAACGATATGATTCTGTGTATAGTATAAGTATAATAATTGATATTTTTGTTAGTTTTTAATATATTTTTATTTGATAAATTATTATTATTATTCAATTTAATATTTTTATTTGAATTTTTCACTATCAATATTTGATAATTAAATAAATTTATATATAGTTAACAAAAGACTTAAATAGTCAAAAACCAGTAATGTTTAAAAATGAGAAATTTTAATAATTCTGCATGAACCTAAAAATGTTGAACTAAATCTCAATTAGTTTTTGTAAAGTATCAAATTTTTTATCCAATTATTTTCAAATATAGCACAGTAAAAGTTTAGTTTTATAATTTAATTCTACAAAAGCAAATCTAATTCTTAATTTCAATTTTATTTGTTATAAGAAATAAAAATAACAGAATATTAAAATTCACGGATTATTACCACATTTAATGGTAGGGTAGTGATCCAGTAGTGGAATCACATAAAGTGATTTGTGACTATCAACTATCACATCTTACAATTTTGCATAAAAATTTCTTTGCAATATTATATGTGATAGTTTATAGTCACAAATCACTGTTTGTGATTCCACTACAGGATTTATTACGATTAATGGATTACTACTATATTTACTATACTAAAGAATATTAAATATATTTCTACACCTACACATTTGTAAAAATGAAAGATTAAATAGTTTTATTTTTGACATTATTAAAGAAATAGTCATAAAAAATGATTTTAGATCGAGGCCCATGACTCACCACTAAAGCAATATTTAAATTTTTCGAGCCAATTGGTTGAAAATATCTGTCCAAATGAACCTCAACTTAAAATCAGGCCGAAAATTAAAACTGGTAATATAAAATCACATAGGGTCTAAAAATTTATAGAAATTTTTCGAGGATCAATTTATGAACATAATGAAGAATGACTACTTACTTCTTTATGATATGTGATTTAAACATATTTAAATATATTTGTATTTATAATACTGATAGATTTCCCTTCAAAAACTTGACGCTATTCGAACTTTATGTCCTACATAATCAATTTTTAACTATTATTTCATGTTTATCGCAATCACGTTGATTTTGTCAATGTTCGAATGTGTGTTAAGAATAAAATAGCCATTTTCAAATAGCCACTGGCTTGATTTGATTAAATTTATGGAACAATTATTTAATTTTATTATTATTTTCTATATTAAATTCATATTAATTTTATGTAAAATATTTTTTACTAATTGATATATAATTTAATTTTTTAAATAAATTTATTTTATTTCTAAAATTTCTAAGTACAATAATTAATTAATTAATAAAAAATATTCTTCTTAAATTATAAAATTTTCAAAAGTTAATTTTCTACAAAAAAATAAATTTAAAATTTTATTCTAATAAAGTTAAATTAATATATATTTATATTTTACTTTATAATTTAAAAAACAATTGACTTTAATAAATTTTTTATATATAATACGATTTTTTTCTAGAAAAAAAAGCTTTTATTTATTTGTTTTTTTGCAAATATATAAGTCTATGAAACTATATTTAAATATTTCTTTAAAATCTTAAAAAAATTTTAAGAGAGACTAGTTTATTCGAAATTTTTATTTTTTAAATATTTTTAGGTCCTTTTTCAATATTTTTCCAAAAAAAACAAAAATGATTTATATTATATTTCTAAAAGGATAAAAATAATCGAGTTGAAAACCATTTTAAGTTTCAAGCCTTAATTTTTAAGTTTTAAAACCACTTTTTTTATATATTTAATTTTTATTTTGTTTTTTTGTTATCGACACAACCGATTTTCATAAGATTATAAATATTATTTACTACTTTTTATATTTTCATTTAAAGCATTTTTAAAATACATTTAAAAACAATAAACTTTTTTTAATTCGCAAAAGCAACTATAATTATTTTTATATGCAACTAAAACCTACAAACTATTTAGGCAATTATTTAAATATTATATATATACTAATTTTAATTCCCTACTAATTTTTGTGTGTTTTTTTTCTTTTTGACTAAAATTTTATTACCACACAATTATGAATTTAATTTAAAGTTAATATATATTTTTTTAAAAAGTTTCAATATAATTAAATTATTTATTTAAAGATTTAAGCTTTATGGCAGTTTATTATAATATTATAAGTTTTGTTATTTCATAAATTTTTTTTTACTGTAAATTATTGTCCTTTCAAAAATTACTTAATTTAAGTGTCCTGGACATTTTAAAATCCCTGACTTTATAGAAGAATATTTCACTATATTTTTAGTTATGAAAATTATTTCATTTATTATTTATTATTGTCAGTTTTCAAAATTATCTTATTTAGTATGGTATACTCGAATATTTTGTTTGAGTAATTATAAATTTAGTTACAAAATGATTAAATTTTAAATTTTTTTTTTTTTTATGATTTTATAGAAAGAATTTTTAATAATTTTCAATTATTATTATTTCATTAATAAGAAAAAATACTGAAGTTTTAATATCATCAAAGAATTTAAAGGATATTTTTAAGGAATTTTTAATTTTAATAAAAAAATTTTGTTTTTCATCTTTTAGAGAAAAATTATTTTTTAAAGTGTTGGGGCTGGCGTATATACTATATACGACTTTGGTTGTAGTGTTTATTATTATAGTAATTGGAATTCAAATTAGTTTTTTTATCATTCAAAATTGTCATTATTCGAAATAAAATTTATGCTTTACTAAAACAAAATAATCAATTTTCAAATTAAATTCGTCCTTTACCAAAGGTTCGAGTTTATTTTAAAAAATATTTAATTAAAATTTTATTTTTTAAACAATTTGAATTGCAAAAATACCAATTGGTTGGAAATGCTATTGAAATATATTTAAATAAATCTATTTTCTTTGTATAAACTTACAAATATTTAATTTTCACCCATAAATTCAGATTACAATTTAAAATTTAATTTCTAAAGAAAGGATTTTTTTGTTATTTCTCTTAAATATTTAAAAAGTCAATCATTTTTATTAAATTTTATACAAATTAAAATTATTGTCACTATAGAAAAAATTTAATTCAAAAAACAATCTGATAAAGCAATGCCACACCACACCACGTCATATTTTGTGGCACACTCTTTTTCATTCTTGCTTAAAAAAACAGATTTCCGATAAATTATTTTTTTTTATAAAAACTATATTTTTATTTAAGCATAAATAAATTTGTTATGCTTTATATAAAAAAAAACCCTTTTTGGAAAAAAAAATATTTTAAAGAAAAAAAGATACAAAAATTTAATCGTATTTTTTGTTCGGTACATAAATTGAAGAAGAATATATATTTTTTAATCCAATTTTTGTTTTACATTTAAATAACATTTTAAAACTAAAAATTTTTGTTTTCATTTTTTTCCGACATCAATTTTTTTCCTACCAAATTACATACAAAAAAAAAAACATAAATAAAAATGGTTTTTCCAGAAAGAAAATTAACAAAACAAACAAAAAAAAATTCCACTTTATTTTCACCTTTTCATTTACCTAATTAAACTAGCGAGCACTAAAAAATATAAATATATTTTTCTAACAAAAAAACAAAACAGATAAATTTTATGTATAAATTAGTATAATTATTAAAAACTTTATCCTTAAAGCTAAAGCAGAAAAAATGTTCTAGAGTAGCATTAAAGTAATAAACTCTGAATTTTTTTTTTCAACAAAATACATTTAAATTTATAAAAATCTTAAACGCTAATCGTTGTTGAGTCAAGGACGAAACTTGCAAAAACAAAAACAAAATTATACAAAATTAAATTATTGCCTGTGTATATTAAAAAATTTAAACTTTTGCCAAGTTGTGCAGTAAAAGCACAAATAATTTTAAAATTAAATTTAATAAAGTTTCTATTTTCATTTTTCGAAGAAGTGTAACATAAAAAATGTTTAACCTAATTTTTTTAGTGTTCACAATAAACACATAATTTTAAGCGACACAGAGCATCAATTTTGTTGTCAGGAAAAACTTTTTTTTATATAACAAAAAAAAAAATAATTCCTAGTTACAAAATACAATAATGATGAGAATTAAATTAGATATAGTAAAGAAGGAAAAAATTCAAGAGCTTTTCAACAAAATTATAATTTTATATAATTATATCCTCATTTTGCTGTTCAAATTTATATTTTATTTTGGTCAATATCCTTTTTTTTTTTGGGTTGTTTATGGAGATGAAAATTTCAATAATTTATCGAAAATTCAATTTATTTAAATTTGTTATTTATTTATTTTTTTTACTCTTTATTTGTTGTTGTTGATGCTGGTTTATCGACAGGCTTCCAGGAAAGTAGATCATTAAGTAGACTTTCCATAATTGGATTTGAACCATGACGTGCAACCTTTTTTATATATATTTATAAATGAAATAAAAGAAAATATTATTTTATTAATGGGAAAATAGAGAAGTAAGAGAAATTTTAACACTTGGATATGAATTTTTAAAAAACTTAATAAAATAAATCAATTTTTGTCATTGTTAATTGATAGTGAAAGGATTCAATTTAAAATGTATTTAATGTATTATTTTTATGAGAATATAAATTTATAATATAATTATTTTTATCACTTACCTCTTCTCTTGCTTGACGATCAATTTTATCCAGAATATTTCTTGTATATTCAAAACTTCCTAATTTTTCTAATAAATTAATACAATATTTTTTAACTTCAACATCAATTGTACGTTGTCTTAAAATATCTAAATTTATGTATATTTATTATGGTTAAGGAATTATTTAAAATTTTATAGTAAATATAGTAAGAATTATATTAAATATTTATGGCACAATTTATAGTAAAATATAAGTTTTTTTTTGTTTTGAAAAGGATACGCAATACTTGTTTATCATTTTTTTGTGTTTGTACAGCATGAATAATTGGGAAACTAAATTTACCCTCTGTTAAATCTTCACAGAAACTTTTATTTTCGGAATACTATAAAAAAAAAAAAAATTATTAATATTAAATAATGCAGTCAATATTTTACAAAAATTTGCATATATTTATATAAATTTTACCTCTTTTAAACTTAAATTACAATAATCATCACGTATTTGAAAATATAAACCCAAAATTGCTGTTAATTTTGAAAAATCATCTTTATTTTTACTAAACAATTGCATTAATCGAATTGCCAACATGAATAGTCCACCAGTTTTACGTATTGTCATTAATTTATAATCAGATTCAGATGGACAACTGAAATTATCACGCCAATAAATTTCCATTCCCTGGCCACGATGTAATTCTAACAATTGTTCAGTATAAACTTTTGTTGCCTTTTTACATTAATATAAGAAGGAAATTATTTAATTAAATAAAATTAAAAAAAAATTTTCATTTTATTGAATTACCTCTGGATGATCAAGTAATTGAACTTTCTCTAATGCTAAAAATAATACATAATTTGCAGCATTTATTGTACTAGCAACACCATAAATGGAATGAGCAACTGGAATTCCTCTGCGAAGTATTGAATTATCTTCGATATCATCAATTCTGTTTGTGGTTTTTAGTAGTAAATAAAAAAAAATGATTGGTTAAAGAAGCAAATAAACAAAAATTTGTAAAGTTATTTGAATATTAATTGCAAAAAATAAAAATTAAAATCAATAATTTTTGTTATTTCAGTTTAATTTTATATTAATTTAATTAAAAGTCCTAATTTTTAAATTTTTATAAAGTAATGTTAATATTATTTAACAATAAATTAAGTAATTTTTTTGCCTATGTTTACATAAAAGTATTTTTTCATTAACTAATTTCTAAAAATGTTGAACTTCTATGCAAAATAAAACTTTTAAATTGCCATCATCAGCAAAAAATTTTTTAAATGATTCAGCTTTAAAAAAAAAATGTATAAAGTAGAAGACTATTACATATACAACAATTTATAAGAAACTGTAAATAATTTTATATTTTAAATTTTCTAAAGAATTTTGTCCTGTGGGACAACAAATTAAATAAAATAATGTGAAGAATCTCTTGTAATTTATCATCGATTTGTTTAAATCTAGATAAATGCAGACATATGTTGTTAGTTTATTGGTATAATATACAGGTCAAAAACAATTTTTAGAAGGCAAATACAAATCGGTTTGTTTTTTGCTGCTCCTTATCCAATAAAATGGTAAATAAAATACTTAATATTTTAAGGATTATTTGTTTGCCTCCCCATTAACCTAGATATTTATTATTATACTACAGATTTTTAATTTCATTTAAAAACAATTATGTTGGAAATTTTATAACAACACGTTTTACGTTCTAGTTTAGAATATTATGTATTATAATTATTATTATTATAGGAAAATATATATAAAACAAAAAATGATTTTTTAGGATTTTTAAATTACAACTTCAAGAAATGTTTTGTAGAATAAAAATAAAAAAGCTTTATAAATGCTTTATAAAATGGAATCTGAAATTTTGGCAAAAATAATTGTAAGCAAACACTATGATAAGAAATTGCTCAAATTATTTATAATTAAAGATTTATAACTCAATTTTATAATAATATTTAAATATACCACTATAATAAGACTAATCATAAATTTGTTACAAAATTGAATTTTTTTTTTAAATTCAATTCGGTTTATATCCAATAATAAATCAATTATTTTCAAGTGGCATATGTTATACACAATTTTTTTTAAATTTTAAACTCATATATGTACAATATTTATACAAAAAAAATATATTGTACAACAAAATTACAAAATTCATAAATTGTTATTTCCTTAATTTGCCTTCCTACAAAAAAAAAATGTTATGTATATAAAACCACAACGGAAAAAGTGTGATAAAACTGTTTTGCCTGAATCTTCATAGCCTTTTTTATTGGCACACATATTTTTCACTTTCAATTTATATAAAACATTTATTATAACGAAGGAGATTGCGGTTGATATTGTATATAATAAAAATTTCAGTTAGTCTCTTTCACAAGGATAATAATATCGATTTTTATTTTAAATTCAAATTATAAGTATAAGTAATATATGTATATACGTATACAATATAATACTGTTTCATTTCCCTAGAGAGGAAAATTGTTTCATATTATGAAAATGTTTGCATAAAATTTTCATTTTTTCAATTTAAATAATGTATATACAATAATTTTTATATATTCATGCAATTTTATTAATCTTTAATATTAAAAACAATAAAACATGCTTAATCATTCCGAAAATTTATTTTGTAGTTGAAATTTTAGAGGAATTTTAAAATTTAAATAACGAATTATATATTTATTTTAAATTTATTTTTATATACTTACAATAAACTAGAATTATGAAGCATTTGTACAATTTCACCAATTAAATTTAATTTTTCCATTGGTATATCTAGCCAATGATTAAAAGCTAATGCTAATTTTGAACGTATTTGTTTACCTGGAATTTGTTGAATGTAAACAAATGGTTGCAAAAGAATCTAAAAATATAAAATAATAAATATCAAATGTTTAAATATTCATAGAATAAGAATGTGTATTGCTATTTTAGTGAGAAAAGATATAAAACATATGGTACCCCCACAGTTTATATATACAGTAGATTTATAAGAAAATTTATATACAATTTTGTTATATAGAATTTTTGCAAGCATAAAATATAACTTACCTCATCCTGTTCTTTCTGGGATGATTTATCTTTACTTTTTTCTAACATTTCATTTATATCTTCCATTATACTGTTTCACTTAGTATATTTAATAACAATTTAAATAAACAGAAAACTTTTTTTTTTAGTTATTTCAAAGAGCAAATAGGTTGTGTTTCACAATATAAATAAATTTGGATTACGGCCAGTTTTATTTTAATTAAAGCGTAGATAATTAGATTTTTTTTTTATTTACTAAATAAATTATTAATAAAATACTTTAATATGAATTTAATTCAACTTTATTGGGTTTTTTAAGCTTAAAAAGAAACTATGTATTTTAAAATACTTTAAAGAACCTCTCTGGTTACTGGTTCAGTTGGAAAATCTTCTTAGTTACAGCCAGTGCTGCCAATTAAACTAACCGCTAATCAGCTGATGAAAGCTGTCAGGTTTTAGTTTGTGTATACAACTTTTTCTACTGTAGTAGATTCCAGAGGATTGCGTAATATGGATTCTAAATATGTGGAATGCAAAAATTAAAAACATTATGAAATAATGAAATTTTGATAGTGACTTCAAAATATTTTTAAAATATTTATAAAAAAAACCATATTAAGTAAATTAGTGCACTAATGAAAAGAACACTAATATTCACTTTAAATTGTATAAATTAACGAATTACTAATTATTTTTGTACCTATTTCCCAATAGCTGGCGTTGACTGTATTACTTTATTTCATTCCACATTTGTTTATTTTTTTTTTGACAGACTCTTTTGACTGATTGACTTTTTTGACTGACAGCAAATTTTGCGTGGCGAATTTGTCTATTGTATTTGGAAATTATTACATGCATTTATTAATTTCAAAATAATTCAATTTCTACCAAATATTCAGCGAATATTTATTTTAAATTAAATGGCTGCATCATTGCCAATGAGGACACCATGGAGTCCTGATAAAAAACACAGTGATCTGGAAAGGTAAATATTCGAAATTCACCTGTGAAGCAGGAAAACAAGTTTTTTTACTTTCACTCACTTACAACTCTGTTTTTAGATGGATTTGCATTTATCCAGCTTATATTAATAGTAAAAAAACACGCCAACAAGGCCGGAGAATAATTAAAGATCATTGTGTAGAAAATCCAACATATGCTGAAATTCGAGATGTTCTATCGGTGACCAATCTTAAAATTGGTGTAGAAAATAAACAATATTCACGAGAAGTTAGTAAAGTAAGTATACACCTACAAATTGGTTTCGAGTAATATTTCCAAAAAAATTAAAATATACAATTATAAATTAGGAATTGAATTGTCGTGGTCGAATTCGTGTCCAATTAAAAAATGATGATGGTACACCATGTAATCCACAATTTCAAACTCGTGATAGTTTGTTCCATTATTTAGGTGATAAAATTCCTCAATTAAAAACTCGTCAAAATAAATCATCGGAACCAGCTGCAAATCAACAAAGTCAATCGGCTAGTGGTGTAGCAGCAACTGGTGGTGGTGGCGGTGGTGGTCACAAAAAAGGAAAAGGCAAAAGACGTTAAATTGAAAATATAAATAAAAAAAAATTGTTTATATTTTTTTTGGTTTTTTATTATTATTTTTTTTTCAACAACTTTAATATTTTAACAAATACTTTAAAACTAAAAAAGAAATTTTTGATCAAAACTTATTTCATAAACAGGTTCCATTGTTCCATAACAAATATAAAATTAATCAAGTGGTGAATCAAATAATGCTAGTTTACCAAATGGAAGTGATAATGGATCAAGTAAATCACATAATTTGATTTTAGGAAATAGTTTTTCAAAACAACTAATTCCTGGCAAATTGATTAATTTATTCCAAATAACTTTACGACCAAAAGCTGATTCAATGCAAATTGCTTTTTTTTCTAAATCTTTTGTAATATTATCTAAAAGATCATCAGCAGCTTCACGTAATAATAATATAGCATCTTCAAATTTATCAGCAGCATATTCAACAGTAACGTCAAATAAACAATTTGGTAACGGTTCTAAACCTAAAACATCATCAAAAAGTGCGAGTTTTGGTAAAGCTAATGCGCCCAAACCTAAACCATCTAAAAGACTTCGTTTTTCTGGTGCACTACCTTTTCGAATATCTAAATTTTTTGCTTGTACATCAACATTTGCTAAAGTATTTACAAATTTCTTTGATGATATTAATTTTGTTGGTTGTTTGATCTTTTCTTCAACTAGAGAATCGGTTGTTTTATTTTCATTATTTTTTAAAAAGAATTTTGTTTTAAATAATGAATCTTCACGTTGTAACCATTTTGGAAGTTGTTGTCGTTTTGAACGACGTAAATCACGTTTAACAATTGCTTTTTCTAAATTTTTAATTTTACTATGTAATTTTGTTACTTCATCTTTATAGTCATTTACGGTTGGCTTATAAATAACTACAGTACTACGTTTTTCACGTCCCTCTTCGTCGTGTAAGCAATGTTGATTTTGATTAAATTCTTGGGCATCTTGTAGAAATCGATTACCACTTGGTCCTTGAATTAAAATCTCAAAATCAGCTTTCATTTTTTTAGCATTCTCTTGGACAGCAGCAATACATTCAGTACCACCATTACCACTTTTACCATCATCCTGATTACATTCACAGATACACTCTTCCCCGCAATAAAATCCTGTACAACCACAAAAATCACAAAAAGTTTTACAACTTTTAGAATTTTGTGGTTCTTCTTCGTTTGTTGGAACTGATAAAGCGACAGTAACAAAAATCATTAATGTTACTAAAATAACTTTTTGAATAGTTGATATCCTCATGATGGATGGATATTATTATTTTTTAATGTTTAATTGATAAAGAGAACTAAGTTAATATAATTATTTTAGAACATTGGTAACGATATTTATAGTCTTTAATAATTGCGAAATTTTTTTCCCACTCTTTAGAATTGACCATAAATAAAGTAATGATGAAGTTTAATTTTGAGCTGATTATGCGGAAGATGGTATAATAAATTTGTCCGTCAATTAAACAAAAAACTATGAAAATTACTCATTTAAATTTATGTTTATAACTATACATAATTATTTAATGCATTTTTTTGATGGTGTTGGCATTTATATGAATTGTAATGTAAACAATTTATTTTCGCTAAGGTGAATTTTTAAGGTCACAAATTAGTTTTTATTTTAATATAGATTTATTATACACATAGCACATATTTGGTTTTCCATTTATGTATACGAACATTATAATATGTACATATAATAATAGTTTTTTATTATGATAACGACAAGAAGTTTTTAAAACTACATTATTATTATTATTATTTAGAGAGGCTTGACAACCAGATTTTATTATTTGAAGCCTTTTTATTAAATTTTCCCCTAGACCCCAGGTTTTATTTCAATTAAGTAGCCGATAATCGAATCCGGGATATCTCAGTTATTATACATACATTTAATTATTTGAATTTTTTTACGTGAAAAATGGTCCAGTCATTTCCCCAAATTTTTCAGATATTTCAAAATTACATGAGTTTAAGAAAACGTAGTTAAATATTTCTCATCATATACACAAAGTGTATGTGGTCAAAATTAAGGAATGATGATAATTATACTCATTTTTTAATACACGAGAAAGTATCTTTCTCACTGATTTCATGTATTCTTTCTGTTAATTTTTTTCTGAAGCTGCAATTAACTAAATTTAGTTAAGTAGTGATTTGGTAAAAGATTATTATTGGTGGTAAAGCGAATTGTATATACTCAATTTTATATTAATTTACATTAATTTCTCTGCACCCCTCCGCCTACCTTAAAAGATCTATATTATTATCAGTTAGTATAGTATGTTGTATGTACTGATTCTTTATAAGCTTTTGTATCATCCTGTCCTGACATGCAATATTTTACATCTTCGGGTTTTAGAAACCTAGAGGTATTAATAGATTCACATTTACAAAGCATATGCTCCCCAGTTTCTTCCTCGTCCGAATATCGGCGATGATTATTTTCCGACCTTTCGTTTCGGACTTGCCGTAAATATCGATTCTTAATTACAAATTTTATATTTGTCGATATAAAAACATTTAATTATATTTGTTTTTAATTTTTTATGTTTTTTTTTATTTCTTTTTAATTATTTTATTTTTTACACATTAAACTATAATACAAATTTTTTTATTTTTTAATAATAATAATATAAAAAAAAATACATTAATAAAATTATATAAAAAAAAAATATTAAATTTACCAGAGGGGAATTGAAAAAAGCGGAAACGAAAATATGTATAAAAACACTGTCACATAAATTAGAAATTATAATTATTTTAGAAGAATATGAACCTTTTGCCAGAAAATTGTATGAAAAAGCTCAAAAAAAATTATTAATAATTAAAAGCATAAAAATTTGAAGAAAATTGCGTTTAAAGATTTTATCACAGATCTTCTATTAAGAGTAATTTAAAACGCATTCTATATATAAAAATTTTCGAAAAAGTTTTTGCAAAATTTTCTTGTAAATATATTATTGAAAAATTTTGATAAAAGAACAGAAAAAAGTAATTTTTTTATGTAATTTTTAGTAATGATTTTTCTTTGAGTAAGAAATTCTTAAATTTAAAAAAAGAGATATTCGTTTTTTTTTTTGTTCAGGTCAAATCGGGGGTTTTTTTAATCTTAAATTTAAGAATTATGTATATAAAATTTACAACCATATAAAATATTATTGTCGAGGGCAGTGAACAAAATTAATTTAGTATTTTTTGCAATTTTAAGAACAAAAAAAATGAATTTAAATTAAATTTTGTTTGTATAAAAAACTTAAATCTAAAATTTAGGTAAAAAGCTTTTTCATATTTTTTTTTAGTAATTTTTCTCTTAAAAACATAAAATATTTTTTTTATTTTCGATTCCTTAAATAACTTAATAACAAGATTTTTTTTTAAATAATTTCAATATATAGAAGAAAATTCATCATTTTTTTCAATAAAAATATTGAAAAATGTCGGACGCGCTCGTTGATTGTGTTTTTTCTAAAAAATTTTGTTCTTTTTTTCTTTAAAAATTACTTAAATTTTTTTAAACAGAAAACAGTTTTATTTATATTCTGTCATAAAATGGTTTTTATTTAGTTGGTGGTTTTGGTGTATGATGTTGACAACTTTCAACATTTTCTGGCCAATCACAAACATTTTCATTTGGATTAAAAACTAAATTTGCGGGACAAGGCATATGATGTTTACGTTCACCTTCACACATATAATAATGTGTACAATCAACTTTGTCAGGATGATAACTAATATGACCATCTTCTTCGGCGCATGTTACTTCATTAGCTGGAAAATTTACAAAAAATTATATATTTTTTAAATATCCTACAAAAATTGACTCTAATTCTATACTTACGATCTTTTGTTGTATATTGTCCTCTTGGTCCATGTGATTCATATGGTCCATCATATTCTAATTCAACTTTATAATTTTCAAGTTCATCATGTAATGCATTTAATAATGGATATTTTCCACCACCACATCTACCTGAAAAATCATCCATATCAACTGACCATACCATAATACCACCAAATCCTTGTTCTTTTAACCATTCCATCTGGAAAACAAAAATAAAATTGAAAATTATGATTTTAACCGCAAACAAAATCAAATTATACCTTTGTTTTTAATGATCGTTCATCATCAAATCCAACCCATTGATTATTTCTATAAGCAAATGGCACTTGTTGCTCTGAATCCCATACTAATGTTGTATTACTACCAGCCAAAAATGTACAAATTTCATAGTAACTTAAAAATCCTGGTTCATTTGTAAATTTACCACTTTTACCACCACCCGAAGCCGGTGAACCAATATCAAATTGTGTATCATTAACAAGTTCAAATGATCTACCATATGTTGGCATACCAATTAATAATTTTTCTTTTGGTGCACCTTGTTTAACCCATTCCCTTGCACTAAAATCAACAGTTAATTTCTTTTGATAACCAGTTGTTGATTCTAATGGGAATAATGGTGAATTATGACCAACTGTACGTTCCCATTGACCATGGAAATCATAAGTCATAACATTAATAAAATCTAAATATTTTGAAATTTCTGGTACATCATAACCAGCAGCTATTGCTTCAAATGATGCTGGTACAGCAGCAGTTAAGAGTAATCTTGGTTGACCTGATGATTTTGCTTCCCCTTCAAATGCGACACGTAATTCTTTTAGTAAATTTACATAAGCGGCTCTATCATCAGCACCACGAGGATATTCCCAATCAACATCAAGTCCATTAAATTCATATTCCCGGAGAAATTCAATAGCTTCGTAAACGAATTGATTCATACGGAAAACATTTGATGTTAATTCTTTAAATGGAGTTGAACCAAATGCCCAACCACCAATAGCTAAGAGTACTTGTAAATCAGGATTTTTCTCACGGAGTGCAATCACTTTCTCATAATTTTCTGGATCATCTTCAGATGCTTCGCTCAATTTATGATCATTTAATGTGGCAAAAGCATAGACAACATGTGTGCAAAGTAAGGGATCAATATCTTTTGGTTCGAATTTTCCAGCTCCAGGACGTTTAGCTGACCAACTGGTAAGGTAACAGAATACTTGAGCAGGTCGTGCTATTTTAAAGTAAAGAATGTTGATTAAAAAAAATTGAAAATTGAAAATTGTAAACTTACAATTCTTTTCGACATTAGAAAGTCCGTGCTTGATTTTCTTACGTGGTTTCTTAACTTTTGCCAAAAGTTCAGCAACATCAATTTTAATTGGTTCAGGTTTATCCAATGACTAGAATAAATATTTTAATTAAATTCAACCAAAAATGAAATTGTCTGATTTAACTTACCGATTCCTCGTCATCGTCATCATTGAAACTAGATGCAACAACTGACCAATCAACATCTTTAGCTTCTTTACCTCTTGATATACCAAGTAATTCTTCTCGCATTGCCCCAATTAATGGATATTTCACATTATTACCACAAACTGTTCCAGTAAAATCATCCATATCAATTGTCCAAACCATAGCACCACCATAATTATTCTTTTTGATCCATTGCATTTTACTACGAATAGCACGTTCATCATCGAAACCAACCCACTATTAAAACAAAATTTTTGTATAAATTTAAATTTAAATTTTTAGAAACTATATTTGCTTACCTGATCACCATCAACCATATATGGTACTTTCATTTCATCGTCCCAAACATATACAGCACCATTTAACAGCATTTCACAAATTTCATAGTAAGCCAAAAAACCAGCTTCTTTTGTATACACTCCTTCTTTACCACCACCAGTTGCAGGTGAATTAGGACCATGACGATTAGTATCAGATAATGTGAATGATCTACCATATGTTGGCATACCTGAAATCGAAAATATTTTAAATTCAATAAAATATAATAAAAATATTTAACAGAAACTTACCAATAATTAATTTCTCCTTAGGTGCTCCCATTTTTACCCAAATATTAGCAGCATTATCTACAGATAATTGTTTCCTCCATTCCGAATCTGTTGATGGTGCATACAAGGGGGCATTATGACCAGTTTCACGTTCCCATTTACCATGAAAATCATATGCCATTACATTAATGAAATCTAAATAACTAGCAACAGCTGGTACATCATATCCACCACGAATATTATCTGGACCAACTGGTACAGCTGCAGTTAATAATAATCTTTTTTTCTTATGTTCTTGTGCTTCGGCTTCAAATGCTTCACGTAATTCTTTCAACAATAAAACGAAATTTTTCTTATCATCTGAACCTTTTGGATATTCCCAATCCAAATCTAAACCATCAAAACCACGTTTACGTAAATATGGAATTGCTGAATAAATAAAAGTCTGACGAGCATAACGACTTGATGCCAAATCTTTGAATTTTTGTGTACCAAATGACCAACCACCAAGTGCCAAAAGAATCTAAAATAAAATTATAAAAAATTAAAAATTGGACTCCACTAAATTTCTTCTATTAATTTTACCTTCAACTTTGGATTTACTTTCTTCAAATTCAACATACGCTCATATAATCCAGGTACACCATCTTTCGTTTCATCATTACTTTCAAACGAGCTCAGTTTATTCTTTTTCAACCAACCAAATGCAAAAATAACATGTGTACATAAATCAGCTGGTATATCTTCTGGTATGAATTTACCTATTTTTGTTCGATATTGTGACCAATTTGTATAATAACAAACAATTTTTTTACTGCCATCACTCTCTTCCGATTTGATAACTTTTCTAGTTTTTGAAGCAAGTGCTAAAGCACCAGCACCACCAGCTAAAGCAGCAGCAGCTGAAGCACCTCGTAATTTTGATCGTCCACGTTGTCTTTTTGCGGATGATGATGAAGATGATGAAGTTGAAGTTGTTGATGAGGATGAAGATGATGATGATGATGTTTGTAAATCTATACGATCTTGGGCTTTTGCAACTGGAACAACTCGTGGTCGTGTTTTCTTGGCAGCAGCAACAATATTTGTTCTTGGACCAGCAGTGGCAGATGATGGTCGACGGACACGTCTACGTTTAGCTAAAAAAATTTTGCAAAAATATTGTAATTTTAAAAAATGGATAATATGCAATTATATTTAACAGCAGGTGGGATATTTTTTATTTAGATTTGTTCCCAATACATGCAATCTTGTCACGATTTTCCTTTCAATTGTTAAAAAAAAATTCAAATAATTTCTGAGTTTATCTTGAAGGACGACATATTTCTTATTCCATAAATACAAAAATTAATTTTAATATTTATATTTTATTATTAAAAATTTCAAAATAAATTTTATATTAAATTTTATTTCTATTATAAATTTTACATAATTAGTAAATAAAATTTTATTCAAAAATTTATGCTCTTCCGAAATTCGTGATTAATAAATAAAAAAAATGCAATTGTAACAATTAAATGTTAATTATGTAATTGTAATGTATAAAGAAATATTTTTTGACTATATAACATTTTAATTTTTTTATTATAAAATTTCGAATTTAAAAAGAATTTGATCTTGAATAATTTTTTTATTGCATACTTTGGTGTTAAATTTTAATTAAATTTGCAATTATATAATTTTATCATAGATTTTGACTGACTTCACGGTAGAAACTATTAAATAAGCGACACTAAGAAATAATATCTTTAAATTAATGGATTAATTATTATGCATAGCGAATCTATTTATTATGGATTTACAATTTAAAGAGTTATAAATGATTTTTTATAGATTGTTATTAATTTTTTTTGATTTGAATTTTGATTTACATACATGATTTCCTTATTTAAACAAAATTATTGTGTTAAAAAATTAGTAAAATTAGTAACATTAACATATAAATTTAAAATTTAAAATTATAAATTTGTGTTCATTTAAAATTCAGGAATTTTAACAAAGCAAATTACTCTTGTTTTAAAATTTTGTATTTTCCCAAAATAAATATGAAATATTTAAAAATAATCGAATTTTATTTGAAAAAGGACTAATTTATTTTAGTAAATTTGACCTAAAAATGTAATTTTTTCTGTAATTAAATTCAATTTGAAAATTTATTGTTCCGAAATAATTTTTTTTTACTATTTTAAATTGCAAATTTTATTTCTTCAAATTATTATTTGAAATTTTGAAATTAAAGATTTCAATTCCACCTCTAGTTCTCCAGTAATACTTACTTTGTGCACTATCTGTGTGGGCCAGTAATACAATTAATATACATATTACAAATGCAATCCTCATCAGCCGTGGCGGCAACTGAAATATACCATAGAAAAATATCAAATTAAAATTAATGATAACAACAGGAAATATAAAGATTTTTATTTATTTAATTTTAAATATTTTTAATGAATATTTTTTACAAAATCTTTATTTCTTTAATAGAAATACTCATTAAAAAATATTCTGAAATATTATATTACTTTTAAAAAAAATTAGTCACGATTTCAGGTTTGAAATTAATCGTGAAATATTTTAATTTTTTGTTATCTTAAATGATAAATTATTTCATTATTTTTTTAAAGTATTAAATTCTATCAATAAAAATAAATTTCTCTGTACCAATAAATTTGTAGTTTAATTTTGTTGTGGAAAACTCTTATGACGAAAATAAATTCTAGAAAATTTATATTTTTTATAATATTTTTCATGACGTAACAACTGAAATTGCACAGTTTTATTAGAAATATTTAGGTTAAAAGTTTTTTCAACAAAAGATTTATAGCAAAAATCCGGCGACATAAATTGTAAAAGTGTGCCATATAGGTTTGATTCACGAATCAGCATAAAAAACAGCAGTAAATAAAATTAATTTTCGCAGTAGCATGCATGCTGGGCAATGGAAAAAAATTTATGTTTTTCAAATTTTTTTGTAACATATCGAAGTTATAGATAAAATTTACAAGATAAATTGAAAATATATATTTGGTGAAATACATATAAATAATAATAAATTTACTTCTTTGTAATGGTAACTTTAAGAGTTTAGACCCTTTAACAGAAGCATGTGTGTAAATATTTTCATCTGACAGGCACAATTAAATCTTGTTGTCCATTAGCAGAAAGTAAAATTTAGTTATGTAATACTAAATTGGAAGAGATATTTTTTTTATATAATTAATAAAATTAATTTACAGTAAATATTTCCCGGGTATTTTTTTTAGTTAGTAGATAAAAATTATGGATACCTACGTAATTCTGTTAAGATTTGTAAAATAATTCGTATAAAATAAAATTATTACACTTAAAAATATAAAATTACTATTAATATTTAGAGAATTATAAAATTATTTAAGATAGATTATTGTTTAGGAGTGGTTTTTTTGAAGACTTTATGATTTTATCTCGATTTTATTTTGAAATAATTTTTTATTTAAAAAAATTTAAAGTTTATTTTAGGTCTTATTATATATTATAAATTTGTAATACTTTGCTTTGTTGTATCTGTTATAACTCTGTAAAATTTTAAAATCAAGTTTGTGACTTAATATACATTTAATGTATACATTAAATAATTTTCAATTAAAACAAAAGTATTAAGTCACAAACTTGAATAAGCTAAAAAAACAGTGCAAATAAAGCAAAATATTAAAAATTATTTTCTAATATTTATTTAGATTATACTTAAGTATGTCCTACTTTCCCTACTCACAATAGAGGAAAGTCGCACATAGTTAAGTGGTACACCAGTTTTTCATAGTGGCCAGTGTTCCTACTTTCGTTTATAACAATGGAAAAAATTTCACCCACCCATAAAATATTTTCAATATTTAATTATTTTTCCAATTAATTTATTTATAAACCAAATTTAATGTTATTATATCATTAAAAATTAATCAATCAATATTTCACCATTTTAGGTTTTAAAATACATTTCACACAAATATTTTAAATTTATGTTAAATTTTTCATAAATAATCAAAATTTACGTCAATAATAATTCTTTTAATTCCGATGTGATAGCATAAATTTTTCAACACATGCAATTTTGGAAATTTTAATTAAAATTTTTGGAATTTCAATGGAATAGTATATTTTAATAATTTAATTTATTATATTTTTATATATGTATATTTTAAATTTTGTAAATTTTTGAACAAAAAAACTTATAAAGAAATGCAACATAATTATTTATGTAACTTTTAAATTTGTTTTTTATTGAAATTGTATATATTTATCAGTAAATCAGTAATGAGATAACAAAAATTTTATTTATTAGTAATAGTTATAATCAACCTGTTATAAGGTGTTACAAATATGGAAAATTACAATATACCAGGAAAATGCTGTCAATTTTAAAAGTAAAATTATATAATCTTTCAAAATTGGTTAAAATCAACTACATTAATTATTCCCAATTTCTAAAAATGGTCTTTTATATAAGTGCATAAGATTCGGAATTCTCTAGAGAACCATTAAAAATAGTATACTAGTGAAAATGTCTGAATAATAATTTTTTATAATAAAATTTTAAGAAAAAAAATCAGATTGCCATAAAATAATTTATTATATTAAAAATATTTGCACAAAAATATAAATCCAATTAATAAATTATTAATTTATAAAAATTTAATTTTAGTTAATTAACACCATTAAATATTAAATATTGTCTATTTAAATTAATTTTTATTTATATTTTTTGTTAATTTTTTTCCAATAAATTTTTGGTTAAGGTCAATTATAAATTCGATAAAACTTTCGAAAATTTTCAAAATTAAGAAAACAATTATCAAAAGTCCAACCTTTATGGGTGGTAAATATCAAATAAAAGTAAAAATAAATTAAAAATAATTTTTTTTTAATCTAAAAGGAGCGCCCATTATATAAAAACTAATGCGTATAATTCAGGGCATGTTTAAATCTAGAGCAATTATAAAATAAACTATTAAAAACTGACACTCTTTGTATGGAAATACTTAACATAAATATAAAGCAATAAATTTTCTAATTAAACTTTATTTGAAAAACAAACTTTTAAATATGTGTATAAGGTAGTTTTAAATTTCAAGGAAGTGAACTAAATTTCAAGGTCTTATTTCTGACCAGAAAAAAAAATATAATTCAGTTCTCAAAAATCTTATAATTAATATAATTGTGTTAAAAATATACTTTAAATAATTTCCGATTTGATTTATATTATAAAATTTATTTTAAAATTTTTAATTATTATTTCCAATTAATTATCAAGCTATTTTCCGCCCAAAAAAAATTATTCTTTAATTAAAATCAATAAATGACAACTTAATGAGTTAAAATTATAAAAAACAAAAATAATGTTTAAAAAAAATTATATATACAACGAATATTTTACAAAATTATAATTTGAGTAGACTTGACCTAAATAATTAGCGTTTAATTCTAGAAAATTAGTATTTATGCGAAATATTTTTGACATAATTTTAAATTGTTTAAAGACAATTATAAAATTAATGATTTAGAAAATTTAATATAATTTTTATTATGATTTTGTGATCGTGCTGTATTTAATTACAATTAAATCATTAATACATATTAATTTATTAATTTACTGATTTGTTCATAATTATTAAGTTTATTCAAATTTGCCAGAAATTGTTTTATAATTCATTAAAATTTATTAAAATGACATCCTAACCTGAGACCATTTTCAGTTTGTTATTTTCTCTACTTCTCAAAAACCACAATAAAAAAAAATGATTAAAATCGAGTTTCTGGCTTAATACTTTTGTATTTCTTCTATTGAATTGAACATTTCTTAACAATTTATTTTATAATGCAATATTTCTTAATATGTATTAATATAAATGATAACAAAACTGCATATTATTTTTAATTTATGCAAGGCTATTTTATTAGTTATTATAATTTTAAAAGAAATAACAAATATAAAAAAATAAATTCAGTGGTGGGAATTTATATGCTGAAAATTATAATATAATCCACAATATTTATTACTACATTTTGTTTTATAGCGAAATAATTAAAATATAAATAAACGACAGAAGAAAAAAATGATACTCTATTGACTGACATGTTGACACAATAAAATTTCTTAATTATTTTGCATGATTTTTTTTTTACAAATAACAAAGAAAACGAATTGAACAAAATGTGGATCATAGTTTATTGAATTTTATAGCGTTTCATGTTGTTGACATCCTCTTTTTAATTTTCAATGCCGAAACTATTAATTTTGTATGTTTGGTTGCAAAATAGTAAATTATCAAATTTTTTTGTTTTAATATTTATAAAATTTAATTTACATTTTTGGCGAATATGTGAAAAGTGTATTGAAAAAATTAATGAAAAATTTCAAAATATATATACATATATGCCACCATGTAGGAGATTTATTTAGAGCAATTTTTAATGTGGTCAATAATTTAAATTAAAGGGAAAGAAAACTTGAAGTTGCCGTAACAAAATTCAAGTATTTTTATTTATTTACGAAAATTAAATTAAAGAATGAGAGCGATTATGCAAGTTTCAATGAAGTCCAATTAGGTCAAAATGAAAATTTCATATTCATAAATTGGTAATTAATTTTAATCCAGTAAACTGGTTCTTTCGGTTCACACATTCTCCAAATAGAAGCCAAAACATTAAATAAACTTAAGCAACTTGAACCAATAGTTTTGTTACACCCGCGAAACACAAACAGATATCTGTAAGAAAAAACACAAATTTTAGATTGTTTGGTCAAAATTTACAAACCAACAAATAATGTTAAAATAATTATTTTATAGCTTCTAGGAATATTAATGTTATTTTGTTTTGAAAGCTTCAATTTGCAACTGAATAATGCCCCGAAAATATATAAACAATGAGTTACAATATCAAAAAAAAAAATTATTTATAAATTTGGATTATAATTAATTTGAACTTTACAAAAAAAAAATGTTTCTTCTATAAAAACTTTACTTTTCTTTGCTCTTATGTTAACACTGAATTTGGCCTTGTATATTCGATTAAATTTTATTTGATTAATTGAAGAAATACTATTAAAATTTACAAATGTACCAAAAAAATTGTTTTACATACTTTGAATGTGAATGCGAAAATTTGTTATTTAAAATTGTAATATAATTTTAGGGTCATGATTTTATTATTTATTAAGTTTCCTATTAAAACAAATGATCAAAATTTATATGGTAATTTGTAATTTTTCTTGATTCACTAAAAAAAAATATTATACAAAAAAAAATTGCTGCTGTAATTATATAAAATATTGATGAACGAGGAAGGATAATTATTGGTAATTGAATAAAAAAAAAACCGATAATAATTGAAAAAAATTTCAATTAATCTTTTATAAAAAATATTTCATTAATAGATTTTTAATTTATTTATTTTCCGTATTTTAAAAATATTTATTAATTTTGATGTTAATTTAAAATTTCCTTAAAATTAAAAATGAATTTTTATAATAATATTTATTTTATTTAAAAAAAAAGAAGATGTTTTACATTTTTTAGAACAGTCATCACACGGAAGACACACTTAAAAGATATATTGTAAGATTTTCCTAAGGAGATTACATGTGACTAATTATTGAGGAAATAAAAAATATAGGAACGATGATTAATATGCAAAGTTTATCAATTATTGAAATTGTAAAATGATTTTTGTCACTGCCATACTTTTCCTTTCATTCCAAAGGAATAAATGCAAAATCTATTATAATTAATAGATTTTGCATTTATTCCTTTGGAATGAAAATTAAAGTAAAATCAGGTTAGTCAGTTAATAATTTTGTGGTGCAAATATTCTGTTACAACTTTCATATTAAATAAAATAGTGAAATTGCAATCAATATAAAATTTGTGTAAATAAATTTACCAAAAAAATTATTCAACTAGAAATACAAAAGAGTTAAGCGAATAACTCGTTTTTGCACATGCTATAAAATTTTGGCAAATAATTTTTAAATTGAACATTTTTAGAAATATAACTTTCTTATTCCATTAAATATTTAATTACACTTTTATATCTAAGCAAAAAATATTCAAAATAAAACATTTCGTTTATTAAACATTTTGTTTAATTTATGTTATAACAAAAAAATTGACTCTAATTAATTGAGAAAAAAAGAAACCTTTCGAAAGGAACTGATAATTCTTTAATATAAAATTTCTATCATTTAAATATGAACATTGACCTTAAAATTCCCACAGTTCCAATTTGATTAAAATAAATTAAAGAGAAAGCAAACTGCCAATAAATTTATAAAATGTTTCTTTTTTTTAATGTTCAACAATTCAGGGAAATCACTTAAAAAACATAAAACTCTACATTCTTTTTTATTTTCTAGCATAAAGTTTGATCCTATTATTAAATTATGCACAAAAAAATAACTTACTCGTAATTTGAATTTAGTTTCGCATTTCAATTGGAATGACAATGAAAATTTAACAGATGATTGTTTTTTTTTACTGATGGTAGTAGTGACAATTTCAAAAAACAAAGGTAAGAACGATCGTGATCAAAATATTTAATTAAAATTGGGTAGTTCTTTTGTTTTAATGTTTTTAATGAAACTGTCAATGTAAAATTGATATGTATTTAAATTGAATTAGATTTTGATTGGAACATAAAGGTCATTTATTTAAATTATTTTAAGATCTCAGGAAAATATATATAAATTTGCTTGTCTTTGTCGTCAATTTTTTTTGTTGCCTGTTTTATGGTCGACATTTTTGGTGACACTATAACAAATTTGAATTGAATTTTTTTCTTTTCTAAATGAATTTTGGTTTTAATTACATAATTTAATGGTTTTGAATAGACGGAAATGTTTTTACACAATTTAACTTTATGATTAATTATACATACAATGTATTTCAGTTGCGGTTTTATATATGTGAAGAAATAAAAAATTGCTTAATTTTGGCTCACATAATTTTTCGTTATTTTTTGTGGTGTTTATATTTCTTTATTGAAATAATAAACATATTCTCATCGTTATATATTTAAAATTTTAAATTAATGGTATAGGTATTAATCATTTTTTAAAAAAATTTTTATAACAATATTATAGTTTGAATTTATTAACTTTACTCTGCTCTTAGGCAATCAAATTGAAGCAATAATGTTTATATTTTCAAATAAAATTAATTATTTTAAACCATATGTTTAAATTTTATGCTGCTGTGCTGGTGTGAAATTTACCAGAAAAGTGTGAAAAAGGTAAAAGATTTCGGTTAGAAATTAATTGACATTCTAAAAAAAAAAAAAATTAAATATCGCAATTATGTATTTACTTAAAATTTACTACGTACCTAAAGCTAATCGTGATTTAAATAAATAAAATTTTCAACAAAATTGCTGGAAAATATTATAAAATAATAATACCTGACAAAATTGTATTAAATTTCCATTCAAATTTATTAAATTGCTTCATAAATATACAATTTTCCGCTCAATTATTACCAAAAACAAAAATAACTTAATATTTCGGTCTTTTGTTTTTCAAACCATTATAATCATCTTGATCAACCAATTAACTACCTGGTTTGATGTTTTTGGTGAAACTTTTAGATTATTTATAAATTAAATAAAACTTTTTGTTAAAGAGGAAGCTAAAAAAGTGAGCCATCAATTTTAATAAACTTTCTAAAAATGATAATTTCCAAAAACAAAAAACAAAATCATTATTAACGATAAAATCATGTCAGCTTTATAAATATTCACCTTGATTTTTTTTCGGTTTTTTTTTTTTGTTTTTTATAAAATACTAAAAATCTTCTTCACTTTTGAACAATTTAATCATTGTACAAGTAATTATGTCCAAAAATTTATGAATGATTAACTTATTAAGTGTTTCTTTTCATGTCTGGGTTTGATTGTATAATTAAAAACATATATCTCTTAATCACCCTGTCAAAATTGTATGTAAACATTTGTTTTGGAATTTTATTGAAAAAAAAAATGACTAATTACAATATTAACTTAAAGGCACAATGATCTTTTTTTGTTGTAAGTTTTTAATTTCATTAATTCTCACTTGTTATTTTTTTTTTCACTGTTTTTGAGTAGTTGAGGTGGAAGTTTCAAAATAATTAATATCAATAATAAACATATTTATGTAAAGTAAATAAAAAATCCCTGAATCATTAACACCCATTTTATTTTTTTCATCATTATAAAACTTTCGCTTTCAATTGACACGATGAAAAAAAGTTATTTGACCGCCACTGTTTATGTTTGGTGTGTGTTTATTTATTTTTCTGCTGTTGATTTTTTATTTAACAGAAACGTGCAAATTATTTTTGAAGTGTCAGAGTTTTTTTTTCACTAAACGTCTTTGAAATTATCGCAAATTATATTTTTTTTTATTGTAATATTTTTCCAGTTAAATTAAGATAAAATTATAGAAGGTAAATAATTGTTTGTATCATGACTGGGTCCACACTGTTTAGTGAGGAAATACGTACTTAATATTAATTTTCATTTTTGTATAAATATTTTGCTTAGTAATTGAAGCAATTATGTAGAAATTCAGGAGTTGGAAATTAAATTAAAGAGGAAAATTGAACAGTTTCTAAGAAAAGGAAAATTGAATACTGGCATAGAAAAGTACAACCGAAATTCAACAATAATCTTCAAAATTTAATTTTTGAAATTTTCGACTAAATATTCTCTGCAAAAGCGTTTTGCGATTGGTGTTGGTCTAATAGTAACAGTCCTAGTAACAGCCGATTAAGTAAGCAAGTAAAGTTTATATCCTTTGGTTTACTATCAAGTAATACTAAAATATTTGAAATATCTCTATTAAATTGCAATATGAAGCTGCACCTTGAATTTTATTGCGCAATATTGAAACTAAAATTGTATCAACCTTTTTAATATTTTATTTGATCACGTTTTTACTTGTACATTTTCATTAAACTTTAAATATGTATCCGGTAATTTTACTTGGCCTTCTAACTTCGTACTAAAAATAAAAGGATAAAACATTTTTTATATTCATAAAACTTGAATTTCCTCTAAAAAAATTTAATAATCTGCTTTTTCCACTCTAAAAATATAATTATAATTACCGTATAAGAAAAAATTTTTTGATTCAATTTATGAAAATTATAGTGTAAATCTTTAATGGTCATAAATTTTCTTTTTAATTTGCCTAGTTTTTAAATATCTTCTATCTATATAGCTTTCAAATTACTACTTTTCTTTAATAATCTTGAAGATAAACTTTACTAATTCATAAATTACTTGCTATTTAACTGCGTGGGTTTGATTAAACAACAAAATTAAAGAAATATTTAAACAAGATATGGTCTGGCAAGGTCAAATTTGTACAATAAAATTATATTTAATTGAGATAATGATACTTTATTATTATGATGATGGGAATTTATCTACAATGAATCTTTAAAAAATTATTATTTTCCCCTTTTGCTGCTTGGATATTACAAGTATACGTGTATTTGTAGATTAAAAGTAAAATTAAATTTTATATTAAAATCAACTAAAACAATTTAAATTTTATAGATTATTGTTATTTATAGTTAGTAAATAAAGTTAATTATTTTTTAAGCTAATTTAAATTTTCAGTTAATCCTTCAAACCAATAGACACCGTCGTATGATAGAATGAATTTTGATTCAATAAGTATTCAAATCTACTTTTTTTGTTTTAACAGGTGACTCTAAAGTTTATAAATTCCCTGAATTTATAATCAAATTGTCCCCTAAATTATTATCAATTTGTTAAATTTTTTTATCAATTTGTAAATAAATTAATTAACAGAAATTAAGCTCTCCTCAGTTCCGTCACAAGTTAATAAATTAAATAGCAAAAAAAAATTAATACATTGAAAGTCTGAAAAAAAGCTACTAAATACAGAAAATGAAAAAAATGATTGAATAAATATTAATGGACTATAAACAAATTATTTAATTTGTGATCGAGATAAATAACCATGACTGAATAACCATCATCAATTGTCCTCACATTATTTGTGCCAAAGATAATTCAACCAATTTGTCATTTATTCAACAAAACATAATAATTTCGACCTTTGACAATAAAACTTTTACTCTCATTTTTACGTTATCGAAAGACAATAAAATAAATAAAATAATTTTATTTATTGAAAATTTATTCATAAAATATTTTATTTTGTTTATGCTGCCGCAAAGTTTGTGGAAAATATTAAAAATAAAAACAATATTTTCTTATCAATATTATTAATCAAAAATTAATGAATGTAAAAAATTTATTTTTATCTGAATAATTTTTAATATCTTTATAATCGAAAAGATTGTGTTTTTTTTTTGTTGTAAATTAGGGAACGGATATCATCTATAGATAATTATGTATATTTTATGTTATTGATAATTTTTTTTATTATGTTAAAAAATTCGGAAATAAATGAATAAAAATTTGTAAACATTTTTTTTTAAATAATACAAAAAAAAAATTTTACACTTCCGTATAAATAAGAAATTAACAAGTTTTCTTGTTTACCAAAAAAAAAAAAGTTTCCAGAGTCGCCGCAATTTTAAATTGCACTTTCATTATCTTTTTTTAAGTATAATAACTCGAGGGCTTCTGACATTTTTTTTAATAATAATAGTGATTATAATATAATTTAAAAGTTTATTACAATTTAATGAATAAATCCGCCTTTCTCTGTGTGCTATTACTTAGTTACAAACAATTTAAATTTTTTTTTTCTTTTGAAAATATTTTTATTTCCACTTTTAAAATGCAATTTTATATCTTTTATGCTCTACTGGACAAAATTTCATATTTTTTATAGTACCTATATAGTAGCATTTAAGATATTTATTACAATGCTAACTATTTTTACTTTTTAATGATCATTGAGAGAGTGGTTTGACCTTGGTTATGGGCGTAGTATATTGTTACAAATATTCACATTCTATTTTGTCCTCCACTAATTTGTCCCCTCCAGAGGGAAAAATATATACTTGTAAAACAAAATCTGGTTTTTTTATGTCAATTGGATAAGTAAAATAATTTTTAGAATTTATAATAATGTAAATTATTTATAATCATTTAAGCTAATCTGTAAGTCTTTTTTATGTATAATAATGTTTTGTAAAACTTTAATCGTTTTCGTTTCTTTTGAATTGAATTATTCAAATACAGTAGAATTTTTAATTTATGGAAATTTATTAGAGGATTATTAGATTTTGTCTACTAGTTGAAAATTTATGTAAAATCGATAAAATCTAATGTTTATTTTTCATATTTTATATTACAATTAGTTAAATTGTAAATGAATTAAAATTTATAAAATACAAACTAGATAAAATAAATCAAAGCGATATGGCGCGTACTTCATAAATATAGAAAAATGAGCTTACTAGGGGTTTAATTTGTAGTTATCCAATATGAGTTTTTAACTTTGTGCCTTGAAGTTTTTATAAACTGAATTTGTAAATGAATCATCTTTTTTTTAATGTCAAAATTTGACTACAAATTTGAACATAAACTAAATTTAATAAGATTCCACTATTTTTTTATCTATAATTCAAAAAACAAAAATTTTACCGTTTTAGTTCTAATTGCCCATTAAAATTTATGATATTTTCAAAAATTTATGTGAGTTTTTAACATTTTGAGTTAATAAATAATTAAATAAATAATCAAAATAAATCATTCACATAAAAACACTAAAAAATCAATTTTATCAAAAAAATATACCTATTTGAAAAAAAAAAATTATTATTCCAGTTTTTGATCACCAATTTAGCTAATTTTACTCTGATTTTTTTGGCATTAAAGCATTAATTAACTTAAAGTAATTTTTAGTCAAACTAGTTTTTCCTACATAAATATTTTTATGTAGCAGTTTTAAATCATTTTTATAGTTTTTCTGAAAAGAAAATAAAATTTGTTGAAATGAAAATGAAGAGTGGTTGTAGTTTTAGATCAACTCAAAACATAAATACTTATATTCATAAAAATGTGTTACTCTGAACTAAAATAATATTATTTCCAGATTAAATTAGATGTTTTTCATAAATTTGACGATTAGTTTTGTAAAAATTGTAATTGTTTATGAGGGTTTGGTTTTCAAAAACACTTGGCACGCGTAAGGATAGATGATCTTCTGCCGATCGTATCTTCTGAGAGCGCTAATTTTATTCTTCACAAGTATATCTGATACTTAGTGATAGTACGGACATATACTGAGAATTTCCTGGCAGCAGTTTAGCATTGCTGTAATTTTTCACCATTTTCAATGTACATAGTGCTAATGACAAACGCCATTTTTGCTGCCATAAATTTTAGGAAGTATTCTACAAGTCAGCTTTACAGTTTTAACGTTGTATGGAAAACGTTACATTTTCAACGTTTTCCATTCAGTTTAGCGAATTTCTTAATTTTTTTCCCAATTATTTTTTTGAGGCTTTAAAAAGTTCGATATTTAAAGATCATTTTGAACCTTTAATTGAATTTGAAAAATGTTTAAGATATTTTTAAAAATGCAGAAAAATTTAAAGAAATTATATTAATTTATTATGAAAAAAAAAGATTAATTTAATTTGAAAATTGTATTTTAATTTAATATCTGTAATTTCAGGTGAATTTAAAATGCCACAAAATGTAAGCAATAAAATAAAAAATTTCAGTCGAACTTCAGAAAATAAAAATTAAAGTTAATAAAAAAAACTGTTTTACTATAAAGACTTTCGTTTTTTTTTCCTCTTAAATTTTACGAAAACATCACAAATTATTATAAATTTTTCATTTTGTTATGTTTTTGTTTTGCTTTTTTACTTGCATCTCCATAAATAAAGATTTTTGTGTTATGATTATTTATGTTTTTGGTTAAGTTTCACTCCAATTTTCATGGAATTTTAATTTTTTTTTTTTCTTGAATGAAGGAAAATTTTTTTAAGAACAATAAAAATATTTCAGACTGCAAATTAACTCGAATTTAAAAATGCCCTACAGGAATAATAAATTTAAATTGTATTACAACAAATTTGGAACAATTTTACAGATAATAAAAAAATTTATTGCAGAGAAAAATGAAATGAACGCCACAAAACTCAAACGATAATAAAATAATGTTTCATTAAAGTTAATTTTAGAGGACTGAAAGAAATCGAAATCGATATAAAATTATAGATAAAAATTCACTTGCCCTTTTAACAATAAATTAATATGAGCACGAAATCGATTTTTTTTTTAGATTTAATTTCATTTCAATTTTATTGCTTTTAAGATGAGCTTATAATTTTTAAGATGAAATTGGTAACGTTTTTACTAAAGCATCGTAATACCAAATTTTAGTATCAAATTTTTGTTTCTCGTGGTATTCGATACAAAAAACGATCCAAATATGTATGTAAGAAATTAGGTCCACGTAAGGTGTTAAGAATTTATATTTTATGAACATTTTTGGTATTTTTAATTAGTTTTTGACACAAAATTTTCCAAACTTTTGATCAAATAATCTGAAAAAGTTACTAATAAAAATCTGTGTGTAAAAAATAGATATGAATTTTGAGGCACATACGCAGATTTTATATAAAATTATAATACCAAAAAAATCTTCCTATTTAAACCCGCGGCTCATAGGAATCTACTGAAAATTTGGCTTTACAAATTTTAAGGACCAAAGTTCAAACTTCAGTTTTTCTGTTCAATTTCAGGGCAAATTAAAATTATTTGAAAGATTTTTAGACATAAGTTTATTTAAATATAAATTAATCGTCGACTAAATACCAAATTTACTTAAATTTCTGTTGAATTTTTGGCTAACGTAGCCATTTTGTATCCAACATAAACCCAAAAATTTACAAATCAAATTTAATATTTCACTCTATTTCCTGTTTCTCAATATTCTACACATAAAAAATATATAATTAATATAGTTTCAATTTTATATAAATTCATCATACTTTGTTTTTTAACCATTTTTTAGAAATTTATTTTAACGCTTTGATGAATTAAAAACTTTGACAAAAAAAATTGTGTAATAATATAAACTCACCTGAAAATAAAAAATAAATTAGTAATGAAATAAATAAAATGACTAAAAAAACCTTATAAATTATAATAAAATTATTATTTAAATTGTGATTTTAAATGAAATATTTTGTATTTTTAATTAATATACAACAAAAAAAAATTGGTTATGTAATAATTTTTGTGTTTTTGAAACTTTTAAAAAATTATAGTTTTGTTTTATTTGCTATTGTTCAGTATTCCTATATTTAAAAGTCTTTTTAAGTTTTTGGTTCGAATGGTTCATTTCGAATTCAAAATATTTCCAGAAAGAAAGAAAAAAAACTACAAAAACCGCTGATAGTTTTGTATTTTGACTTATAATTTATGGCCAATAATTTTTTTTCACTTTACAAAAAAAAAAAAATAATATAAAATGAAACAACTATTTTTATTGCATAATTTTGTATGTCTAAACTTTTGCCGATTTTGGTTTTTTTGGGATAAAAAAAAAGAACAAGCAAAAGCAACACAACAAAAATTGAATTATTAAAAAATATTTTTGGATTGAAATAAATTACGCAATGAATTTTTAATTATTTCCTTATAGATTTTTTTTTAATGCCAATAACATTTTTCGGTTGAGAAGCTAAAAAGAATTTTTATAATTATTATTCCAAAAACAAAAAAATCAATAAAAAATAATTTAAAATTTTTATTATAGATTTTTGTTATGTTCAAATTTATGATTCGTAGAATTGATTCTATATTTGTCTTAATTAAGCCAGGAGTTGTCTATTAAGAGGATGTCTAAATCGAAATTTGACATTTTTCAAATCAAAATCAAAAAACAAATTTCAATTAAAAAATACCACGATTTTGCATTGGAAATAAATAAATTTTAATTTTATTAACTTGATTATTCTTAACACTTTGACGTTATCACTACTTTAGTTGTCAAAAAAAATCTTCTCATAGCAAATGACAACTATAGTTGTCATGACCATTAAAGTTGTATTTGCAATAGTATCAACATTTTGTAATTAACATAACAAATGACAATAGTCATCAAAAAACAAAGTTTCAAATTATGCATTTCCATTTTTTTTGTGAATCTGAACATTTTCGTGCTTACCGCATCAAAATATCTCAAAAATGCATATACATAATTCGTTTCTGAGCGGTTCCACGGTTCCACAAAAAAAAAAGTTGCGTCAAAGGTTTAAAAGTGGGAGAAGTGACGAAAATTCATCCAAATTTAATTACATTTTAAATTAGATTAGGTATACATTTAAATTTTGCCAGTTTACGTTTTATATTAAAATTCAGCCTTAATTACGAATTCAATCTAAAAGTTTTTCATTATATTTATTTTTTTGCCTCTCCTAGATCTTAATATAAAGTTTCTAGCTCGTAAAACCCCAAAAAATATTTTGAAAATTTTTGAAATTTATGACGAAAACTTTATGCTCTAAGCAAAATATACCAAAATTAAATTAATTATGAAAACTTCTCCTCAAATTTTTAGTCATTCTCATTTAATTTTTAATGCATAAATTTAAAAATTTTACAATTAAATTTTTTATAATAATAATAATATTTTTTATGATAATTTTAAATGATTTTCTACAAAAATTGAAAAAAAAATTATTTTATTACTAGATGAGACCATTTAAGATAAGTCGAAAATTTACGACCCCCCAAAAATAGTATCTATACTAATAAAAAATTACCATTCTCTGAAAAAAAATAATATTTACAATTGAATAAAAAATATTTTTGTGTTTTTGTTTTATTATCCAAGTCACCTTGACACTTTAACATTTTTTTTATGATTAACCATTAAAAACACTATGAAAAACTGAGATTTTTTTTTGTTGCGAACTTTAAAATCAATTTACAACAATGCGCTACTACCTCGTTTTAAAAATGCAGAAAAAGCGTTTTTTTTTTTAATTTAATTTTTTGACGGATTCATTTCACGTTTATGAATATGAATATAAGAATTTGTTTTTTTTGTTAGTTTATGCTTATGATTAATAAAATATGCTTTGCAGAGTTAATAAATTTGTGTTCGCATAATGAAAGAAAATTTAATATTTATTTTTTTTCACAAAAATTATGCATTGTCTTTAAATTATGCACAGCAGTTTTTTGTATCTACGAATATCATACAAAAAAGAGAAAAATTGCATAATTTTTTTTCATTTATAAAGTTGGAAAAATCAAACAATTTTCATTTATTCGCGCACGCGCATAAATTTTTTTTTGAAAAGAATGAAAATATGTTTTTTTAAGGGGAAAATTTTATGAAAAATTATTCATTTTCTTATGTTGTGTGCTATTATGATTTATGGGAGACGTGCTAAGGTATAATTGTTATGCAAAAAAAGATATATTATAGTGAGGCTTATTTAAAGGCCTACATAATCAATACTCTAACGCCTTTTGAATATTTATAATGCTTTAAAAATTTAGTTTTTTTTTTTGTTTATTATATTTTTGATTATGCAATTTTTCATCATTTTTTATTGTATGGCCAGTTTTTTTTTCACTTTGACTTTGTTATGGAACAATTAACAATAATTACAAGAAATATATATATTTCTATTATATTTATTTAATTTAAATGCATTTGAATGCATAACTTTTTGATTATGTTCAGAATTTGTCGACTATATTTTATTGTGTAATCTTAATTTTTGAATAGACTTTTTTTTATTCAAAAATAATCTAATAAACATAAATTTATGTTCATATAATTATTATACTAACGTTTAACATATAAATTTTAAATATTTGTCAATTTTACATTGTTGACTTATACATAAAAAAAAAATTATGCAAAAACAAAATTAGAAAAATTATTTAATTGGAATTTAATTATGTGGTAAACTTTTTTCTTTGTAAATATAGGAAACTAGTTTTGTTAAAATTTTGTTTTTCTTGTTAAAACATTTTTTTTTTATTAAAATCAGAAAATGGACAATTGAGGAAGTAATTATAAAAGACAAGTAGTTGACTTGTGTTAAACATTATCAATTTGATAAATGGCTTTAAAATGATTTGGGTTTACAAAAAAACAGTTTATTTTTTAATAATTTATGTATAAAGCGATAAATTTATTATTTGAAATTGTTTGCATAAATAATTTTTTTTTTTGGTTGATGAAAATTTTCCGATGAAATTGAGATAAATTGACAACATGACAATATATAAATTATTAGTAAATTAATTTATAATTATATAAGATTTACTTTGAAAATGAGATAATGAGGTAGAAAAGGAAAATTAATTAAATATGTATTTAGTTGAATATGCAAAAATTAAATGCAAAACCGTGAATATGATGAGAACTCATCCTCATTCATAACAAAAGAAAATTTCACTATGTTGTCCACACATCACGTCTATTTGCATAGAGAATAATCACTCTCTAATTAATCTAAATTATAATGAAGATTGATACTTTGAATTGAATACGCCATAAGCAACATGATGCTTTTACGTCGCAACATGTTGCAGTTTGGGATACAATAAAATGTATACAATGTCGATATGTTTACTATTTTATATGAAAATGTCCACTTTAAATTTCGTATTACTGACATTACTTAATAGCAATCGCTTAAACGTTATTCGCAACATTAATATTTATCAAAAATTATTACATAAAAATCAATATTAATATTAATAATCTGAAAATATAAACTTTTTCTTTTCTAATAATGAAATTATGAATTTCTATAATTTTAATCAATTTAGCTGGCAATCAAGTATAAACTATCAAACATTATCTTTACAGTCTTAAAAAGACCTGCATCATAAGAGGTAAAATATAATTATAATTAATATTTCAATACAATAATTTATGAATCATAAGTTTTCTCCAAATATATTATAAAACGATTAGAAACAAATTAGAAACTTGAATTTATTTATAGCTCATTTATCTTACGTTGCACAAATTTAAACTTTTATTTTTCATTTATATAAAGAAAATTTTTCTACTTTATTTATATATGTATTTTATTTGCATATATTTTCTAATATTTATAAATTTCTAAATAATCATATTTTCACTCAGTGACATTGTATATTTTGGAAATTTTATATTTTACAAATTAATAGTGTGAAAATTCAATTAAATTTCATTATTTTCCTCTTCTAATAACAAATAAATAAAATAATTTTATCTAATATTTAATTTTATATATTACCAATTCGTTTTAAAAATATATAATGTATTTTTGTTAGATAAAATTAAATATTTTCAATGTTAAATTTCCTATAATTTCGACTATAAGTAAAAAAAAATTGTAATTACCACCTAAATAAATTATATGCTCATAAAAGTTTACCTTTTGTAGAAAGTCAATAGACTTTTTCTGAAAAATAAACAATGTGGGTGCTTTTATATCCTATGGGACCTTATAATCAGTTTTAACTTTATTACTTTCACATACGAGTATTAATTTTTATGTTGATTTCATATACAAAATAGAAAAATTAATATTTTTGTTAAAGATAATCTTTTGTCAAGTCAAAAAAAGTGAAATTTTCAAATAAATATTTTTTCTTTTTGACTTTAATTAAAATTTATTAAACTTTATAAATCAAAAATATTATATGTACTTTAAAAATCAAAAATTAACCTTTAAAAGAAAAGCAAATCAATAGGGAATTAAATCTGTAGAAAAATATTGCAATTTGTTTTGTAAGATTAAATTAAATGGCTAATTATATTTTAATACTGATGCATTTCGTGGGTGGTCATTTTGAGTAACAATCTTGAATTTGATTAATTTTAGCACCTACTAGAGAAATACAAAAATATAATCTTTAAGAAAATTTTTACCGACTTCAAAATTGTTGGCGCCATAAATGAATTAACACTTTAGATTTGACAGAAAATAATGTTTAAATATTAATTTTGAGTTTTCTTCTTTGTTTTGCACAGTTAAGTATTAATTTTTTATGAATAAATTAAATTTAAAATGCATTGTAATATTGTAAAGCAAAGTTGCCACATTAATGCAATTTCAAGTGGTTTGGAGACATGTTACAAAATAATGGTATAATATTGTTGTGATAATTTGCCCATTTTACGTAATTTAAGTTCATAAATATTTATGTAATTTTAGAGGATATAAAAAATATCTGAAATTTTGAGCTAATACAATTCTTTTCCACTTTTACTTCCAAAGTTAGTTTTGAAATTTCTAAAAATTAATTTTAAAGAAATTTTAGGGAATTATATAAACTACATTTTTCTGTGATATTATAATAAAAATATTCCAAAATTTCGACTTACTTTAATAAAATGTTTCAGAAAAAAAATTATTTACTAAATACCACAAATAGGGTTAACACAAAACTACAATTTTTGGTTTTTGAAAGTTAAATTTTTTGTTTAGTTCAATTAAAATATAAATGTGATTTACAATCAAGTCAAAAAATTTAACATAAAATTTCAGTTTAACAAAAATTCTTCATGTAAGCTATAACAGGAAAAAATTCAATATTGAAATTCCAATCGAAAAATATTTAATTTTATAAAACATGAAAATAGAAAAACCTCTACGGTTAAGGAAAAGCTAAAAAGAAAAAAATGTGTTTTACATTAGAAACGTGCGATTTTGCCTTTTCGTTAGGTTAACAGCTGCTGCTGCTGCTCTGTTGTTGTTGTTGAAGAAATAAAATTTTTCTTTTGCCATTTTTAACTTTAAATAAAATAAAAAAAACTTTCTATAATTTTAAGCATTCATTTTTTTTTTTGTTAATTCAATTTATTTGTTTTTTAATAAGGAAAATTTCACATTTCAATATTGTTTATTTAAATTTTATTTATTTAAAATGTGGAAAATTCATATATTTACAATAATGAAAATTAATGGGATGGTAATCATGCAGATTAAATGACATTTAATTAATAAACAAGTATCAATGTTGCGATATTTGTGAAAAATTAATGGTTGATTTACAATCAACTCGTACTATTCATCTAACTCAATAGGTTAGAACGTATTTTAATCCAGAATGATACCTAAATAGGAATCTAAAGGATGTATTATTTAATATTTCCATCTACATGATTCAACAGATATAAATCAATCCTTTTTAGTTCCTGTTGGCAACACAAATTTCACATTAAAAAAATTAATTTTCTTAATAAATTGTACTTAATTTTTTTCACTTGATAACCACAAAACCGACATTAAACATGTTCTTCATTTACGTTTTTTTACTAATAGCATTTAACTTAAAAAAAATCGGTAAAACTAAAAACCCACCTCAATTTTTTGTTTAAATGTGGGAATTTAAATGTGAATTTACGCGAATTTTTGTATAAATTTAAAAGGAAAACGTGTCTAGCCTTTTAAATAACAAATTTTGTAAAAAAAATTTACTCGCTAACTAATATTTCTAAGCATTTATTGTTTAATATTTTCCATAAATATTTCCTAGAAAAATAAAAATGCAATTCTAAAATTTTAAATAAAAAATTAAATGATCTATACTTTAAAATAGTTTGTTCTCTAAAAACAAGTTTTTCTGGAAAACATAATCAAAATATTATAATTTGTTAAGCTTACAGTATAAATTTACCAAAAGTTTACTTATAATTTTTCTGCATTTTGTATAATTGATTTATTAAAAAATTTTGTATTACATTTATACACAATTTCTGTTCAATTTGCAAGCATTTTTAAATTATTTCATTAATGAAATTATGAGTTTCAAAGTAAAATGTTTCACGCGATAAAAAAAATAATCGATTAAATTTTCAACAAAAAATTTTAATCAATGAATTAACAAAAAAAAAAAATTGAAAATTTATAAAATTTATAAAAGTGTAAAAACACTTTTATAAATTTCATTCTAAATATATTTTTACGGCTTTAGTTGTACATTAAATAAATTAAATTTTACACTTTCATTAGCATTCAAATCATAATTTTGCTTTTAAATTTGATAATTATTTTCGGTATTTATAAATTACTAAAAAATTTCATAGAAGGGCAAATCCAAAATTAGTTAAAATTACATAATTTGATATGGCAAAGATAAATTATAATTATCACAATTTAAATTTTGTTTTTGGGAAGCCATTGAACTAAAAGTTTTTGTGTAAATTTAATGAAGCAAAAAATTAGACAAAAATTTATAGCAGAAAAAAAGTTCATTTTTTTATTGTTATAAATTTTTTTTTGGCATTGCTAAAACGTTACTAGAATACTTAAATAGCCAAACCCCGAAAATTAATAATAAAATTTGAAGTTATAATTATTACTATGACCAATTAAACTGAAAATTTATATTTAAATATAATTTTTTAATCAGATTTTTACTAAGCTCTAAGAAACTGAAAAAATGCGGATACCACTTTTATAATAAACTTTCAGTTTATTCTGTATACGCTCGCTGTATATAAATTAATTTCGAGAATTCTCGAACCGAATTTCTAGACAATGTTGTTAAATCAAAGAAAGCATTTAGCAACATTGTATTTAAGTTAGTTTCATAGACAAAAAAATTTCAACAAAAAATGCCCAAGTGACCTCTCGGTGCAACAACATTGAACCTGAGGTCGACTCTCTTTCCTTATGCAACTAAACTTTATTACAACTTCTCGAAAGATAAAATACAAAATTATTAAAATTAATTATTTTAATTAAATTGAACTTAAATCTGGTGAAAAAAAATCAATTAAAAAATTAAAAATTTATCCAAATGGAAACTAAAATAAAATTTAAATCTTATATAAGAACTTCCGGCTACCAAAAATATTTTTATTCATTAATTAAAAACTAAAAGTGCAAAATTAAAACTGCAGGTAATATAAAATTTATTATTTAAACTTTTTATTAACGGTATTTAATAGCGTGCACATGGATAAGAAACAAGATTATAGTAGAATATTTTAGTAGTTGCAAACAGAACCGGATCAAATTACGGAATAAAAACAAACATTAAAATTTTGTTGTCAACCTTGAGTCCACGAAAAAATACAAAATAAAATAAAAAAATATTGGCTCGTTTTACTAAAAAAGGAGTTTTAGGTACCCACAGCAACAAAACATAAAAAATTAAAACGGAAAATAGAATTTTTTTTTAAATGTCACAAATTTGTTTTTTGGTTTTTTGGGCATTAAAAAATAATTTTAAACTTTCGATTGTGTTTTTAAAACAAATTCAAGGTTAGAAAAAACAAAGTAGTAACGATTCATAAATTTACTATGATCTAAATATGATCTAATTTTATTTGGTCAAACATAAACAAACAACCAAAATGATTCATTGGGTAAGCAGAAATGGAGTCATTAATCAATTAAAGCTCAGAATCACGCGGACATGTAATTATGAAAGCTCTAACTTAAGTGTTTATTCGAATTGGAATTATTTTTGGCTGGAGGATTAAATATAGTTAGTCATAATCCCAGAAAACGTAGAACTACTTCTACAAGTACTACAAGAGTACGCCGGAAAAGTACTTTTCTTCCAGTGAAAAAAGATAGAGACTTGGGCAAAAATTCACTAGTTTACTATGACGATTCTATATATATATATGAATTTTTTTTACGTATTACTCACTGAGTTACTGGGATCCCAGCAAACAAAAGCGAAGTAGTTACTAACCCATATAAACATTTTTCGTGCTTGTATATAACTCTGTGAGTAATACGTAAAAAAATTCATATATATATATAGAATCGTCATAGTAAACTAGTGAATTTTTGCCCAAGTCTCTATCTTTTTTCACTGGAAGAAAAGTACTTTTCCGGCGTACTCTTGTTTCTTGTAGTACTTGTAGAAGTAGTTCTACGTTTGCTGGGATAGCTTTGTATATACATATATATATATTCTCTATAGTAATGACACGGTAGTTGTTTAAATAGAAATGAAGATGTGGCTACTTGTACCATTTTGAAAATTTGCATTATTAAAATCTTTCAGAATTTTAAAAATATATGAAAATTTGTGTATTTTTCTATTAATGATAAAAGTAAGTATGAGTTGAGTACGGCGATACTCATTACCTATTTTCCATTAAATTCTTAATAAAAATCTAAGTAAAAATTTAATTTAATTATTTCCATAATATGTCAAAAATTTTCCACAGATATCATTCGAAAAATTGTTTTTCCTTTATTTATAAATTTTAAATAATTTTTCTATATAATATTTCTGTAAAAGAAATCAAACAAACTCTTACTTTTTTCAGAAAAAAAATTTGCATAACAACGAATATGATTTATTACATTTCTTATTTATTTTTAAATTACGTAAAAAGAGAAAAATTTTAAATTTATCATTTTAATATTTTCAACTTGTCATCAAAATTTATCGCGACCAGTAGTCACACTAATAAAAATCTAATAATATAAAAAATCTTAATTATTTTTATAAAAAAAAATTATAGTCACTATATTATAGTCATTCCTCCTCTCTCCCTTATAAATATTATTTTTAATATTTATGTTGGTTTTTATTTTTGACAGATTACAAAAAAAAACTTCAAGGTCTACGACTTTTACAAAAGTCCATAATCATAAAATGTTATGATCAACATTTATTTTTACAGTGCAATTTTTAGTTTTAAAAAAAATTTATATTATGTATATGTTATGTACATTTTGAAGATATTTATTAAGAAATTTTTATATGCTCAAACTATGTTGTCAAGAAGTATATATAAATTCATAAATTTTATCTATACATACATATATATGTATTATAAATTTAAAAAAAAATTAAAATGCCGGCTTTTGTTTTGAATTTGTGTATAAATAAAAAGTGAAAACTTTTGCAAAGAAAAAGAAAACCAAAAAAGAAAAAAAAATATATCTAAGAAATTTGTGCAAGCAAAAATATTATATTTTTTACTACATATTTTGCTGCCTACATTAAAGTTTAACTTGGAATTAAAGAAAAATATAATAAATAAATAAATAAACAATTGGAAAATTAGTTTTTTTCTTCTTATATGTACAATTATTAAAATTTTCAGAAGTTTTTCCTCACGATTTCACTTTACAATCGAGGCTATAATAGAGATTTAAATATAAATAAATATTATTTAACTAAGTACAAAAATATTTGATTGAACATTAATTATTACTTATGTACATATACATAGTTTAATAAATACATAATATTAGTTAGAAATAAATACACATAATTATTAAAGGGTGTTTAGGGATATTCGAAAGGTAATTGCGATGAGTCGAAAGCTCCAATATTGAGTTATAATGTTCGTAATGAAAGAAAATAATTTGAATAAAAACTATAACAAAATGTTTGTCCAAACACGTACTATATCCATCGTCGAAAATCAATTTATATAATGAGACAACGCACAGCATAGTATCACAACATATTTATTGTGTCGCAACATGCACCAATTCCAGACATATTGTTTGTTTATATTGGCAGATTAATACACATTTTTAATTTTGTACTATAAAGCAAGGATATTAAACTTATAACATTTAGAGTTAAATCAATTAAAATTAATCTTTTTCCAATTCGTTTAAGTCTTTTTTGCTAACTAAATTAGTATTTCTATTTAATGTTACATTTAACAATTTTTATAATAATTATAATGTAATGAATAATTTTCTATTAATAATATAATTATAATATCTCGATATAATTTAATTAGATATACATATTTCTTGTTTAATAATTTAAAATTTATTAATACTTATGTTGTTATTGGTTGCTGTTGCCTTGCATCGACACACCTTTTCCAATTAATCTTTAAAAAAAATTGATATTAAGTCTGTTCGAACAACTTTTTTGACTTTAAAATTAGATTTACAAAATTATATCTTAAAAGAATTCCACAAAATTTGACTAATTTAAATACCAATTCAGTGGGAAAAATCTATTTTTTGATAAGATTATTTGTTAGCTTTTAATTTAAATCAAAATATTTTTTGATTTTAATGTTTTTAAATGATTTTAATGTTTTCTTTGTGTTATCTTTAAATTTTCGAAAAAAAGAACTCTTATATTTTATTTATTTCAATACACTACAGATTTTTTATTTACAATTAGAAAAACTATCAAAATCTTAGAAGTGCACTTTAATTAACATAAAAACTGGTAAATAATTTTGCAGATTTGATGCTAAATAATAAAATGACTTACGTACTTAATATTTATTTTCATTGATAGTGTCATCATTGACTGAAATTATGTTTATTAGTTTTTGTACACATTTTTTCTAAGCTACACACTCGAACCAAAATTATATTTTAATTTCCTATTTTTTTTATCTTAAGTACTGAAATTGTCAGAGTTTCATATAAAAAACATTCAATTTATTTATTATCTACGATGTGAGATTAAAAGTTTCGTGTAGGTCATCATCATGTAATCATCTTTGGTTTGGTATTATAGCAAAGAAGAAATTTGTTTGATCAAGTTTTTCATATCATTGTATATTTCCGAATTTGAATTTATTATAATCATTTTTATACTTATAACCAAGGAAATCAGGGTTCATTTTCGTATTTGAATAATTGAAAGATTAAATAATGAAAAAAAAAAATCAATTATTGTAAGTATCAAAACGTTTTGAATTTTAACTTCCTGGATATGATTTTCAATTTTATCAAATTAAGGAAATTCAAATTTTGAAAGTTTGTATTGTAATTGGATGTTTGTCATTTAGCCATAATGATGTATTAAATGTGGCATTTGCACATGTTAACTTTTTGGAGTTAGTCTTACTCTATGTACTTACTCTATAGCCAAAACTGAATAAATTGCATTATTTCAGTTATTTTCATTTCTCTGTTAATATACGTATAAATAATTATATAATTTTACTGTCGCCTTGAAAATTATTAAATCAATTTGAAAACCTCACCTTGTACCAGTACCACGATATTAATCTTAAATTGATTATTGCAAAACTCCATTATCCTTTTCAAGCCTCACCCATTTTACAACAAAAATATCATTGTTCATCAATATATTATTATTAAATCGAAAGTCCTTTTATTTATAAATAAACGATTTTTGTTCAAATCATCGCATCATCAATAAGAGAATACTTTTTTAAGTTTTCCAAGTACTATTATGCATAGCATATCCCCAAAAACATTGAAAATCTATTACAGAAATATGCGCACCATAACGAAATCAATTTTTAACCATTCAAAATTGTTGATTATTGTTGCCGGTTTTGTTGTTGTTTGCATTTTCTGATGTTGTCCTCATCCGGGAACATTTTAATTTTAAAAATAAATAATATTAACAAAACAACAAAATTGTTTTACGTTGAACAATTTAAATATTATAATTATTTGTAACAAAAATTTATTTCACTTTTAAACATTTTTATTTATTTTATGTTGCTTGTCTGACACTCGACAGGTAATAAAAAAAGGTTAAACTTTATGTATATATGCAAATCTGAACTGAAAAATCACAAATCACGTATTAACCTTAACAACAATGGTTACAATAAATACCAGAAAATTGCTCAAAATTGTCAAGGGAAAATTTATTATTATTATTATTTTTGGGAACAAATTTAATTCCCAAAAACGTACACGAAACTAACAAATGAAAGTAGTACAAAGTACAGAAACTCTTTTACAATAAAATTATGATAATTATAAATATTAAATTCTAAATTAATTTATAAATTTTGTTTTACTGAAATATGAAAATGATATTCGATCTGAAAACTAAATGACGCCATATTGAAATATCATTAAACATGTTCGAAAACTTTAGAAACTTTCGATACTATTAAAATGATGCTGAAATTTTACTGCAAACTTAATTTGTTACTCATCAAATATTATTTTTTTTTTGCGGTTTTAATAATTAACTAATTGCAATAATTTTCCTGTAATAAAACTATTAATGAAGTGCTACTTCTTTCAATCAGGAAAAGTGAAATGAAGACATTTTGTATAATTATTGTAAGAAAAACCACATTAATTTTCATTGAAATATGAAATTGACAGGAAGAAAATATTTAAATAAATTAGTTAATTAACAATGATTAAAGTTTATTTTTGATATAATTGGCAGCTTCCATAATTAATCAAAATTTTGCATTATTAAATGAAATGAACAATGTCTTTACCAAACTGTACTTAACACTTGACACTGTCATAAAAATAGTTGTGAAAAATCATAGTACATAATTTCAATTACATTTTTTCGTAAAAATATAATAATTATTTAAACAAATTTCGAAATAGAAATTCCATTTAAACAACATATTTTATTGCTATGCCAATTTTATTGACAAAATAAATATTTCACATAATTTTTATCATGTCCATAAATTGTTTATAAACAATCAATTTGTTGTCCAAAAAATAAATTGACAGTCTCCAACAATGAAAATTTTCAATTTATCAAAATCTTTAAATATAGTTGAAGGGCAGATGAATTTGAATTTTCTTAGAATATAATGTAAATTTTAAATGAGTCACGTTTCAATTAAATTTTTAGTTTTTTTTCCCCCAAATAATTATATCACAATTTTATCCATGGTTAGTCAAGGCTAATGGCTAGTTTAGTGTTTCAAATTTATATTATTTTAATTATATATTCTTTTTAATTACTAGAAAAACTACTTTTATCTCATTTTTGTTTTAGATAAACTGGAAATTTATATTTTAAAAATATAATAATAATTGTTATCAGTTATAATTTTTGTTTTTTTTTGTATATAAAATCATATATGTGATATTTAAAAGTAATTATTTTGGTATCCAGTTTTTGTTTTTAATAATGTGAGGTTGAATTTAATATTTATTTCAAAGTGGAAGTTTTATTCATCATAAAAAATGAGAGGATATAAGAAATTTTATTTATAAGTAGAAAATGCTATCATAAAAAGTCATTTTATTGGTTTAAATTTACAACTACTTCACATTGAATAATTATCATTGAGATATCAAGAAAAAAAAACTGTTAAACATGACAAAATATTTTTTAAACAAAAAATTATCGAAATTTTTATAATAAAATAAATTTCTTTATAATTTGATTGCAAAATTGATTTTTGATATAAAATTGAAATAAAACTGAACAATTTTTTGATTGCATAATAAATAGAATTGTTGTTAATTAGTAATTTTCTTTGACACAATATACCAAAGATTTTTTTAAATATTTATTTAAAACCAAATTATCAAATATTCAATTTTATTGTGCAATAATTGAAAAAGAAACTTAATTTGCAATTTTTCATTATTTTTAATGTAATTTCAAAGCTATATAATTACATGTATAGCTACAAACGAGTAGCTATATAGTTTTTTTTTCTCGAAATATTTTTACTTGTTTCACAACTAAAAGACATTAATTTAATGTTTAAATTATTCTTCATTGACTTCTTTATATTTATTCACGATAAATTATGAAATTTTATAATCTTGTTAAGAATTTTTTTTATATAGAAAAAAAAAAAACAAAAATAAAAATATTTCATGAGAGAATCATTTTAAGAAGTTACAGAAGATGAGAATGACTAATGAAAATCATTGAATTAATGAAAGTGAAGGTAAAATAGTCGACAGAATTTTTTTGTTTTTTTTAAAAGGTAGATATAAAATGACAAGGAAGAAACAGAATTGGAAATATTATGATTTATACTCCTTTTGACATTGGGCAACTGAATAAACAAAAATTACTTACTTTTATTTTTGATAATATTTTATAAATAATTTTTTCAATTTAAATTTCAAAAAAAAAAAAATCATTTAATTTACATTTTCCCTAAACCTGAAATTTCTGTACGATTCCATGGATGGTACAAAAAACCTATTAATAAATCAAGTTTAATTTTCGGAAAACAAAAAATACAGAAAAATATATTTTTTTTGAAATTTTGAAATTTAATATAAAAAATTAGTAAATTAAAATTCATTTATTCAACAACTTTTTTTTTTCGTTATAAATCAATTAGCTCAAACAAAACTAGAAAACTAGTTTCAAATACAAAATTTAATTAAGTTAATAAATAAAAAAAGAAAATTTTTATTTAATATTTAAACTAAAATTAAAAGTTTTGTATAATTTGGAAAGTGATAACATTTAAATTAACACTTTTTTAACAAAACTACAATAAAATTTAATTATCCAGGAACAAAATTTTTGTACAGTAAATAAAGGTTAAATGTCCTGGGTAAATTAAAAACTAGTTAAAAATAAAAAAACAAGTTGATTTGTTCCAGTTTTGAAAATAATTTCAATATGATCAAAATTTAATTTAAATTAACAATTTATTTTTAAAATATGTTGTTAATATTTCGCATAATTTTCTAGTTTTACTAAAATAAACAAATAAACTGAAAATTACCTTACAAATTTGATATACTTAATTATCATAATAAAAATTATCACCTTAACAAAGTGTTGTTTATTTATATATAATAAATGCTTATATATACTCGTATTTGATTTTATTTTATGAAAAAAAAAATTCCTTTTAAAAAAGTGAAAACCTTGAATTTTCATCTATAGTTAAAGCATTTTTTTTAATATCAATTCGAACTAAAATTGGTTAAAACTTATTTTTTTTTTAAATTTATGTTTTTTTTTTTAAATAAATAACAGAAAAATATCTGAATTGGACATTGTTAATATTTTGTTTAATTCGTAATTGACCAATTTTAGTGAATAAATAAATTAAGATTAATTTTTCAATATATAGACATTTCCTTAAAAAAGTTCATTTAAATTTTTGGCAAATAGTTCAATTTTAAATCGTTGAAATTGAAATATTTTAGATATAACTATTAGCTATTATTTAATGTATTTGTAGTTATTTGTAGTTCCATTTTTAAGTAGTTTACTTTACTAGAATAACTTTATTCCGTATATGAGTGATTCAGAAAGAAATTTAGACCAGATCCGTTTCAAATTTCAAGTAAATTGAAATTATGAATATATTATAATATCAAATTGAACAATTTTGTCAAATAATCATAGCAATAATAGAAATCATTACTTTTTCCTGCTATACCAACGTAAAAGTGCTTGATCTATAAAACTTTTAGTTTCACTTTAACTTAACCCAAAACAACGAAATATAAATATTTAATTTTCTATATCGACAAATTGGAAATCAAATATAATAATTATGCTAAAGGTACTTAACCTCATTATATTTATTAATATATATTTTCGAAATTAACTTTCTTAAAAAATATATATATATAAATATTATATACCAATAATAAAACTTTTTATGAACTAAATTATTGATTTATTGTATGTTTCTGTCAGATAAAGAAAAAAAAAATATCATGTATAAAAAAATTGAACAGAAAATCATTTTTTTCCATTAGCTTTTAATATGCACACTACGAGTATAATACCAAAACGACTTAGAAAAGTGTGTCACTGAGCGGTGGTACACTTGGTTAAAGAGTTAAATATATATATATATATACATAAATAAAAAGAAAACATACAATAGAAATTAAACAACAATATTTTTTACCTAAAATGATTATAACTTCAAGTTTCGACAATCTATTATAATTTTTACCTTAAGGCATTGTAGATATAAGCTTTTTTCATGCAAAATATCAAAGAGACAATCAAAATATTTATTTAAAAAAAAAATACTAATTTTTTTTTTGTGTAGCTTTTAAAAATGCTTAACAACCAATTTGAAAAATTATTTTTTTTTACAGAAAAAAAGTTTTCGCTTTCGATTTTTTTTTTCTTCAAAATTGTTACTGTGCATAGTTGACCATAAATACGAACATATACGTTTATGTGTCCACTACTACATGTGATTATTAGTTTGGTTCGTTGTTATACCTGTTGAATATTTTTTTTCCAATCCGGTCTCCTAATTAACTTAACCATAAAATATATATTTTTACTATTTTTTATGTATATTAAATTTTTTATATATTATTATGTATATGTTGATATTAAAAATCTAGATTTGTTCAAGGCAATTTTTACGAAATCGTTGACAAACAAGCAAAAAACTTTATTATAAACAAAAATTCAAATTGCAATCTGAATTTGAAATATTTCAGTATTTTAAAATATAGAGAAATACCAATAACCATAAAATAAAAAATAAAAAATTTATAATTTATTTAAAAAGTTTTGTTTAAAAATAAAATTTTTGTTAATTATGAGGTTCAGCTAATATGATACATTTCGAACTTTTGATTAATTAGATTTGAAATGTCTAAGAAATTTTAAAATATATAATTAAATTTAAACCATTTTTTATTAAATTAATTTCTAAGGGAAAATTTAATGTAAAATAATTAACAAATTTCATAAAAATGCATTGTCTTTATATCAGTCTTTTCAGTCAATTAGAAATATCAAATATGTATTGGAAAATAATAAAAACTAAATTAGAAAAAATAATTCATCTTATATTAATTAAAAAATGTAAATTTTAAAATATTTACTCACCATTTTCAAAAAAATTTAAATTATATTTTCTTAAAAATATACAGCACTTTTAAGTAAATTTTTCTAAATGAAAAATTTCTCTCAAACCGCAATAATTGCCTGCCAATATTCTTCAGTTTTTTTAAAAAAAGAAAAACTAAAAAAAAAATAAAATAAACTTTCCCAAAAAAAAATTAACTCTTCGCTATTTCCTTCTCTTTAAATTACAAATTTTTCTTTTTATTTTTCTAATAATTTTATTATTTATTTCTTACAACAATTTTTTAATTACAAGAAAGAAGTTTTTTTTATAAGTTAAAAATTAATTAATTCACTCGCGTCAGTGAATTTTTAGTTCAACCGTTCTACCCTAATAAGTGATTTAATTAACACCGCGTTTTATGTTTAATTACTCTTATTTTTCACAAAATTCTTTAATTCTTTAAAATGATTTTCCAATAAAAAAAGGGGAAATTCTTAAATTATGATTTTTTGAAAAATAAAATTAATATTTGAAATTTTTTTCACTGATAATCCTTTTTATTTTAAATTAAATTCTCCTTTCAGTTTCAAAATTTCACTGCAGAATTTAATTATAATTTTTTTAATTAGAAATTACAATTTTCTTTCTTGTTTCTTTTTTTGGTCTTTATTTTAAATTCCAAAATGCAATTTTATATTTTTGTAAAAAAATATTTTTAAATGAGAAGACGTTGTCACTCGATGGACTAAGTAACTGATACTGATTGAATTTGAATCGATACCACAAACCAGACAACACAAAAAAAAATATTATATATAATAAATATAAAAAATAAAACAGTAACAAATACACATAAAACGCATAAATTTATGCTCCCTCTACCTAAAAGATATCTAAGATTTATGTTATAATTTCAGCTTTTTCGGTTGATTTAGAGACATATGCGGTATGTGGAATATAAAGTAAAAAAGAAATGTTTTATATGTTTTTTTTTTTGTATTTTTGTGTGGACAAATTTCCCCCACTTCAACCCTCCAGAAAACCAAAAAAAAAAAAAAAAAAACGAAAAACATACAGAAAAAAATGGTAACTGTAGCCACAAAAGATATTGTTTATTGGGTAACTACAAATTGCAAGCAACATAAACGATTAATTCACTACAAAAAAATTTAAGAAAAGATATTTTAAAACATGGAACAAAATAATTTTTTTATGAATTTATTATGTTTCATATTTTTAATGCTTTAAAACTCAATTTTGTTGCTGCAAAGCAAAACAAAAAACATTGAGCAACATGTTGCCGAATAATGTATAAAGAGTGAGAGTAAACAAAAATGTTAAGCGAGTAACTCGATATTAAATTTTGTTTCTTTTTCAGAATAGAAAATAAAAATAATTTTTAACGTTTTTCATAAGCAAAACGTAGATTAAAAACAAATTAAATTTTTTTAATTAAATATAATATTTAATTTTATGTAATTATTTTGGATATTCTATTAATTAGCTCAGTATATAAATGAGTCTAAAAATAAGATGTATAATTTTTCAATGCAAGAATTAATTTTATTTCAAACTTTATTTGATTTTTAGTTTGGTATTACATTAATTTTGTCATTCCATTTAGTTTTATAAATAATAAATGCCGTAGACCCATAAACAATGTTAAAATTTTCAAGCACTAATGTTGAAATTTTTCAAATTAAATTTAATTGTTAAAAAAAAATAATTAAACTTTTTAATTAATCTGCGTATATAATTGAAATCATTTTATGTTACATATTTAATAGTTAAAATATAAAAACTTTTTAAAAATAATAATATTATTATTATACTCGTATAGCTATTTTTTTTAATTTCTAATTAATAAAAAAATTAATTATATTTTTACTTTCCACATATATAAATTTTCCAATTAAATTGGTACAAAAATTATGCAAAAAAAAAAATATTATAAGATAATTATGCATTAACAAAATTGTATAAAATGTTCATCCAAATCAAGGGGATTGCTATGAAATGTATGAAATAAATTTATCCAAAAGTTTTTATTTCTATAGTTTATCCCATTTTTTATACCACTCTTACTTATTTAAATAGTTAAATTTTGTTCCAAACCTTAAATCAATAAAGTTTTTGTTTTGCTGATATAATTTGAACTGCATCCGTGAAATTATAATAATATTTTTGAAGAAATCTAAAATATATCAAAATATTTTAGTTTTAATATCAATAATAATTAACATTTTTCATATCCTTTTCCACAAAATTTTAATGATTTTAAGATATTTTAGAAACTATTTTAATTTTTATTGTTAATTTTTTTTAAATATTTTTATATATAAATTTAATATATAAAAAAAAAACTGTATCAATTTTATTGCAACTTAAAAAATTACTATCTAACTTAAATTAAATTATGATTAAATATTTTATGATATATTTTTTTCTTTTTGCAAATTTATTAAAAAAAATATGCTAATAAAAAATCATGGTACAAAAAGAAAAAGTTTTGATTTTTTGCTTGTTGCTGTTATATATTTCCCCATGAAACTATAATGCAGATTTTTTTTAATGCTGTTCAATAAATTGAATATTTTATGTACAACGAAAACTATACATAAAAATAATATTATTATTTTTTTAAATGCCAATTTTTATTAGTATGTTAAATTTTTTTTTTTATGACTTTTTATGCACAAATAATTTTATGTTTTCTATATTTATATGTTCACTTTCAATCCATATATAATATATGTAATGGTATGGTATATAAATTAGTCCATGACTCTCTAACAAATTCAGTTTAAATTAAACGTGTATAAATTGTAATTTTTTATGTATTTGAAAAATGAAATGGAAAATTATTTTAATAAGGAATAATCAAATCAATATATGACTAATAGCCTAAGGAAAATATAAAAATTTTTGTTGTTGTTGGTTTTTATCTAATCTAAAATTAGAATTTCAAAGAAAAAAATTTTTTTTTTAGAATAATTATCTTATTTTGTAGGTCAATCAACTTTAACAAAAAAAAAAGGTGTAACATTACATAATAATTTTTTTGATTTTTTTAAATTTTAGCTTGCAATTTTTATCTTAAAAATAAGAAAAAATAGCTAACACTGCGCTGTTTATGTCGATATTTATCATTTGATAAATTGATTTGATTAATGATTGATATATTGAATTTATTGTTATTTTGTTTCTTAATTTATAATCATATAATTGAAGTTCAATTTTTTTTTTATGTTTTTTTTTTTTGGGACTTTTGTTTCTTTCTTTCAATTTTTATTTGTGATTAATTCATTAAAAAACACACCTTTATTAATCATAAATTTTAAGTGTAAAATATTAGAAATTGTTATAAAACAAAAATTAATAACTGGTGGACAATTAAAATGTTTGCTTAAATATATTAATAATAGTTGGTAGTAAGAAAATGACCAAAGACTATTTAAATATACATTTTTATTATAATATGTATTTAAACTTGTTTTTAGTAATATGTATTTGAAAATATATATAAAAGTTTTATGAATTAATTTTAATAATCTTAGATTGTAAATTAGGGTTACCAAATTGGCCAAACAAATTATACGATTTACCATTCTTGGCTCCTTGGCTGAGATATTTCGTCGGTTTCCAATTAAGTTAGAATGAACAAGATATAGAGCTTGTCTAACAAGATTTAGAGCTTGAATACCTTTAATATTTACGAAAACGTTCAGCATTATTGTTTGATTCGTCTATAATTGATGTTCTTTCTGTCGTAGAGAAACTGCTATTCAGCTTCTCTGCATCATTAAGGAGAAAATGGTGCTAAAATAAATCTATCTTCTTCAGTTGAATTGAAGTATTATTCTTTTTGAAGATAAATGTTGCCAGTATATCGCCACAATATATTTAAAGGAATATTACCACGCATAGTTGATTGTCTTTACTAAAGTTTCCATAATTTTCCTTCTAAACGTAGTTAAAAATTTCCTTTACCGAAATAAGATCGAGTTTAAATAATGTAATTTTATATTGAAACAAAATTATATTTTTGCAAATTTGTATAAAAAAAAATTACAATCAATTCGTTGAAAACAGTGTAAAACTGACGGCAACTCTCTCTCTAATATCTATAAAGCTATATAAAAAAATGACAGGGTCGCCTAGTTAAAATTATATATAATTTAATTGTTTTACATTACTACCACACCTTACCACCATTTAACACATAAATAAAATGTATATATATTTTTTAAATATTAAATTTAAATCAACCGCAACACGTAATCTTATTACTTATAAGAGCTGCGCTACACCCATAATAACCAAAAGATATTAAAACGTATAAGTAAAATGTTGTTGGTAGTTTTTTAAATTTTGTAATATTTTACAGCATAATAAAAAAAATCAGTCTAGCTTAGCCAGACATTCTGTTATGCTTGAATAGGAACGATCAAAAAATATGGACAAGTTGCATTTTGAGCACACTATACAACATAATATTTAAAAAAGTAAATTAAAATGCAATTTTATGTACACACACTTATTCAGACACTATACGCAGTCCTATATCTAAAATGTCCATTCGCTGGACTTTAGCAGAGAATTAAAATCTAAATTTCAAAAAAAAAAAATGTACACAAGCTCCTAAAAAATAGTTGTAATGCTTTTTATATTTTTATGTACTTACTTTCGCAAATGCAGAAAATTTACTTACCGGTTTTCATGATTTGTGAATTTCTATTTTGAAATTTTTTGAGGGTTTGTGTACAAGTCTATTTTTTGATTGACAGCATAAAGCATTAAACTTTTATGCAAAATATATTAATTTACAAGATAAGAAATTACAAATTTTATTATCTCAACGATGACACTTTATATACATACATACAAAAATTGAGATTGTTTCTATTTCTGGTTGTTAAATTGAATTATTTATTGAAAATTATGATTAAAAAAATTAAAAAATCTTAATGTACAAAAATTGCGTCAAGAAAACTAAATCTTAAGCAAAAATCAGAAAAATTTCTTTTTGGAAAATGGTGAAAAATAAAAAATGATCAAAGATGAAATAAAATTATGAAAAGTCCTCTTATGGGGAAGAGTAGGAAGAAACTAGTGAAAATTTTTCAAAAGAACACTATTTTTCAGTTACCATCGATGTAATAAACCGGACTAAGTAATTTAGATAGATTTTTCCTAATTTCTTGATAATATATGTAGATAGTTTTAAAAAGAAACTTCATGGTTATACGATAAGATCTCCATCTGATCACTCCATCATCATCTGATTGTAAATGTTGGTAAATATATTTTTATTATCAACTGATTAAAAATTTATAATTTTACTTACTTTACCAAACAATTAGTTGAATTTTTTTTTTTGATTACATCTTTTATTTTTCTGTCCATTAAATCATCAACAAAATTTTATTTACAAAAACAAAATTGCATAATAATTTCGAACCAACCTGTGCCACACATTAAACATAAATGTATGTAGTCCAATTCTATTATATAAAAAAAAAAGTAAGAAAAAAGTAAAATATGTTATGTCCTCATTTTTACTTTCAGTTACACTATTTCATTTTTTTTTATAAATTTGTCTTCATTTTATCTTTCTTGATTCTGCGGTATATTTCATCAAAATAATTGGTCCACTTTGCAATAACAACAAAATTATTCTGAAAAATACTTGGATAATTTCGTTTTTTTTTTTTGGTTCACTTTAAAAAGAGAATCAAAAATCTTGTCTTACTTGTTTCATATATTTTTCATTCGGTTTGGTCTTCTGAATCGATTTTCGTAATCCTTCAACCACACATGCTAAACTCGATTAATAATAATGCGTGTTCACCATTTAAACAAAAAAAAACTGAATTAAATATGAAATTGTGTTGAAATATGAGATGGACCTTTTTTTTGATAATATCGTGGAGTCCATCATTAAAGTATATATACAAAAAAAACAATCTCGTTGCTCGTTCTGTTTTTGGTTATGTTACTTAAGGAAAAAGTAATATTAATGTTGCCAACAGGTTTTGTTATTTCTTTCGATTTAAAATGCCTGTGGTACTGTTGAATTCTCAAGGTAATCTAGAGCAAGTGGAAGAAAAAAAGCACTCAAATTTTTTTTTTCATTCAATTGGAAAGAATTATTTTTAGTAATAAATAATTATAAAAAAAAAAATATTTTAAATTTTAGGAATTTCAAATATTTTAAAATAAATTCAACGGTTGAGTTTATTTGTAAGATTGGTTTGCTTTTAAGTAGAACCAATTAATAACATCTTAAGAGGATAATTTAAATTTTCAATGCCTCAAATTACTTTCATTGTTCAGTTAAGAGGGCAAAGAACTTTAATCATAAATTTAGATTCTTTATAGGAATGAGTCACCTAAGATTAAAACGAATTTTTTAGATTTAGATATTAAAATTCGACTACACTGTTCAAAATATTTTAGTTGAATTATAGATAGGCAAATTTGTATATTATACCCTAGTTAGTTTTTAAATGGCGCGATAGTACAATAAAATACATATAAACTATGTGGTTAATTCTTTAGTGGAATAGAAATTAAGCACAATGTACTTATAGTACTAATAGTCAATCGCATTTGTATGGTTTAGTTTGATTCAAAATTAATTTAAATATTTCAAGAAAATAATTGAAATATTAAGACAGGATCTATCTCTATATGCAAATAGGATTCAAATGATTTAGTCAGTTAGTACAATTCTACAATTTATGTATGTAATTTAATTCCCAAATTGATCACCAAAAATTACATAATTTTATCAATATTCACTACTCCCCAACTCTAACCAAATTTCTTTAATTAAAACTATTTACTCCCTAACAACAACAAAATATCAACTTTAAAAAAAATATATTCGAACCAGATTTACCTTTTTTCAGTTTCTTCTTTCCATAAAAGTCAAATTTACTTCTTTTATTTTTTTTTAGATTTTATTACATTTTTATTTTATTTTTTCAAATTTTATGGAAATAAAAAAAAAATATTGTTATGTCACCTGTACAGGTAAGGTACCAAAAGAAACATAATAAATATAAAAATAATCTGATGTGACGTCAGCGTTGAGTATAATTAATAATATTTTTAAGATAATATTACATATTTGAATTATGTTTCATGTAAGTAAAATGTTATTGTATGTAAATTTAAATATTGTTACCAATAATTTTTTTGCCTCTGAAAAGCTTCACTAGTTTTAGAGATATTTTTTTTTTGAATGCTTGTGTAACGGGAAGAAGAAAGCATAAATTTAAATAATTTTAATGTTTTTATTCTTTATACAGTTTTTAGCATTGACTTGAAAATGAACAAAAGATTTGTTTTATTTTTGGTATTTTTATTTTATGTTATTAACAAGATGTTCTCGAATTTGGAAACGCGGTTGATTTTGATTGTTTTGGAACAAGTAGAATAATATCTGATATTTTTTTTATGCTAATCTTTGTAAATTTAGATCAAAAAAATTGATTTCCTTATTTTTATTTTTTTTTTGTGTGGAATGAAAAAATTGAAGGTTAATTAAATAAATTAAATAAATAATTATTAGTTATAAAAAATCATAACGATATTTAATTTTAATAACCATTTAATATAATTCAAAATAAAAAAAATTTATTAGGCGTGAACTAATTTTTGTTTATAACTGAATGCAAAAATCAGGGAAGTATAATTTTCAAACAACATTTTAAATAAGTAATTTTAAAGTTTTAAGTTTTAGAAACTGACGAATTCAGTCAGAATTAAAGCTACAAAATTTAAATCGGCTTGCCATTTGTGTCGGAACATCTTTTTTGGGTTAATTATTAATTTGTTTTTATATGGGAAACATATATTTCACTTTCGTTAAACTATTTTCAGCCGAAACATATATTTATAGGTAGTGCTGAAGACTAACGAAGTTGAAAGTTGGGAGACTGAGGATAATTATAGTTTAACTAAATTGAAATTTATTTCGAAAATCTAAGGGTTCGGTCAAGAATTCAGTAATTGCACCTGGTATTTCGAATAAAATTTCGATTGCATAATTATAAGACCACTGTCATACCTATACATATATTTGACAAAATAAAAAAGCTTGGCTACCTGCGCTTCTTTGGCAGGAAGTCAGAATTGATCGGATATGCAATATCAAGTGGGCAGTGAGAGTACAATTTCAATTATGATTTTAAAATCATATTTTAAGCCAATTTTTTTCTAATTTTCCCATAAATTCAATTTTTTTCCAATTATTATCGTATAAAATTTTATGGGAAATTTTATTTTTTGTTTTTTTTTAAATAAAAAATTTCTTTTTAACATAATTCGCACATCCATTCATTGAATTTTCCATCTGATTTCGAAAATAAAAAGGAAAATTTACAATTCCATTATTCACCTATTTTACAGATTCTCTCAAAAAAAAAAAACAACATTTTTTTTTAATTATTTTGCAATCTGAAAATTTAAATGAAAAATTTTCTTGACTGATACAATATACAAAAATAGAGAAAAAAGAATGATAAACTAATGTCTGGCACGTTTTCTATTTATATTTAAAAGAAATGTAAAATAACATCAGAGATTAATTTTCACCTGGCATCTGATATAATAAGTGAAAAGGTTTTTTTTAAAGTCTTTTAGCTGTGTTTGGTTTTTACTTTAGCAAACATTTTTATAGGAAGTTTTATAACATTTTTTGTCATTTTCTAAGACATAAAAATGATGATAAAAACAAATATGTTTATTTAAAGTTACGCAAAAATAATAAATAAAATTATACATTTTATTAAATTATGATTTTTTTTCATTATTCAAAATGAAAATTATGTTATGTGAATTTTTCACATCTTTAATTTCCTTGATTTGGACAATATGGGAGGTATAATAAAAATTTTAGTTTATGGTTAGGTATAAAAATTATGTAATGACAAAATATGTTAATTTCAGTTAAAAATTTGCTTATTATTATGTTAATTTGAATAAAATATATATTAATGGAGTATTAAATAGTAAAAATTATTTTTACTATTTATTTAAAGTTTTGAGTAATATGGGAAAATTGTAAATTAATTACATTAAGTGGTGTTAAATTATTTAATATTAAATTAGTATACTGAATATCAGTAATAATACATAATATTAATGTGATAATATATTAATATTAATTAATATATTAGGAAGAACATAATAGTACAATTGAATTTGTATAATTGTACCTTCAGAATATTCAAAAATTATATAAAAAATTAGAATAATTTTAATTTCAATTTGACATACTTAATATTAAAGTTCGGTTTAGCATTTGTGCAAGAATATAAAGAAGAATATAAACTCTATCTATTTTACGAAATTTTTAATTTAGGCGTGAACTAATCCTTTTGGATTTCACTATAGCCCAAAAAATTTCACCTCAGCATACCTTATTTTAAAAAAAAGTTGGATTTACTTTCTGAATCTGGGAGTAATACCAGGTACTCTCATGAATTTCAATATGAAATTCAAATGAGAATGCATACTCTTCTGCTGTAGAAGTATGCATTCAATGCATTCACAAAAGACCCACAAAAAATGCTGCAACAAATTATCATATCGTTTTAAGGGAAAGGTCGTTTTCGTAAACGTAGTATAATCGCAGTACTGCAATGTATTCTTTTTACTGGTATTTTGACTATCGAGGCAGTGAAAAGTCAACAAATTTAGCTTAACCAATGCTCCTTCTGTCGACTGGTTGCTGTCTCGTTGATTAAACTACCATAAAAACGAATAAAAACTTTGCAGTACTGCGATCATACTGCGCTTATGAAAACGTCCAAACTCGTAACTGAATGTAATAAATCTAGTCTTTAGTTTATTCCAATACAATTTGTCCAAAATTCGAATATATTGTTTATTGCTATAAAGTCTCTCTTGTCTGTTACATCGATAAAATCTGAAATTATTTCAAAATAAGGACGTACACATTTTTTTTTATCATATAATAATATATTTTTATTTATTTCTCTTTTCATTTTATTATTAAATTTTATTTTATTTTTGTTTGTTTTATAGTTTTTCCCATTTTAAAAATTAAAACTATAAAATATTTTTACTAAATAAAAAAATTAATGGAAATTATAAACACAACATTAAATTTAATAATAATTTCTTTCTCTTCGTTTAAAAAAAAAAATGTTTTTACTATTATTTTTAATAAATTTTTAATAATAAATTTAAGAAATCCTTTTTTTTCTATTCATTAAAGTTTTTCAGTTTAATTTTTATGTTAAAAATTTTTTTTTTTTTAAATTACTAAATGTAATTTTTCTTTATTCAATTTTATATATTTTATTTAAATTTTTATAACTAAAAAGAAAAAGAGTTGTTTTTTTTAATATAGTAATATTTTTCTTAAAACTTTTTCTTGTTTATTTAAAATGGAAAAAAATCACATTTATTTTATATAATTATTATATATAGTTATAAGTAAATATATAATATATTTTTAAAAGGTAAAATACTTAATTTTAATTAATTTAAATAAAAAGTTTTTTTTTTATTATTATTTTATATTTTTAAGATTATATAAGAGTTTTTTTTTTTTAATTATTTCTTCTTTTATTGAAATTATTAATTTCAATTGCGCTCATATTTTTTTATGAATGTTTAAAAGAGAAAAAAAACAACAAAATATTTACTTTCAATTATTATACACTTATAAAATATCAAATTGTTTATTCATTTAAAAATAATTAGATAAAAAAAAATTAAATTTTGGTGACTAAACAACATTTGAGTTGGAATTACTTAAAAATTAATAAATTTATTTTTTTTCACTCAATAATATTTTGTTCTATTATAGGGATTTATATCCGAGAGTTTTAGAATTGTTTAAAATTCAATAAAAATTCAGTCTATTTTCGAAATTATTTACATTTTTGTAAATTAGACTACGTCCTTATATATCTCACTTGTTGACAAATAGAGGAGCACCAATTTTTGTAAAACTCAACTTTCAATTTTCTCAAGTAACATTAAATATTGAGTGAAAAACTTTATTTAAATTATTCATTTATTTAAATTATAAATAATTATTTTAAAAATTATTTTTTTTATAAAGAAATCAGATCAACAAAATTTTTGATCTGTTCAAAATTTTTGATCTGTTTCTCATATCAGCCTTATTTCATACGAAATAATAGTAATTAGGTGGTAAATAATAAAATCAAATCAAAAAGAGAATTTTGATTTTTTTTGTGTAATATTACTTAATGAATAAAAATATTTATATTTATTTATTATTTTGAGTTTAAAATGTAATGACAATGTATTTTTTTTTTTTTAATTATTTTGAAAAAAGTTTTAGTTATTTTCGAAAATGTTAAAATTGTTATTTCGAAAATTTGAATAAAAATTATGGCAAAATGAAATCTGAGCAATATTTAGTTTTTTTTTTACGTAGAAAAAATGATTGATATTTTGAGCGTTTTATTATATTTCAAAATGGTTTTCAAAATTTACATTTCAAATTATAAAATTCAAACAGTCAACTGACTTTTTTGGATTTTAAGAACAATTCATTTTCCGAAACCTTGGCAAGAATAGTTTTCTTTTTTTTTTTTAAATTTCAATTTGAGTTTATTTAAAAATTGACACTAAAATTTACTGTGTATAATTTTTATTCATTTATTTTTTTTTTCAGTTGGCAGTAAATTTCCTGTTTAAATACATTTTCAATCTAATATTAATCTTTTATTTGTTTACAATCGTAGCTTTCATATAATTAACACAGTAACATTTTTAAAATTTATTTATTTAATAATAAAAAACTATAACGAAATTGTTTTTGTTTTCTGTTTTATAATTTTCTATTCCACCTTCTGCTATTTTGTTAAGAATTCTAAGAATAAAAACTGTTTCACTCAAATGAGTGAGATTATTTTATTTAACTAGGTTTTTGTTTTTCTTGTTTCTCTAAATTTATTAAATGCAGTTATTGCATACAACACTAAATTATGTTCAATTTTAAGTTTTTATCTGTTTTAAAAACAGACGTTTTACTACTACTATAAAACAAAACTCAAAATTAAAGATTATACTGACTCATTTCAATTATTTTTCCAAAAAAAAAAAATTGTAGACCAAAAATTTGTTTTTAATAAAAGTTAAATATATTTATTGTTGTTGTTTTTAGTATTTTTGTTTAAAATCTTTTTTATATAAATTTTTCTTTAAATATATTTAAAATACAAATATTTATTTTAATCAAATATGGCAGTAAAATTGTGTTTATTTTATTTAATAAATTGTTTTTTCAGTTGGTTTTTCATTTATTTAGATAATTATGTTTTATGATCACTTCAAAATTTTTGTATACTATGTTTCTATATATACAAAGATACTATTCAAAATCCTTTATTTTTTTCAACTCATTCCCTAATATGGAAAACTTAGCTCTATGAACATACACGCTCAAAACGAAAATGAACTAATGTCCTAAATTTTGGCACCCCAAAACCCCAATAAAAACTAAAGCCCAAATTTATATGTAATTTTTTTTTTTGGTTTAGTTCATTTTTGTTTTGGACGTTAGCTCAATTTGGGCGTTTGTTCAGAGAACCGGAAAACTTATAAAATTGTGTTTTTAAATTGAACAATTATTATTATTATTTTTGCATTTGTTTGTTGATTATGTCACCTTTAAATGTTTATATATTAAAAAGGATAAAAATTTATTTATGTTTTCTTAAATCTTAAATTACATTAATGAGATATATTTAAATTTTTTTTTTATTCCTTGTTTTTGGATTACGAAAAAAGATATTAAATACTTTTTTGAATTTTTAAAGATATAATTTTTTTTTTTAAATTTTTTCGATTTTTCCCTTTTTTTTGCGATAGCAGAAATTCGAAATTTAATTCATTTTCTGGATGCAAAAAAATATATATATATTATACATTATAATTATTAATGAAATATAGAAATATAACTAGAAATTACTTAATGTTTGTTTGTAATAAGTTTTAATTATTATAATTTTATTAAATTTTTTATCAGTTTAATTTTTTTTTAATTTTTACAAATCTTTCTAGTTTCTTTTTTATTCACAACTATGATAGCTAATTGAAAATAAATAAATTCTAGTTTTTTAATCTCAGCTTTCTTTTGGAAAATTGAATTTTAAACTTACAAACAATTATTATGATTTTGGTAAATTTTCTGTGTCGAAGCTTGGCAGAAATTGTTTTTTTATAAAATTGGCAGAAATTGTTTTTTTTTTATAAAATATGGTTGGTAGGTTAAAAATTGTGGATATTCGAAAATGAAAATTAAAAATTTGTTTAAATCATTTTCGAAAAAGTATACAAATTATTTAAGTGTGATGCTATAGAAAAAATATATGTCCTATATATCTCACTTGACAAATAGAAAAACCATTTGTAATTTTAAATTTTCTCAAGTAACATTAAATATTGAGTGAAAAACTTTAATTAAATTATTCATTTATTGAAATTATAAATAATTATTTAAATTTATTTTTTTTATAAAGAAATCAGATCAAAAATTGTTTTTTGGTCGAAATAAAGATATTTCAGACAATCTGACAGAATGAACAGGCAAAACTATAGCATCTTCTGATATTATATACTTAAAATTTACCATCACTGTCACCTTCTTCAAATGCCAATTTCTTGTTTTGTTGTAAAAATTACATTTCGGTTGGCTGACAAATAATTTCGAAAATGATAGTGTCAGTACGATGTTCATTATGGGTAAAGGGTATAAAAACTCCACCAAGTTAACTAAAAATTTAAAATCATTCAAGATATATACACAAATTCAAAAATTTTTCGAGACCAAAATTCATAAACAAACCAATAGAAACAATAAATAATATTAAATATAAATCTTTCTATTTTTCCATTACATTTAAAAATTGAGTAATAATTATTTTTTTCTGTAGAGATTTTTTGATTTTCGTTTCTGTATAATAACATTTTAAAATTAAAAGGAATATTTCAATATTGTCGTTTCTCCAATTTGTTGTTGGAGAAACGGGCAATTGTTGTTTCTCCAAAAACTACACAAATTAAAAATAAAATTAAAAGAAAAAAAAAAGATAAACTACAAAAAATATAAACAATTTTTTTTTTAAATGTTTTTGCAATTAAAAGTAAGGAAAATTTTTTTTAATAAAATAAATAAATTTGTGTAATTTTTTTTATAATGTGAATTAAAAATGGTTAATTTTTTTTTTGTTGACTGCCAAAAATTTTTTCATTGTCATAATTTTCTTGTTTGAAAAATAGTTTTTCTTTTTACAAGGGCAGAGAAATTTTTTTTTTATTTTATTTTTATAATTTTCTTCTTTGATTTTGTGTGTGTGTGTGAGTGTTTTTTTTTTTGGAAATAAATTTGAAAAGTTTTTTTTTTCAATTTTTTTTTCTTTCAGTTTTATTCTTGTTCAGACGCTCCTGGATAGTAATATGGCGGTGGGCGTTCATATTCGGATGATGGTGGTGCCATTGGTGGATTTGTATATCTGGGTGGTCCACCATCCCAATGTCTAAAATAGAGAAAAAAATAAATAAAATAAAAATAAAAAATTATAAAAAAAATTAAAATTATTTAAATTTTTTTTGTTATATTTTTTTTTTTTTATTTTAGGTGATTTTTGTTTTTTTTTATTAAATAAATAAATAAATTTAAAATGAAATTAAAAAACTGAAATTAATGTACATAAAAATTAGACAAAAAAAACATTTAAAATTGTGGTTCTTGTAATGGAAAATTGTTGTTTTAAATTTAAAATTATTGGTGTTTCATGAGTCCTTCCTTTCTGTGTGGGAGAAGAAATTTTCCCGACATTCGAATATATTTATAATAGTTCCTATTCCTAGTTTTAGGTCGGCTGCAAATTTTTCAATTTTCACATATAATTTTTCTCTTATTTACAACAATTTTCCAAGGTATAAAAATATATTACAAAATAATTAAATAATGATAAATAATTGGAAATATTTTTGTGTAACAATCAAACATAAATTTGAATCAAGAGAATAGAAATATAAAAATTAACGAAAACGTGGGGAAAATCGAAATATATATATCGCATCAAATATTATATAATTTTTTGTATGACTATCAAAAGTAACCATAATTAAACTATTTACATACAATCATGCCCAGGAGTATTATTAACAAAATTAATAGGTATGGAATATTAGATAATTTGGAAATATTATTTACAAAATTTGCCAAATTTTACACAAAAATTTTCTTTTAATTTTCAGATTTCTGAAGTTAATCATTTTAAAAAACCAATTATTGGGTCAAATCTACAAGAATTTGTCAATATAATTTGGTGGAAAAACAACAAAATATTTAGTTAGTGAAGAATATTTCCAGTGCACAAAAATATAGTTTTGTATTAGCGAACTTGAAAAATATCGTATTCAATGATTTTTGAATTTAAATGATTTTATGAAAAAACTAAACTAAAAGGAGAAAAATATTTTATGTACCAATCGATTTTCATTCCATTATTGAAAGATTAAAAAATATTTAGAACAAATTATCATTTATCATTCTCTGCTTGACTGGTCAAAATCATATAATTTGTATTATATATGCCATTAATGTATTTAAAATTCGAATTAGATTTAATAAAATGATGACAATACTCAAGACTCTGCTCAATCTAAATAAAGACGTATATTACGTCATATTACGTAGTGGACGTTTTTCAAAATGTATATGGCCAAACCAATTTCCCAACATTTCATTAATGTAAACAAATAATCCAAAAAATATGAAATTTGTGACTTATTTATTTCTTCATGTCCCTCTCTATTATTTAGGTTGAGCAGTAAATCTACTATAAATTTAAATTCTTTTAAAATTAGATAAAAAATACATAAACATAGAAGAATTTAAAAAAAAAATCAAAATGTAATGAAAATTACTGATATACACACATAAACACAGAACAATTAGAAATTAAATTAAATTATTAGTGAGAATCATAAAAAACAATAATGATAAATTTAAAAAAAAAAAAACGTATTTTCTGTTGTGTTTTCTTTATCAATTAACGAACAGAAAAGTATAAAAAAAAAACTTAAAGCCAAATAGGTTAAAAGCACTTTTTTTAAATGAAAATAATTAAAAAAAAATATAAAAAAATTTCATAATTTATTTTTTATTATTTTTCTTTGTACAAAAAATGGATTAGTTTTTTTTTTTTTTTGGTTTTTTTTTTTAATTATATTTGAAAAAACAAAAATGGAGAAAAAATGATTTTTTTTTTAAAAACAATGAAACGAAAATTTCAAAAACAATAAAATTAAACTAAAAAAAAAAACAAGTATACCTAAAAGAAACCATCTCCTCTGAGTGCTTTTGGCCTTGTATCAGCCCCCAAATCTCTAATTTAATTTATTTTTTTTTTATTTTTATTTTTTTTTATTATATGAAAATAAATAAATGGAAAAACAAAAAAAAAAAATTCTTAAAAATTATATTCAAATTTTTTTTTTCAAAAAATATATTTGTAAAAAATTTAGTATATTTTTATTTAAATTTTAACGAGTTTGCCTTAACTACAAAAGAAAAGTTGTTATTAATAAGTTTTGAGAAAAAATTAGTTTCATCAAACTATTTTTTAAGTACAAGAAACTCTCTTAGTTACAAGAAACTATTTTTCTTAGTTTTCAGAATTCATTATTTTCAGTTTCAAGAAACAATATTTTAGTTTGATAAAACTACTTCTTAGAATTAAAAGAAACTATTTTTGTACTACTTTTAGTTTTTAACAAACTATTTCTAAATATTTAATATTTTTCACAAAATTATGGAAATAAAAAAAACCACAACGAGACATTAATTTTTTTTATAGTAAGTATTGGTGGGCCTTAAACGATAAAAAAAAAGGAATTTTAACAAATAATCAGAACCTTAAAAAAAATAGAATTTTTAAAGAAAAAATCGTATCCTTAAAAGCTACTGAAATACATTAATAAATTAATTAGTTTTGAAACAAATATTTTCGCAAAACAAATTTTAATGAATTGAAAAAAAAAAAGTTTAAACAAAAAAAAATTATTAATTAAAAAAAAAGTTTAAAATTTTTGATGAATGATGAGTTTTTTTTTAAAAAAAAAATATTAATTGTGATTTGCTTTGTGTTAAAAACTTACTTTGGTGCCATATCATTATAACGTGTATCACGTACACCAGCATCACCACCACCAGCTCCACCATGAGATGTACCACCAGATTCTTCATAATAATCACCACGTCTATCACGTGATCCACGTCGACGTTCTTTATGCTTTCTTCGTTTATTTTTAGGTCCACTTGATTTTATTTTAATTGACAAATATTTTTTATAGGAGGTTTTTTTTTTTTTTGGTATTTTTTATAGTTTTTTTTGAAAATATAAATTGGAAGAAAAAGAAAAATGAAAAAAATAAATAAATTAAAATATAATTAAATAATTTTTCTTGTTTTTAAAATTAAGTGTCTTGTGTATTTAAAGGCAGAAGTGCGGAAGGATAGAAAAGGGTTTTTGTGAAACAAATTGCAAAGTAATAATAATTTAAATTAAATATAAGATTTTATCTAATTAAATTTATCATCAAATCGTTTTGTTATTTTAATTTATACTATTTGTAAATTAAGAATTAGAATTTATAAATTTCATGAAATGTTTTTGTGATCATAATTTGTAAATAAAATTTGTTCATTATTTTGAAATAATTTGAAAAAAAATTAAACTAAAAAGACTTCCATGTAATGAACTGTTGAATAAATTTTAAAATTTTCAAATACATTTATTTTGAAATTTTCTGTCCAAATTCGTGTATTATATACTTTAAATTTATTTTTATAAAATTTCTAAAAAATAAACAAAAAAAAAAAAAGAAAGCTTAAAAAAAATTATCCGAAAAAAAATAAAAATAATTGAATTCCAAAACCAAAAGAAAAAAAAATTTGCATACTTAATAAGAAATTTTTTTTAATGATTTGGGAAGAGAAAGCCTAAAAAAATATGGGGGGTAGGAAAAACTTACTTTGCTAGTGGAATGTTGTCACGTTCACTGTAAGCATCATATAAATACTCCCTGAAAATTTTCGAAATAATGCCATATGAAATAAAACAATAAAAACAACTTTGAAAGCATAAACAAAAAATGATTTTGAAAAAAAAAATATCATTTAACATAATTATTTTAAAATGCAAAATTAAACACAAAAAAATAGAATTTTGAAAATTAAAACATTTAAAAAAAAAACAAAATTAATAAAAAATTGCAATTTTATTATTTTAAATTGCAATTTTATTTAATTTTGTTTTTGTTACCAACTTTTAATAATTAGTTTTACACCAATTTTATAAATCTCTATAAAAACAAAACAAAATAATTTTAGAAAATTAAACATACAAGTAAAAAACAATTAAAGCTAATGACTTTTTCGTAACAAGAATTAAAAAATATAATAAAATCGAATTTTTGATATATATTTTTTTATGTTGTTGTAATGAATGAGCTTTTTGTTAAAAATTTCATTTCATGAACCGACAAAATTTCACAAAATATAAGCGATATTCATATTATTTATTAAAATATAATATACGAAAATTACATTCAGTTTAATACTTTACCATTTTTTCAAGTAGATACTATAGTTAAGCAGGAAATAACGTTTTAAATTATTAATTTCATAAATCGCGCTCCTTTCTAGCGCTGTTGATAATAGAGAAAAAATGATTTTTTTTCTTCTAAAATGACTTGATAATATTAATTTTATAGATAATTTGTAAATTAAATAACTTCTCCACATAAATCCAATTGTAATATATTCGATATTCGATTCGAAAATACCAATCAATTATTATTTTTCGTAATAATTTACAATTTTCAATTTTTCCTACATTAAACTTCTATAAAATTATAATTAAAATTTATATTTTACCATCTTCAATATTTTTGGTATATCTTCTCAGATCTTATCTTAGTTTAGTTAATTTATGTTGTTAATTTATGTTATTGGGAAAAATTGCAATTTTAAATTGTTAGATAAGCGATTTTTTGTTTTAATTAATTTTCTTTTTTTTTGGTAAAAACTTAAATGAAAAGTTTTGTGTAGGATAATATTTACATTCGGATAATTTTTGTTTCATTGATAAAATAAAAAATATTTAAAATTTATAATAAATAAAAATTATATTTTCATTCTTTCTCTTAAAAAAAAAATATAAAATTTTTAACAAAAAGCTCAAGCAATACTTTCAGTTCTGTAATAAAAATAATTTTAATAAAATTTAAATATTTTGTATAGCTATTTTTTTTTTGTTTATAAAAATTAATCATTTATATAATTTTTAATTTTGGCTGAACAAGAAGAATTTTAGCATCGAATAAAATTAATTTAAAAAAAAAAAGGAATTCCACAAACTTTTTTTTTATTCAAATTTGTCCCTAAATGAAACTTAAAAATTCTAAACTATATATATACTTACGATTCAACTAATGGTCCTGGATAAGGATCAGATTTTTGATATAATGTTGATAATTTAGCACATATTATAAGTGTTGGTAAAAATAATAGAATACACCATCCAATACCAGACCAAAAACCATTCTAAAATGAATAAAATTAATTAAATTTAATTATAAAAAAAATATATATATAAAAATTTAAAATCTTACAAGTGGATCAACAATTTTATTACAACCAGCAACAATACCAGAATCATATACATTAGCTAATGGTCCACATTTACCAATATCCTTTTCAATAGCATTTACAACAAATTCTAAAAATTTATTCATTTCTAATGTAAAATGTTCAGCTAAATTTTGTGCAGCAGCACGTACAAAATCTGAACCATTTACTTTAATATTATCTTGTGCATTTGTTATTTCATCAACCATTTTCGCAACAGATTTTTCAAATGGTAAATTATCAATACGTAAACTTTTATCTAATGCTATTGCTAAATCAATTAATTCTTTTGTATGATCTGTCATTGGTTGTACTAAATTATCTTGATATGTTTCTAAATGTAATGCTTGTGTACGTAAACTAATCGTTACTTCAGACATTTCTGAACTTGTTATTTTATCAGCTGTTTCACGTAATTGTTTAGCAATATCACGTAATGAAAATTTTGTTATTTTTTCATTTAAATTATCAACAAATTTATCTGGATCAAAATCTTTTAATGCTGAATCAGCAATTTTTAATATTTTTTCTTTATCATCATCTGTTAACATAACAATATTTGTATCAACATCAATATTTTTAACTAATTCATTTAATGTTTTATTAATATTAAATTTTGTTGGAAAATCTTTAATATCTGATATATCAAAATGATCATGTAATCGTAATACTTCATACATTGTACGATTATTTTTACATTCGGTAATAACATGTGATATTCTAAATGCTGATAATGAACCAGTATTTTTAAATATATGTTTATATTTATTATTTTTTTTATCACCATTAAAAACATTATTAAGATCAATATAATTATCAATATATTGGAAGATTTGATCGTTGTCTGGATTTCTGAAAAATAATTAAATTTACAATAATAATTTTTTTTGTCGGTAAAAAGTTTGAAAACAACATACTTCAATGGAACACAAACACCACGGTATAATATTAAACCAACCAAGAAATGAATTAATGCAGCAACAGCTAAAATTGATATTGATAAAAATATTACTGCAATTGCTCTGAAATTAGACAAAAAAAAAATTGTTTTTATTGAAAAAAATGTAAACAAAATTTTTTTTACAGCATTAAAAATCTTGATCCAGATCCTTTATTACAGCAATCATCACCATAACCATCTGGTCGTTTACCACAAATTCCACAAAATAGAGCAAATGTTATGGCACTAAGAACCTTTTTAAATTGTAGAGAAAAAAAATAGAATTGAAAATTAAGAAAAAAATTCGAATTTTTTGGTGCTCATACCAATAAAAGAATTGAACTAATAGCAACACCAATATAAAATCTATACATTCCATATTCATCTAAATATTTGTCCATTTCTTTTAATGCTGTTTCAGAACTATTATCAATAGTATATAATAAAGAATTAAAAGTGTTTGTCATATCTCTAGATTGATTATTGATTGCTTCACCTGAAAGGAAAAAAATTTATAGTGAAAATTATGTTACAAGGATTTGAAATTTTTTAATATATTAAAAATAATTGATATTTTAGCTTACCAGCTTTCGCAACGGATTGTTCAATTTTTGGTCTACTCTTTCTAATTGTATCATTTAAATTAATTTCCATTTTATTTAATGCGTCATTACCACTTTTAACAACATTTGTAACATCTGTGCTTAATAAATCCGAAACACTTTGAATAATTCCATTAACATCAGGAAGCTAAATTCATTGAAAAATTATTTAATTAATATTTATTTAAATTATGAAAATAAGAAATTCAAAAAAACAAAATAAATGCAAAAAAAAAAAATTATAATTTTTTTTTTTAGCAAATTAAAATTATTGTAAATTTTTTTTATAATTTTCATGCACAAATTCTCTATTAACTATAATACGATAAAAAGCAATGAAAATGAAAAGAGTGATGAGTTTTTATTTTGATTATATATTTATATGTTATATTTTTGGTTTATTTAAGTTTTTTTTTTAAGAAAAAAAAGTGTTTAAAAATTAAGTTTAATAAAAATAAAAACGAAATAAAAAATTAAATTTAAAAATATATTTGCACTAAAATTAATACCAGAAAATATTTAGAAATAAAGATAGACACAACACAATAGTATTTAAGGAATATAGAAAATTTAATTTAGTTGTTTACAATTAGTCATTTAATATTAGGAAAAGTGACCAAATATAGTTAATTAAATAGAAAAGAGGAAATGGTATGACAAAATTTGTACATCACCACAAATGTCTATACACAAAATGTCTTATAATCATGACAAACAGGTTCAACTATATTATTACGTATTTCGTAGTATAATTTTAGATATTTAGTCATTAAATTAAATATGTTGTTTTGCATTTTCTATTTTCATGGTTTACGTGCTGAGTACACATTTTGTCGAAAAAATCTATATGTATATAGAGAAATGTATAAAATATAGTTTAACATTGATATTATATGAAAATATTCCGATGAAAACTTGGAATATGCATAAATTATTGCTTAAATTTTAAATATTTGCAGTTTGTTTAGTATAATAACTTTTATAGTCTTGCAACTCTTCTTAAAAATTATAGCAATTTCCCGAGAAATATTCTATAATATTAATTAAAATAAATGTTTAACAAAATGTCTCATCTCTTTATTTCCCAATTTTTCAGGTATTAGACTAAAACTCTGGCTTAGTATTATTTCATATCAAATTTTTTATTAAAATTATATTTATTAATTTTTATTATTTTAATTGGTTAAGCCGAATTTTTTAATTCGAAAAAACAATTTTTTGTTATTCAATTTTCTTTTTTTGTTTTATGGCAATTTTTTAAAAAAATGTTGAAAAAAACATTTTTAAATAATTCAAAAATAAAATAAAAAGAAAAATAAATTAAAAACATAAAAAAAAATTTATATTATCACTGAAAAAAACGTACCCTTGGAAAATATCGGTCTAACATCTTTTAGTTATATTATTTGGCGTGTAATAAAATAGAATTTTTGTATAAAAAAAACCAAATATGAAGAAAAAATGTAAAAAATTATAAAATTTTTAATAGAATAAAAATATTTTTTTTAAAGAAATTTTTTTTTTGGAAAATTAAAATATAAAAATTAAATATTTTTAAATATATATATATTTTTTTTTGATTTTTATAGATTTTTTATATTTTAATGAATGGAAAAATATGAATGAAATTTTTTTTTTCTAACACAAATTTTGGCAACTAACAAAATTTTTAAGAAATTTCAACAACAATTCATAAGAAAATTTAGACAAAGAACACTTACTTGATTATAATCAATATCGTTTGAATCTAATTTGCCAATTTCATATTTAACTAAAACATCTTTACATTCTTTTGTCTGGCATTTGGATAACATTTGTAGGAGTTCACGTTTAACACCACGAAGTCCTTAAAAAAAAAATAAAAACGATCATTAATAAAAATTATTTTATTTTTCGAAATTATTTTCGAATTTCAACAAATACCGTCACTTAATTGTGATGCATTTACTCTTAGTTCATTTGTAATATGTTTCATACGTTTAAGATCTATTTCAATTTGTGGTAAATGATCAACAAATTCATTTAAATGCCGGAATGAAACTGCTTTAGATTTTTCTTTAAGTTCTTCAAATACTATGGCACCAGTATCTATATAAAATAAAAAATAAAATTCGAAATTTTGAATTTATTTGGTTAGAAAGAAGAGAAAGAATCAATTGGAATTGAAAATCAAATATTGCCTAAAACTTACCACTTAAAATTTGATGTAATTGTTGTGCTAATTCATTAAAATTATTTACTAATAAATGATCTACTTCTTCAGATGTTGTTTTTAGGAATGTTTTTGTATCTGAACGACCATGTCGAATTGATAGTGTAATATCATCAATACCTTCTTGCATATAACTGTTAGTAGCGAAAGTAACTACAACACCAAATCTATAACAGCAAAAAATTAACAATTAAAAATTATTATATATACTTTAAAAAAAATTTGTATAAAAAATTAATTTACAATAATCCAGTGGCAGCACAAATTAATAGTAAACCTAAAAATACACGCCGGCATGTATCATGTTTTTTATCAAATGGTTGAGAACGTCCGCCACAAGCACCAGCACAACGACAACAACAGAAACATAAACTGTAAAAAAAATATATGTAAATATTTATATATTTTATTTGCCAAGAAATGTTTTTTTCTTAATTCACTAGGACCTTTTTTGAAATTAATCTATAGGATAAAATATAAATAAATTTACTTACCCAATAATTGGCATCAATACAACTAGTAATGCGCAAATTGCAACTACTAATAATATTGGCCAATAATGTTTTGCCAATTCACCCCATTCATTGTTTTCAATTTTAGGTCCAGCTCTAACATCTCCTTCGGTAACAATAATATATCCTAAAAAAAGGATTAATGTTAAAAAAATATATTAAATAATTTTTTTTAGAGTAAAAAAATGATTTTTTTAATTTATTTTGGCAGTTAAAATTTTTCCGAAGGGAAAACTTTTAGAAATTAAATCTTTGAAATATTGTGTAAAAATTTTTTTTAATAAATAATTCAAAGTTGAATCATTTTTATTCAAAATGTTTAAAGAAATTTCGAAATTCCATCATTTTCACATCGAGTATAATCATAATTAAACGAAATAATATGGAAAATTAATAATTTTAATTATTAAATTTCGTCTTCATTGTCAAAGATTGTATCAGAAATTTCCAAATATTTTGATTTTTACACAATTTAAAAAGTAAAAATTCTTTATATAACAGAAAAAAAGTTTAATTTCCAGATACGTTTATATTTTGATCGTTTTTCAATGAACTCCATATATTAATCTTTTATACAATCATTTAGGCAGGGGACTTGTAATTCACTTCATGTACAAAACTCATGAATAATTCCTTTACCAAAAATCTAAAAAATTTACATTAATAAAAATTTTAAACTTACCCTCTGGTATTGCTTGTTTTCCAATAAACCATTCTAATATTTGATGTGTTGTATTATATAATGGACCCATTCCACGTGGATAATAACGTGTTGTACTTAAATATGTTACATTTTTATGCCATGTACGAAAATCAATTTTTGAACTTTCTAATAATGTTCGTATATCAGTCGCATTTGTTGTTTTTGCTTTTATTGTGGTGGGTAAACTTAAAACTAAAATTGTTACTGTCAAAATCAAACTAAATATTGATAATTTTCTTATGGTTGTTAATCTATTTGTTGATGACGATTTTCGTCGTGATGTTAATGATGAAATTAATTTTTTAGTTCGCCATTTATTTGGCTGTGGAGACTGGGCTCCCATTTTTTTTATCTTATTCTATATAATTTTTAATTACTATTTATTTCAATTTGTCTATTTCTCTCTATATTTTTGATAGATGGATATTCTATATGTCCGCCAAATCTAGGCTTTATCTGGAAAAAAATGAAATATAGAATTTATTAAAAAAAAATTATTACTATTTTCTATTTAAATTTAAAAAGCCCAAAAAAAATTTCACTAACCAGAAAAATTTCCCATATCTAAAATTTTTTTTTGGTAGAATTTTTAATGCTAAATGGTATATTTAATTGTGTGTGTGTTTGTTTATAAATCGAAGAGACAAAACAGCAAAAGCCGGAAATTTGGAATTTAGGTCAAACAATTTTTATTGGTATGGAAAAAAACCTCTTTTTATAGATTTTTATAGATTTTTTTTATGTGTAAGTTTATTTCAATTTTGTTCTTTGCCAGAAGTACTGAACCATTACAACAGTGAAAAATTGTTTGGCGGATGAAAACAAGTGGAATTGTTTTTCAATTCTCGCAGTTTTTTTTTCGTTTATTAAGAGTAGATGTTGAAAAATCTGGAAGGGCATTAATAACTTGAAATGCAAATCGAAAAGATTGTGTTAAAAAATGTGTTTCTTTTTAAGGTGCAAATTGAAATTTTCTTGGTTACATAAATTTTAATTTTAAGACAATCTGCAAAAGAAATGATGAACATTTTATTAAAATATCTTTGAGAATAATCATTTTACTCTTTTCTACTTTTAAATTTTTCATTCAAGCATTTTATACTTTCATATAATATTTTTTTTTTTCAATTTTTGCACATTCATTAATACATAATTTACATTTTGCTATACTTATTATTTTACTTTCTGATCAAATTTAAGATTTATCTCTTTAAAAGTAGGTCATAGATAGATAAATCCAAAAATCTATATTCAATAACCAAATAATGTTAAATCCACGTTTACAATAAAATGAAACATTGAAGTAAATTTCATAAATTTTATGATTATAATATCGAAATAAGAATTTGAATTTTCAATTATATTCTTAGCTAAATAAAATCGTTTTAATTTATCTTAAGGTTTAAATATCTTAAAACTTTCATGAATTTCTAAAATTGAAAATTTCACAACATTAAACAAACTATAATTTTATTATTATTTAATTATAGAAGATTTGGTTTCTTCCATAAAATAAAATTATGCCATTGATAGTTTTATACATTTCATATTGACATTAGTAAGTGGTTTTAAATTACATACATATATTGTTCACTATATGTTTAAATTTAATTATTAATTCTATTAAGACATTTTTTCCCTATTTCAATATTTGCATTGCAATTTAAAACAAAGAACTACAAAATAAAAAATGCTTTATAATCCCCCCAGGAAGTTTACAATTGCAAAGTAAATATTTAATTATTATTACTTATTTAATTTTGTTACATAAAAATATAATGTCTTTAAATATTTAAAATTTTCTACAATAATTAAATATTTAAGGAAAATTTTAACACAATTAAAAATAATGAATAAAGCCTTACAGCCATTTTTGTTGCCAAAAAAGGTTACAAATAAAAGACAATATAATTTAAACCGCAAGAAATCTTTAATGATTTCTATAATATGGCATTTACACTTAAGTTATAAATTTGAAAATAAATTTAAAATTTAGTAATGTGTAAAGTGTAAATGTGGAACTGCTAAAATTGATTACCATTAACAGAATTGCAAGATTAAATTAACAGACATTAAAAATGTTTTGTTATTTAAAATTTTATATGTATGAAGTAAATACAGACATTAATTGTATAATATAAAACGACGTAGTGCGAATTCCGCGTAAAAACTATAATTTACATTTTTTTTTATATTTCAGTCAAAAAATTTACATGGATTTTTGCTATTATTGCTGAATTAAATACTGATCTATTTGAACCATAAAATTCCTACATCTATAATTGAAAAATATGTGTTATTGGTATTTACTGTTTTTCCACTAGTTTTTCCAGTATACCACAAAAAGAAAACTGAATAAAGAAAAATTCGAACATAAATTTATAATTGAAACATTCCTTAAAAACAATCTTTATACCACAAAAATTTGTGTGATCTGAGAAAAATTATTATCGAATTTTGTTACAGAAAATATGAATGAAATTTATTTATAATTAAAGTATTAAAGATAAGAATTTATGCCGAGTGGTATAAATTTTATTATTTCATCGGATCGGTTCAAACTAAAAATAAATAAATTTAATAAATTAAACAATTTTTTATATCAATTTTAATTAAAATAATTTGTTTATTTATTAAGTACTTAATTAATTAAGAATGAGTCAAAGATTATCATTCATTCATTATAATTAAATAATATTTTGAAATTAATAATTTAATTAATTTGTAGAACTACTTTATTTACTCTTATTTCACTTTGATTTATGTTTCATTATAAATTTGATAAAGAGAAATTTGATTATTTTTTGCGATAAATTGTGGATTAAATTTTATAATTTGATTAAATTTTGAAATTTGATTTAATTTCTTAAAAATGACCATACAAAAAATATTAGTCACAAAAACTAATGACACAATAAATTATTGTGATGAGCGAATTTGAACATTAATATTTTTATGGACGTATTTGCATTAGATCTTTTTACAATTTAAATTGGTCCAGTTTCCTAAGCAAATTCGTTCCTTTTTCTAAATCAATCTCACCCTTTCTGAAAAGGTTCGTCCTTATTTGAAAAATTTAAATTGTAACTTGGCCTGAAAATTCTGCATAAAGTTACTCCAAAAATGTAAGCAACTATTTTAATATTGTTGGAATTATTGATTCAATCGATTTTGAAAATAATTAAATAATTGTTGATTATTCTTTAACACTGAAACACTTCTTGATCATTTTATAACATTAATTTGATTACAACAAAATTTATACATAATGGAATAAATAAATAATTTTCATTTATCACCAAAATTAACAAAGTATATAAAAATATTTATTAAAATTAAAATTTTAATATTTAAATTTTAATATGTTTAAAATTCCACTACGTACCTACTCGTAATAAATGCACCATAAAATAATAAATTTCGTTTCAGTCAGGACTAAACAAAGAAAATATCTAATAATGTCTAAGTCATTTGTCTGTGTCGCCTTTTCGATATTAAAATTGTAACTGCGAAAGTTTTACAACTTTACTTTTCTCAAAAACAAAATTCCAAAAAAAAAGGAAAATTTAAGAACGATTAAATCTAATAAAAAAAATGATAAAGGCAAAAGTAGCGATAACAATGCACTTAAACGATAAAATGTTATTCGATAAGATATCGTCGAAGCGAAGTGTGTGTAATAAAATGTTTTCGCAAATATATTGTAAGAAATTTTGTCGATTGTAATATTATAAATAAAAAATAATCAATGTTTCTATATTAGTTGATAAAAGTTACGGAGCATAGCTAATACAAACAACAAACAAAGAAGTAATAATGGAAAAATATATTTTTATTTATTTAGAATTTTAGATTATGTTTTGTCATGAAAAGTTCCAAAAAACAAAAGAAAATACAAAAGATTATATATTTTGTATTCAATAAAGAAAATTCAATAAATTTTGGAATTTGAAAGTCATGTCACAGCTTTTATAGAATAGAAAACGAATAATAATGTAGTCCTAAGTAGAAATTTGGTATTTAAATTTGATTATTATGTTATATTCTTATGTTGGTTGAAAATTTTTGTTATTCTAGTGTCTAGTCTACATACCAGAATATGCAACATATGTATACGACGTACCTATGTATATATCGACTAGAACGGAACGGGCAAATTTCTATGATACGGTAATCGTAATGAACCTTGAAAATTACTCTTTCGTTGGAATACCAAAGTTCCATGAAGTGAAGATGAAATTTTAAATCTTAAATAACTAACATATAATTTATTATTAGTATCTGATATTAATTAATAGCAGATTTGCAAATAATTTTATGTTAATGGTAATACAGTTTTGATTATTAAAATGAACTACTTTATCGACACTTAAACATTTTTTTTCCATCTTCAAATTCTTCTTGCCACTCTTGCGCTTGCCATAAGTTTATCTATTCAGAAAATTTTCAGGTTCAGCTATCATTAGTTCAAATTGAAATGAATCAGTTTAATAATAAACCAAATCAAAGAACTGTTTCCATTGTTATATCTTTTGATGTATTTCTTATCTAATAGCTTTGATTTTAACAATACTATCTCTAAATCTAAATAAATAATAGATTTATCATAATGTCAATGCTTTTAATATCATGATAACATAAAATTAAAATTATTATAATATGATTGTTAGAAAAAAAATTATCAAAGAAACAAAATAAAACAAAAATGCATTCAGCATAAATTACAAGATTAACATTTTTTTTGTGAACATGAATGTGTATAAAAGCCAGCTATGCTATAATATCTTTTGTTCTAATATGTATGTGTACTAAGTTTCTATACTTTCGTGGTTCTGTAATGCGTAACAGAAAGTGAGTACATATATAATATTGTATTCATAAATTTTCTTAGTGTTATATTATCTCAAAATTGAACATTCAAAATTGTTGGATTTACTTAAATTGCTTTTTGTTTGTCTAACTGTGATGATAACGTTTAATATTATTTTTTTCCTCCTCCTCTTTGAATTAAATAAAGAATTTATGTAATTTTTATGAATTTTATTTTAAATTGAAATGAATTTTTTAAGTAAATTTATAGAGAAGATATCATTTTTTTATACTGTCATATCGACAGGGGGACTTTTTCGTTTTTCTTATCTTTTTGAATTTTATTAAAGTTTATTATTTAATTTTTATCTTCTTGATTAATTCTTATCGTGGGGTAATTAAACTTTTTTAATATTATATAAAACTGAATTTATTTATTCCGAGAATTCTTGTTTAATTAATATAAATATTGACTAAATTTTTAGTATGAATTCAATTTTATAAGAATAAGTTACTCTAGTGATAACAAATTTTCATTAACAGACACAAAGAGACTGACGTATAGATGGTTTATGAATTAAGTATATGTTTGAATTGTCCGTAAATTTAGATTTATTTTATCCTACTTCATTATTCATTTATAAAGAAAAGACGATCAAACAAGAAAACGGACAGACAATCCCGAATTTTTTTTTTATAAATAATTTTTTTCAAATCAAAATGTGAAAAATAAAAATATTTTATTGTACAAAATTTTTGCTTATCGAAAATTACCATTCCTACCTTAACCCAGAAAAAAAGGATATTTTCAGAAACCAAATATTAAAGTGTCATTAACATTATTTTTTTTAAATTAATTATACAAAATTTTGTTATATATAATAAATTTGACATGAATTACTAATATAATAACTTTAATAATGAATATAAAATTTATTAAAAAAATAGTTTTTCGTTACACGGAAAGTTTTTAACCCCGAAACACTAAAGAACATAATAAAATTATCTGCAAAAAAAGCCTAAAAATTATTCATTCACAAAGCAAGAGTTATGCTAATTCAGAGGTTAACCTGCAACCCTAGGAAAAATAATAATTCAACAAATTCTAAGATTTATATCTTCTTTTTTTTTTTGCGGTAATAAATTTTGTAATAAAAACAAGTAAATTTTAAATTATAAAATTATGCTTAAACATGTTTTTTTTTATGCTATAAGAAAAATATAGAAGGTAAGTATATAATTTTTTTTTATATTTAGCCACTGGATAACCAACGCCGCCGACCAGAAACATGTAATTAATTTGTAAAAAGAGTTAACTAAATTTATCATACCTACTCGTATTTAAAATAATGATTCATAAAAATTTGTTAGAATTTAGTTAAGTATATATTTTTTTGTAGTAAGTAATCAATTTTTATAGGCTTCTTCGAAAAAAACATTAAATTTTACACGATTTTAGTTTAATAGTAAACCATGTAACAAAAAAAATTATATTAAAATTAATTAACAAAAAAATGAAAATATGTTTTGTCATCATCAAAGATTTTAAATAACTTCGAATTATTATTAATGAATTTATGCTATAATAATTTCTAGAATTATACCTAAATTTTAATAATTTAAATGATTCTTCAATTTAATGTAGATTTATGTATGTTAAAATTTCCAAGAAAAATTAATTTTCAATTATCCTTTTGAGCAAAAAACACCAAATTTGTTAACTCTACCGGAAATTCCTTTTAACTTAAATAATACAATTTGAATGAATCATAATAATTTTCAAGACTTTTAAATTTATCGTATACAAATCTAAATTTAAATAGAGCTTAAGGCTATTTAACGAAATGAAGCAATGAAAATTGTGGTAATATGTATTTAAACACTTACTACACTATATAATCTCAAAAAATTTGCAATAAATAAAGAATTTCGAATGATTTTAATATTGTCTCAATTTGTGGAAAATTGAATTATTACATGCCGTCAAAAATTCAAAAGTTCAAATTCCGAATCCTTTCAGATTTCCACAAAATCTCTGCGACCTAAAATGGAATTCAAGACGATAAAATGTAATCTAACATTTGATAATTTATTGTCTGCTTGATAATTCTGACTTAATTATTAGAGCAGTCAAACATTAATTAATCCACTGAAAAGTGAACAAAAACATTCTTTTAATTAATTAAACATAAAAATTACAACATAAAATTTAATTTAAATTACAAACTTAAAAGCAAATTTAATATTGCATTCAATGACACAGAACAATAAATAGTAGTGCAATGCTCTCTCTGTACAATTTTGCTAATTTATTTTCCACAACATTTTTTGAAAATGAATTTTCCTATTATATTTAAATTTCCATGAAAAAAATATTTGCCATATTTTTTCGCATTGTGATTTTCAATAGTCATAAAAAAATTACTCAATTGCTGATGTCAATTGAATAGAAAAATTTCCAAATATAATAAAACTCCAGACTTCGACATAATTAATATTTATTTGTATATATATTTCCATAAACAAAAATATAAAATGTCTGCAGAGTTTTATGGTTAACTTTGCCACTGATGAAATAATAATTATAAGCAAAACTATATATAGTATACCATAATTTAGTTTTGTGTACACATTTTATAAGCCACAAGAGAACAAAACTTATATTATAATAATTTTTCATTAAATTTTTTTTTTCTACAGTTTTGCCATAAAAGTGCTTTAAAGTTTTCGTTTGTATAAATTATTATTTTTGTGGTTTTTCTGCAGTTATTACGCTTAACTAATCCTTAGAGATTTCAAAGTTGGAATCATTAAAAGTGTACACACCCAAACTACCACCGCCACCAACAAAAGCAAAACCCCGAAAAAATAATCCTTTAGTTTAGTTGCAAAAAAAAAATTCCTATTTCACATCATTTACCAGAAAATTGATTGTGTATGTGTGTGGAAAACTAAATTAAAACTAATTAAAAAATTTGGTAAAAAAAACTCCATAATTTTGAATTAAGTAGGTAATATTACGAGAATGCAAACAATTCCCTATATGATTGTTTAATTATTCATATAGAACAAACATATTAAGAATGTGACCAGGAATATGGTAATAAAACAAGGATTAAAATGAACACAGCTAGACAAATTTATTTCAATTTGTATATTTTTTTAAAGGAAATTATAGATTTTAATTAACTTTATTTTAGCTGAATATATTATTAAATATGCTGAATGATAGCTGGAATAGTTTATAATTGGGAAGGAAACTGAATAATTTTGTTACCGACAAAAAAAACTAGTTATTCGTCGATTTAGTTTATTTGGTGTTAGTTATTGGACGTTCATAATGCGAACACAAAGATATTCAATTGATTATCTTGGTCAAGTCTTGCTGAATACATTTTTTATATATAAGATTTCATTTCCTATCACAATTTGTTCGAACTAAAAATTTGTACTATATAAATTGTGCTAAATGAATCGAAATAATATTTAAATTTTTATTATTTACTGGTTATTTAATATAAAATCTAGAATTTTTTCCATTTCTATCTTTCGTAACATTACAAAAATTAAAAAATTCTTAAAAAATTTAATATATTTAAACTATTTTATATTATAATTTTCCTGCACATCCTTTTCAAATAAAATATAAGATTTACATAATTTTGAATAGTAACAAAAAAAAAGCACTTCTTTTCATTAAAATTTTTTTTTCCTTCGTTTATCTGGAAAATTGTTGAAAAACTATAAATACAAAAAAAGCAACGATTTTAATGGAACAAATTTTCATTATTATTTTTCTTCTTTTTTATATTGCAAATATAAAAAATAATTTAACTTTTTGTTGCACTAAATTTAGGTCAAGAACGAATAATAGTTTTTCCCTCTTCTATAGAAACTGGTGTAGTTGCAGCATTAAATCGCGCACAATTTCTGTATTTTGTATACAAATTGAAAAAAAAAAAATCTCACAATTTTTCTATACAAAAAATGACATTGTATAAATTTAAATGTTACCTACATAATTCTTTGCATAAGTTTGAAAACTTTATAAAAGAAAAAAATCAGAAGTTTCTACCGGAAAATCATTTTTTATTCTATATTTCGGAAAAATGAAAAAAATCAAAATTTATCATTCTCAAATTTTTTAAGGAAGATTTTAAACAAAATTATATACCAAGATCCTGGCCCAATCAATTTCATAAAAGTTTTTATCAAAAATTTCACATTGCAAAAACTTTTTAAAATCTTTTTCCTTACCAAAAAAAAATCTGAAGAAAAAGTTTTGAATTAATTTTTAAAGAAAGAAAAATTTTCCGTCATTATTAACGCCTAAAAAGAAAATTGTCCCTTTTTTGTGTATATATATCCTTCTATTTTTTATGAATATCCTTTAATTTTGTATAAAGACTATTTTAAGTTTGTTAAAAAAAAATATTATTAAAAGTTTTGATCCTTATTAGCATTAAAATTGCAAGAATTTGTTTTTTTTTGTGTAAAATTACTTCTTAAAACTTTAAACGAATAAAAAATGATTCTTCAAATAATGAAAATTAAATTGTTTTGAATAAATTAAGGATTTTATATTGTGGGAAAAATGTTTAAACTAAAGCAAGTGTTACACTTTTATTGGTAAATGGAAAAGAAAGTTATTAATAGGTAATTAAAAATTTAAAAGTTTACTTTCTTTTTCAATTAAAAATTAATAAATTTTCAATGGTTTTGTGTAGTATGAAAAGTGTACGAGTACCTACTGCAATATGTATATATATAATTTCTGATTCATTGATGACCTAAATTCGAAGTATAAATTAATTTATCATTTTATAGCATTACATATAATAATCTGGTTATAAAAAAAATCAAACTTGTTTTTCAAAAATCTAAATCAAAAATATATAAATAAAACTGGTATGGTAATTGAATTAAAAAAAAATTATGATTACGCTAAATTTTTTGTATGGATTAAAAAAAAAATTTAGAAATATATTTTTCGAAATTGTGAAATACACAAGGGTGGGTGGGTGTGTCCTAGATTATTAATACCAACTTTTTCATTTATAAATAAACTATTATTTACTATTTACCTGTGATAACTTCAATTATTTGATCTTATATGGGACTTATGTACCCAATCGAATCAATTATGTTTTCCAAAAATTAATTATTGTAAAAGTATATAAAGTATCAATTCAAAATTTCCATCAAAATTACGTGATTTGTTGGTTATCAAAAATGTATAATCAATAATTACGAATTTGAAAATTTATTACAATTTAAATTGCACGAAAATTTATTACAATTTAAATTTTTGATTTCTTTGTTTAAATAAAAATTTATCAAAATTCATTATAAAATTTAACCTGTACTCTTATCATTTTCTGAAAATTATTAGAAACTTCCTTTTTGTAATTAAATACTACTGAAATTATTATCTATATAATTGACTTTGTGTCACTTATAATATTTAATTATTGATAAAAATTTCATCACCGTATTCTTATAATTACATAAAATGGCATTCGTATAGATTAAATTACTTTTATTGTCAAATGTTTTTATCTTTAAAAATATTTTTACGAAGTATAGACACAATTTTTATTATTATCGATTTTCATTCTAAAGAAATTCAATATTCTTAATGGTCTACTCGACTTGACCATTCTAACAATTTTAATGATTAATTTTTAGCTCAAAGAAAATTTATTTATAAACAATTTATTAGATGTCATCATGCTATCATAATCTTAATTTATAATTTCCGATATCTTAATTACTTTTACTTATTAAATAAAGGCTATTTTTATATTTTGTTTCAAGGAAAATTGAATCAATTTTATTTAATAACTTTTTGTTATCCAATCAATAATTAAAACACATTTTTTTAACTAAGTATATATTGCGATAGCGAGCGTGTATAGTGTGCTTTTTATTAATATTAATATTTACACCTTCGCAACGTTTAATTATTAATTGCCATGCGATTTTTATATTACAAATTTTGTTATAAAATTGATTGGCAAAAATTTATTACTAAATACATTAGAAAATAATTTAGGTTATAATTGAGGCTTGTCTGGTGGAAATCCGGTTTTGAATTAAATCTTTTTTTAAATATAAAATTTAAATTTAATTAAATATGTTTAATTAGGTATTAATTATAGTTTTTGGAAAATCATGAAAACTAGAGAGAGTTGTACTATGTTGGGCTGAGGGTGGTGATCCTTCGTGGATTCATCTCCTTATATCCCAATTATAGTATTTTCTTTAGTATAAAACTTATTGCTGAAATTTAAGTAGCATTTTATACAAAAAATTGACGAGAACGAGACGTTTTCAAAGCATGGTAATAAATTATTTACAATGAGTAACTAAAGCATAATCAGAAATGATAATATGTATAAAAATTGAGAAATAATCTTTTAAATTTAATTTAATAGTTTTACTATTACTTTATATCTTTATAATAATCATTAAATTTTTCATCATTTTCAATTTCCGTTTTTCACTATTTTTATACTTTTATAATTTTCTAATGAAATTCTCCATCATTTCTTCTTTCTTTAAAATCCATTTAGCTGAAACTCCATGGACATTTTTTTTTTATTTATTTATTGTCATCATCACTGGGAGACAAACAAGAAAACTTTTTATATATATTTTTTTATCACTTTATTTAATAAAATATTAAATAACAAAAATATTAAAATCTTGATAACACTTGAACTTTACTAACCAGATAAATAAATGCTCCACATAAAGTATAAATATAAAAAGGAAATTAAATAAAGAATATTATATTTAAAAAAAAAATTAAATTAAATATCGTCGTGGTGTTCTCTGCTTTGAAATGAGAAACTGGCAAGAAAAAAAAAACTTTAAAATTGTGACGACAATGTACAAAATATAAAATTACGTGAAAATATTTAAGAAAAAACTTAAAAAAAGAAATAAAATTTTAAAGAAAATTGAAGCATGTGCTAACTTCAGAAATAGTTTTAGCTAAAAAAGATTACCGATAAAAGTTATTAAAAATGAAATAAAACTAAGACTGTGAAGTTTTTGGAATTATTTGATGCAACACAAAATTCTAGGCTATAAGAAACATTGTAAAATATTCCAATTTAATCTCATACGGCTGGCTATCGAATTATCGGCTATCGAATTTTGTGATAAATTATATATAGTGATAATCGTAGGCGAAACAAGTGCCATTAGATTGACCAAGGTTTATGGAAGATGTGAGATGTATCGATGTACTTTGGATTGAATAACTATTAATAATATATTTGACAGTATATAGGACGAATTATTCTATGAGTTAATACCCTCCCTCCTATTGAACCAATATCAACTATAACACTGATTGATTACAATTCGACTCCAATGACAAAATTACTTTTTAATTTAATTTTTACCACCTTAGTTGACTGAAAGTTGTATAGTTCAATTTCAATGTCCTATTCAATGGTGATTGAAAGTATTGCTTATCCCACATCCCCCATAACTCACTAACCAATACTACGATTTTTTAACAGTGTAATATTTGATTAAATAAAATAGAACTGTCATCGCCCATAATTGTTTTTTTTTTCCAACTTGGAATTTTTATTTTTCATTTTTGTATTTTTCAATTCAATTTAAACAATTTTATTTATAAATTTAAATGGAAAATTTAGTTGATCATGGTGGAGATTACTATAAAAAATGGAGACCCACAATATTAATTCATTACTTTTCTAAATTCTGTTTTCAATTTCAATAAAATTTTACTAATATTTCTGTTTAGTTAGTTTTATATTTAAATTTATATTACATATATTTTTATTATTTATAAAATTGCAAAACCACAAAACATTGATTAAAATTAATTATAATTTTGTGTATAATTACGAAAATTTCAATCAAAATATTTATTCTCTAAATATTTTCATTCTAAAATCTCACACAGAAAAATTTGAAATTTGATATTGTAAATTCTATTAAATTAAAAGTGAAATAGAAGCCAATTTTTTATGTAACTATATGAAGTATTTAATTATATTTAAACTATTTAGGAAAATCTGAAAATAAAAGTTTTTTCTAATCAGGAAATTTTATACCAAATGATTTAAAGTGCACAAAAAACGATTAAAACTATAATAGTATTATTAAATTTTACATGAAAAAAAGATTATGTATTTAAAATGTATATTGTATACTTCCTATATGGTCATTAAAGCTAATACCCATCATTTAGGATACATATAATAAAACAAAACTATATTTAATCAGTCATTGCACCTATAAAAGGTATAATTAATACAGTACTGGACAGAAAAATATGTAATTGAAAATTGTAATAGAAGAAAAGGCAAGTAAATTAAAAAATGTAGTAAATCTATTTAAAACCTTTTGCACTCCGAACAAAAATTCATAAGCCTAGGCGTCACCAAAGGAGTGCAAAAGGTTATATTAGTAATTAAATAAAGTTTAGTAATTAAATAAAATAACATGAAGTATTAATGCATCATTTGGAGTTTATAGTCTTCAAATGTTTTCTTGATTTTCTAGTAATTAATGACAATTATATATTGAAATTAATTGAACATTTCTCAAAGGACGATATAAAATTGTGCCGACACGAATTATTGAAAGCGTTAATGCCAGATCGTTGGTATTAATTATAACAATTATAAATATATATTACGATCCAATGACAGTTCTCATTATTCAAGGATAGTGTCAATTTACTTATAGTTTTCCTTATTAACAGTTATTTTATGACCATTACTGTCATCGAGTTAAATTTAAAGAATGCTATTGTTTCTTGTTATTTTTAAGGGCTCAAAAACTAGGCTAATATTACCTATTTTATATACAAAATATTTCTACCTACTAAAATTATAAAACAAGGAAATTTTTTATTTTCCCCGACATTAATAAATGGATAGAAAATCCCATGAAGATTCATAATGAAATGCTTGACATTATATAAAACAATGTTCCAAATTTATCTTTGTGTACAGGTTCATTTCAGTGAATGTAGTTGTTCAAACAAATTGTTACCACCACAACTTGTTTTTTTTTAAGATTCTGTAGAAATAAGAAATCGTGTATTGTATACCACAGAAAACATAAGTCGTTAATTTTTTTTTATTTTTATGGAACAATTGAGTGAAGATTATCTTGGACTAAGAAAACATATAAAAGACGCTAAACTTAATACACCAACATAAAAATATGTATTTCTTTTCCTTTTTTTTTTGTTTATTTAGGATTTTGCGGATGAAAATAACAAAAAATTAAGTAAACATAGAATAATTTTATGTTTTGTATTAGAGGATATTTAAGAAAAGATTCATTTTATAAACAAAGAGAAAAAGGAATTATAGTATACATCATTCAAATCCAGATGGAAACATTTTGGGTTAATTTGAAAAAATGAAATTCATAGGAAAATCTAATAAAATATAAATTAGAATATTAAGTACATACTTACTTATTTATATTAACAAGACTATAATATGTGAAAGAATTATTTGTACATATTCCATCTTCAATTTTGATAAATTTTGGTGTGAACCATTATTATTACTAAAATTATTAACGTTTAAAATTGTTGACACAGTTTAGCATTGAGTAAATAAATTTTATTCAAATTACTTAAATATAATATACTTAAATTAGTATACTTAAATTACCCCTTACAAATTTTATTTCAGTCTAATATCCGAAATATCAAGGCTTCTCATTATTCAAGGATATACCAAAAAATAATAATAATTAATTTAATCCCAAAAAATATTAATAAAAAGTGAAACTGAAAAAAATATTTAAAAAAAATGATAATTAAAATTTGTTGTTGTTAATTCCGAATCAAATCTGTCATTTTAAATAGCAAAGATTTAGATTTATACATATGTCACCTAGCCACTATAATTATTTCCGCCTAAAATTTTAAATTCAGATAAAAATTGAATTTTAATTACATATTTTTTTGAAATCTTAATTTACTGTATAAACGATATTATATAAATAAAAAATTTTCATAAATTATATCATAATTAACTGCTTTTTAGCAAAAAAAAAACTAACAAAATTTTATATGTTTACTCATCATTTTTATTTGCATAAACCTACTAAAGTGGCGGGTGTTTTGCTTAGGTAGAATTTTTTTTCCTGAGTTAATGATAATTTTTTTTTTACCCACCCAGTAAACAACAAAAGGAAGGAAGTATAAATGAATAAATATTTTTGTATATAATATTTAAATACGGAAATAAAATAGAAACAAAATAAATTTCAATGTTTCTATCTTCGTTCTATTTAGATTACCTTTTTAAATTGAGCTATTTTTTACCTTAAAGCTTGTAAATATGTCTAACGATGTTTTTTAAATATTTACTGAGATTGTTAGGTACAAAAAAAAGTCCTAATTATATTAAGAATAGCAAAAAAAAAAAATTATGATATTGAAACAAGCATAGAAATTAAATTGTGCAGGACATAAAATAGGTTAAACATTATTTTTGTTATATACATATGTATGTATAATATTTTATGTATAGTAAATTAAAGTTTATGTTAAATAATATATCATTGTAATTGGGGCTACAAGGCATATTCTCCTCTGGATGATGTATATTCTCAATTTACAGAGAAATATAAGTTGTAATAATAAATTGTAATAAATAAAATTGTTGAAACATACTCGAGAAAATATAGTCTAGCAATATTTGTAATTGTACAGATGAATATCGATAAAAATTATTTGGAATTTCATAAAATGAACTTATATAGTTAAACATAGAACTTATATAGTTAAACATAGAACTTATATAGTTAAACATAGAATATATCTTCTATGATACTGTTTGCCACTCGCGAGTAGAAGATATAACCTTCTTGGTTCAATCCCATCAGATTTGTAAGAGGTTTTATAATTCAGATTAGAACTTTCTGTTGCCATATATGCATCGGGCTCTAACCTATATTTTAACTGTCGGCACCTTAACGGACAAATTAGTTTTCGATGCAGAATTTCACAACATCAATTTTACTAAGACTTCACTGTTTCCAGTTTTGTATATATATGAAAAATAACAAAATTTATTATACATTTATATATAATATTAATATATTATGCTCTTTGCTTTGTTATCTCTTAAGACTAATGGTCACCTTTGACACTCCATTTTAATAACACATAGAATAGAATAAAAAATGAAAATAATATTCATCATCATACATATACGGACAACAGCATATAATTTCAATAGAGTTTTATTGGGAGAAATGATGATTAATCATCATGAATTTTGTTGTTTTTGTATAAATATAGTAAGTATACATTTATAAGTATATTTTATATACTTATAAATGAAAAATATATTTTATTTCGTTATGTTGGATTTTAAAAATCTATTGAAGCTCCCCACATATACCATACAACAGAATAAATATTTTTGATGAAATGAATTTATTTATAAAATGGAGATTTTTATTAAAATAAATTTATATAACGCATTCACAATTTTGATTGCACAACAAAGAATTTTTTTTATTAAAATTACTGAAATTATTTATTGAAATTGAAATTATGAAGTGAGGGTTTTTTTTTTTAATTTATTTTGTCTGTCCAATTAAGTATAGCAACTACAAATGGTATACTTACGTTCTGGACAAGGGAATTGGAATTTAAAATAATAGCAAAAACGAAATTTCATAATAAAAAATTATTATTTAGTTTAGTCATTATACCAAAAAATGGTGTCAAAATTTTAGTAAATTTACATTTGAAAATTAGAAATAAATTATAAATTATGTAGGCCAAAAAATGTATGACGAAATATTGATTAGAAATTAATTTTAATCAACTTATTAAATATAATTTTTAAATTAAATTTAAAAATACAGTAATTTTTTATCAAATTATTCAAATTTTGGTAAAATGTATTTAAATTTTGTCAAACATAAATTTATAAATTATGAATATATTTGTCAAATGTGTAAAAGTAAAAAACATAAAATTTAATAAATTATGATTATACATTGACCTTAAGCAAAAAGTATAGTAAATCAATTTTCTTTAATATTTTCAATTGAATTCCTGTTCACATCATTATTATTGTGTTTCAATTTATGTTTCAGTAAATGTATTTAATAAAAATTACATAAAAGCATAGCATACAAAATATAAAACAAATAAATATAATGATTACTATACAAATAATTGTACATGATTACGTTTGTTACATTAATTAATAAAAATATATATATTTCTTTTGAGGAAAAATAAACATCATGTTTTTTATGCTTATTTAACCAATCATAAATAATCAAAAATTTCATTTATAGTTTTTATTATATTTATCATTGATGCATAAATACTTATGTATACATATATGTATAAAAAACCACAAATTTACATTGTTTGTTATTTAACCTTAAATGATAATGAAATAAAAAATTGGGGAGAAAAAATTTAATAAAATTAATGTTTACCAAATTTTTATAATTTTCAATTAGAAATTCAATTTCCAAATAGAAGAAATTGAAAAAAAAAATTAAAGGGTAAATAATAGACTAGAAAATAAATTTCGAATTTAAGAGCTTTTTTATATTAATGTCGTCCAATTTTGGGAATTAATGAGATACAAATTCGAAATTCTAATAAAAATGTTAATTAATACTAATTTCCGCACCTCTGTGCAATCTTCATAATCATAATTTATTTTAATTTTTCGGTGTTTTGATTTAGAACCATAAAATTTACCAAATTCTAGATAAGAAAATAATCTTACGAAATCGAATTAAAAGTAATTTTCATAAAATTTCATGCGTTGAAATCATTAAACCTCAATTTAAATTATATTTTTCTACATAAATGTGATTAAAAATATGAAATAAGAATATAAAATTTTTAGAATCTTTCAAAGGAATTTGCAAAATTGGAAACAAAAACATATGAAAAATTTTCAAATGACTAAGTTTAAAGTTGAAAAACCTAAGAAAACTGTAAGAAAATTAAAGAGTTTGTTGCAAGTTTGAGAAGAGTACAAGCAGTTTAGTAATGGCTAAAGTTTTGCTATGTATACCAAAATATAAGTTTTTCTCCTCCTTTTCAGTGGTTCAATTGGAGATGTTAGCTAAATGGCTCACACTACTCTATTTGAACTTGTTATAGTTAATTTTAAAGTCACTCCAATCTAATTATATATAACAACTTGATTTCAAACTGAACCGAGTGGACTAACAGAACTTCTAAAATACAGACATTTTATTAAATTATTAAGAACATTTTTCACAAACGACAAAATCTTCTCAAAAACAAATGAAATATAATTTAAAAAAAAATACTAAACAACCTTGCAATGCTTTATTGATCAAGCGAACAGGTTGGTGATCTTCGTGCCAACTAAAAAATATAAATAGTCATCAGAAATAATAATACTCGTATAATCAAAGCTTTTTTTTTAAACATGTCATAAAAATAAAAATAAAGTTTAAATTACAATTTATTCTAACAGTAAATTGAACATAACAACAATTTATGCTAACTAACTTACGAGAGATACAGTCATTTTGTTGTAGTTGTAAATGGAAAAACAGGTAAAAAATTAAAATTGTGTGCAATAAGAATTATACAATTTGAATTTTATAATAGAAAATGTTAAACAACCATTTATAATTTTCGCTGTCATGGACAAAGTCTGTGATGTGATGGTTGACAATAATTTCAAATATATCTTATATCTTGTTAATTTTGTAAGCAAACACAAAAATATTTACATAAAACTTTATTGAAGCATTGAACAAAAGTTTGTCACTCGTTTTTTTTTATTAGCCACCTGCAAAAATTTAATAATTATGCTTTCATATTTCTTTATTTACTATAGAGTTAAGATTGTTAAATAGATTAAAGCATGTTTGGAATTTTCAATAATTGCAAATTTAAATATTTTTTTTTTTTTTAGTTTACTTTTCTGTTGGTTCGTGCTGAGTCATATAAATTGTTTAAACTTTATTGTGGGCGAATATAGAAAGTTATTTGAATAAAATTTTAGGTAAAAAGTTTTTTATTTCTGAGTCAATTAAAGAAGAAAAAGTACATAATTTTAATTGTAATTTCAAATTAAATTAATTCTGGACCAATTTTTATTATAAATACCAAATTTCGAACATCGTATATTGCAGAAAATCAATTATTATAGTATATAGTTAATTTTTTCCATGACTATTAGAAATTTTCTTGTTTTGGTTTGATTAATAAAATTTTGATCTTTTGGGCATAGTTCTATCCAATTTATTTGAAAAGAAAGAGCCAATCATAGATTAAAGTGCTATTTTGAACCGAACAAACTTCGGTTAAATTTTAATTAATTTAAATTTCTTCTAGTTCATGTCTCGAAATACAAGTCATATTTGACCAAGAAAACAATTGATCCACTTCAATTAATTTCTATTTCTTTAGATGTTGCCTTGTTTGGTTAACCAACTTTTTCGATTAAATTTTATATGAAAAATCTCAGTTCAACCATTCTGGCAAATTTTTCATAATTCTACCACTAAATTTCTTGATTTTATGATTCAAATTTCTTTCCAAATCATTAAATAATTTTTTATTTTATTCTCTTATATAGGAAAAATAATAATTTTACCTATAAATTTTCATTATTACAAAATTTTGCAGACTTTAATAATAAAATACCTGCCAGCACCACAAAGAATTTTCCAATTTCTATATGTATAAAAATTTATTATTGTATAAATACTATTTATTTAAAAACAGTTTTTCAATTAAAATTCAGGGAAAACTGTTTTTTATGTAACTATATTTCTTGTTCCATTTTTTATTCAAAATTGTAGATGAAAAACCGCAAAAATTCTATATTTTTAATATTATTTTTTTCTGTTCACTTTTTATTATTAACAACTGTGTATACGATTTTCTTTTTACAGTTCAATAAAACTAAAGGAAACTTTGGAAAAAAAAACTAGTATTTTTCCTCATTTATAATATATACCATTCAAAAATGATATGATGAAAATTCAGAGAATTTCCTTCAGTCAAGTTGCTCAGTTAGAGGTAAAAATAAAATCGTTACATTATCTTTTTTTTTTAATAGACCTTTAAAATTTTATTATGTTTTGCCTCTGAATCTGATGATGAATAAAGAAAAATTCATGTTGTCTTCTCTTCGTAGATAAAAAAAAATATTATGCAAAAAAAAGTTTTGATAGGAAATAAACCTCTGAGTGAAAAAGGTTTTTCTCTTTTTGAGGTCATAAAAAATATTTTTGCTGCTTTGCTTTTGTTGGTTTGGGTATATACAAGTATTTTTTTCTATGATTATTGCAAGTGAATGCAATATTTTTAATGCGAAACCTTATAATAGAAATATATAGATAGTTTTTTTATGTACTTACAGTTTTACTATGAATGTGCATTTTAAAAAGTTTTTTGTTTTTTTGTTTTATGAACTTTTATATCCCCCCATTAATTTTATTATACCTAATATAAATTTACCTGTAAAAAAAATGAAAGAAAATAGTTAATAAACTTATTATATAGATTATAATATACATAAGTAAAAATAATGTTGCACAAATAGAAAATTTATTATACCAAACTTTTCATAAAAATGGCAAAAGTTATAGTTGGGAAGGAAAATGTGTTTTCATAGGAAAGGATGTTGAATTTTTGTAAAAGATTTTCTTTATTTATAATTTTAATAATTAATTTAAAATCTTTTATCTAAATTAAATTATGCTGAAGACAAAAAAAGGAAACTTTACAACTTTTAAAATATAAATAATTCATTTTTTTTTAAAGTAAAATGTTGAGAGAAATGAAAAGAAATATTTCTATAATTTTCATAAAAGGAAGTTATCGGATGGAGCAACGAATTTAATACCAATTTCTTTTCAAGAACACTTTCGTACGCAGTGTGAGAAATATTACGTTTTTTTTTTGTGGAATATACCATATTTACACCTCGATAAATTGGCGCCAAGAAAAAGGATGCACAGGCAAACTTTCCAAATAATTTGAGGGTGTAAAGAGTAGAGTGGAGATGCTTTTTTTTATTACTTTTATGGTGTGTAAACAATTATTATTATCCGTAAATTAAATTATATTGTCATAATAAATTATGGAAATAACTAAAAAAATATTAAGAATTTTATCGGCTAGTGGTAACACATTTTTGTTGCACTGCTTACAATTTCGTTACTCCACCTTGGTAACGTGTAAATAAAATTTGCTGAAAAGTTTTATTATACAATTTTATAAGATTTCTTAATTTTTCCGAAGTTACTTTAATTAACCAAATTTTAAACTAGAACGCAAAATTTTTATGAAATTTACTTCTTATTCTTAAGACACTAAATATATTCACACAACGCAACAAAAAAAATATCTCCTATATAATTCTCTGGGGAAATTATATACGTATCCGTTTCATATGGAAGAATCTGTTTAGTATAGGCAAAAAAAAATGTTTAGCATCTGTCTTGCATGTCATAACAAAATTTATTTTTACATTCAAATAATCATGGTAAATTCCCATATTTTATTAAGACTTTTTTACTTGATAGATTTTTATATGTAATTATTATCAAAAAATAAAAAGAATGTTAAAAAAAGAGTCGTATTTTCAAAATATTTCTAACAATTTCTATGTAACAAAATATCCTTAATAAAAGATAGTTTTCGACAAAAGTACGAAGTTCATCTAAATTTATCATTTTCTATTAACCTAAAGTATAATTTGTTATATAGTTATCAAGCATCAATTTTGAAGTTCCAATATGTCGACTGTTATATTTCTTTGAAAAATAATTCTCATTGCAATTTATAAAAAAAGATATTAATTACAGAAAGCTAGGAGAAATTGCATGTACCAAAAAAAGGGTATTTAAACGAAAATGAGAACGTATAAATTACATTTCTGTTGAAGTAGCGTGCAAGTTTCATGAGAATATTTTCATGTATACTTATATAAGAAAATAGAAGGGAGGACTATAGTACTTCTTTATTTCAGAATAAAAATATTGTTAACAAACAGGTATCTTCTGCACATAATTATCAGGTGGATAGCATTGTTGTATAATATACAAATCAAACCTGATCATTTCATATTTAGTTTCTGATTTTTGAAAATTGGAGTGAAGAAACCATTTCTGGAAAAGTTTAACTGGAGATACCTTGATAGAAAATTATATAGGGGAAAAGAAAAAGGAAATTGGTTCATCGAAAACTGTTCAACCCACTTACACGCGGTCGGACATTAATTACGGAAGTTAGTCAATTGCAAAATATAAAAACTCTTTCTTTAAAATTTCGTAAAATGCAAGGAAATTTCATTACAGACCACAAAAATTCGTCCGAAATTTAAACGACTATATTCATCGACATTATTTAACTACAGTTGTAAATGGTATATTCTTTACAAAACCTAGAAACTACAACATTGTTTACCTTAAAATTTAAAATTTTACATATCTCAGTTTCTAGATAGTAGCACTGATATTAATCTAAGAAAACATATATAATATTAATATCTTCTTCTTTTTTATTATTATTTTGTAGCATATTATCTACTTTTTATATAATTTGCATCCGCCGTTACAATGATGCTATAAGTATAAAATAAAAGATTTCCTATCAGAAGCCATTTAACTGCCTCCACACATCATCCAGGATAAGAAAAAAAAATCTTTTACGAGACATTATACATAAAGTTGCACACTGTTGATGGATTTGAATATTTCAATTTTTTTTATGATCGTTCAGTTCGAAATTAAATCATAAAAAAGAAATTTGTGCATAAAGAATTTTCCAATGTTTTTTTTTTCAACCTGATTTTTCTTATCTCGTAAAAAAATATATTTTAAACTTTGTATATTTATTGTATCACAAGAGAATTTCGTTTTACTACGTTGCTAAGATAATTCAATAGATTTCCTCATTTCCCAAATCATCAAACACAATTCATGATTTTTTGTGACTTTGGCGAACTTGGCATTGAAATTTAATTTATATATTTGTTACTTTGGAATTTTGTATGTGGAATTAATTTATAAAAGTTTACATTAGCTTAAAATAATCTTGAACTTTAACTAGCAAAATAACAAAAATTAATTGGTTTATTGTTTAAATTTAAATGGTTATTTTTTTCATATAGCTATATACGCACATGTTGGAAATTAACTGAAAGCGTATGAATAGTCAAAGTCAAGGAAAATTAATTTTTTTTCGTCATACAAAAAAAAATATTAATTTTCCAAATGAGTAATTTTTCATCACATATGTAGGGAAATGTTACCAAAATCCAACTAACTTTTAATAAAACATAAATTTATTTTTATTTGGTTAATTTAAATTTAAAAAAAAAAACTAACCTAGGAAATTTAATTAAAATGAAATGTTTCAAAAAGAGATTAAAATATAAGATTTTAATTAGAAATTGTGTGAATTTTCACAATTATTTTTTAATAAACAAAAATAGTAAAATTTATGGTGTTAAACCAGCAAATGACATTTTACAATTCGAAAAAAAAAAACTAAAGGGTTTGCTTTATTAATTATTGAAAAAAAACTGTCATCTAATTTTTCCTAATCAAACATTTTAATTTTAATTAAATTTTCTCTTTTACAATAATATAAAATTCATTTTTAATTACCACCAGAAAAAAAAATACTAATTATAAATAAGTATACTTAATTAGACTAACTAATTTAAAACATTTATTATATGTCATTTTCCAAGACATCCAAAAGCACATTAAAAAAGAAAAGGTTTAATTAGCATCTGACCTGAAATTTAAATTAATTCGAATTTTGCCCAACATTAATTAATATATATTAATATTAATTCTCCTAGAATGTTTTTCTATCTTTCGTTTTGTTTTCGATCAAATTTATTTACTCTAAATTGCAAAAAAAAAATTAAATAAAAAGAAAAATAATTTTTCACATTTTTCCTTTGGATTAGCATAGCAAAAAAGAGAAAAATTCAATGTAAAATTGTGTTAAAAAGAAAATTTAATTAGAAAATTCTTTTTAAATCCAAAAACCATAGAAAAAAAAATCCATAAAAAAATAAAATTTTCCATTTTCTAAATTAAATTTTTTGGTAAATGTGTAATAAAATAATATTTAAGTTTTTATGTTGCATTAAAATTATAAATTCCATTTTATCTTGAAAATATCTTTGTTACGATTACGAACCATAAAAGAAAAGGTTGGGCGCACCAAAATTCTACAATATTTTTAATTTATAAATGCAATTTTTCACAAATTTGTTTTTTTTAATAGAAAATAGTAAAATGTTCTCCCCATGATTACGATATTTAAATTAAAATATTTTGAAGAAAAAATGAAAATTTCTTATTTCTTATGTACACTTTTTTTCATGCTCAGCAGTTGGTGGCGGTAGCCACCATAATTTCTACATTGAGTGTCGTAAAAAAACTTGTTGATTAATTAAAATAAAGGTGTTATTATTTAAGTCTCTCTGCCACACACACCTGAAAATTAGCAATATATACCACACCTTTGTCTTTATCGGAAAATTTTCTTGTGACACTAAAAAAAATTGTTTTTAGATTCGATAATTTAATGACAAAAAAAAAGCATGGCAACATATAAAATTGTTTCAGTTGTATACTTTTTCACATAGACGTTGTTAGCTATTAAAAACAGATAAAAAGTAGAATGCGTGTTGCCCCCCGTTCTAAGTATACAAAAACTGAGATTTTAATTCGAATATGAAATTAACTTATTTCTCCCATGGTGGTAAAAAGCAGTTAATTTTAGGGTAGGCGGACTACTGTACTATTTTATTATTAGGGGGTTGGTTTTCTTTCCAGTAATTTAGAAGTTGAATGAACTATAAAAAAATGGGGGTATAAAAACACCATTACATTACAATATAGTAGAATAGAGAGACAAGTGTACACTTAAATAGAAAAACAAATTCGTGTTTGATCAATGAAAATATTTTATTTTGGGGGTTTCTTTGTTTTGTCGGTAGTAGTTCAAATATGAATAATAAATTCAGACAGAAAAAAGGGAGTGTTATGTATGTTGGATAATTTTAAGTATAAGGGGTGGGACAGTCACTTGAGATTAATTTAATGCTTTTATTTACTGGTTATGCATAAAAGTACTTCGATTAAATTTTATTACAGATATATAGAAGAGAATTTTTAGAGGCAAATTGGCTTAAAGAAATTTAGTTTGGCTATTTGATTAGAGAGAGTAGATTTTACTCAAGTTTAAGTGTGATTTTCAATATCTCATCCCTAAAGCCAATTGTGGATCCAAGTTAAGGGCGACTGCGGTTCTTCTTGACACCGTCGCTCGTCTACAATTCAGATGAGGCGAACAGCAGATCTACTGTCAAAAGTCAAAAGGCAAGGCAAGCAAACAACATATGTTTCAGTACGTACTGAGGCTTAAGTAACTTTACTGTGTTTGGACACTATGTAACAGGACATTTCCAAATAGATGACTTGTTACTTGTTATTTTAAACAATTTGAAAGTATTTTAATTCTTTACCATGAAATTTCCGTTTTGTAGTGCTCCACCCCTCATTAAACCAATAACTACTGTCAAAAAAATTATTTATTTAAAATATTATTTTATTATTCAGAAATTTATTTCCTTTCTTTTATGTTTATTTACATAATTTCATATTCAAAATAAATAAAACAAAAAAATTATCTATACGGAATCATAATAAAAAACAAACTAATTTCATTTATTGACAGCATGTGTAATATAATAACTGACTTCTATCAGGAAATTAAATGATTCTACAAGTATCTAAAAATAAAATATATGTTTGTTTTATGTTTTTGTTTAAAAAACTTCCGTGACATTGCACAATATTATTTCTTTAAATGGAAATTTAGAACGAAAAATTTTTTAAGTAAAGGTAAAAAAACGTTAAAATTGGTTCTAATTATATATAGTTACATAATCAAAGTGGAGGTTCATCTAAAAATATATTTATAACAGGAAACAATTTTAAGTAAGAGTTTTGTTATTTTTAATTATTTAAACGCCAAAATGCATGCCGTAATAAATTTAGGTTACTGAGAGGAAGAATTATGTCACCTAATTTATTTTATTGACACCCAAAAATAGAAGTAAAAATTACTGAATTAATATATAGAACTAAGCGAAAAATATAGTAGAAAATTCATTGTGATGTGAGTGACCTTAAACTTTGAATTATGATGAAGTTTAATTGAAATTTGATATGTAAATGACAACTAAATTAACTAATCTTGAAATATTTCAAGATTAAATTTATGTAGTACCTAATATATAATTTTGCGTAATTTTTACCATTAATAAATCAACAATAATCATACAAATCCGAAAATAGTAGTAATTAAGTAATAGAAAATAGTAATTATACCTGTCTGTTTTGTACCTACGAACTTAGTTTTTATTGAGTATTTATAATGTTGACTCTTAAATTTTATATAAACAAAAAAAAAAAAAAAAACACAATTTTATATTTATAATATACAAACTTTTTGGTACAGAATTTTATTTTCGAGCTGAATTTGGAACCAAAACTAAGCAAATTGACTTTCCTCTACAAATTAAAGGAAATTTCCATTCAAATTATATTTTTTCATTTATCTTAAAGGTCAAATTTGCTGTACGAAGATATTATTAATTATATAAGTATTTTATAATTAATTTTCTAATTCAAAGCATAAACATAATTCACAGACTAAGAAGATTTTTTCAATGAAGAGATTAGTGAGCTAATTAAATTATTCGTTGCTACTGAATTTTTTGTGAAGTCTATAATTAAATCGCAGTGAAACTTAACACATATAAAATTTACTTACCCATATAAAAGTTATATAAATATTTAATTTCATATAATAGGTACTTTTATACTTTTGTGAGCTAAGTACATATTAAATATCTTTTTAATAATCAACGAGTTTGGTGAGTTAATTAATTTAATAGAATTTTAATTTAATTCAATGGCACAAAGAGAATAGTTAATTAAAAAAATATATAGGTAATTAAAAAATTGTAAATTATTCACAAATAATTATTTATAATTAAGATTTTGCATTGAAAATTACATTATATGAAAATTGTGTGCACTGTTTAAATATTTACACTATGCAAAGCGTACACATTGATTTAAACTTGAGAGAAAACATAATTTTCTTTAATACTTTTCATAATGGGAAAAAAGTAATACACTTATGTATAGATAAAATTAATTTTAATTATTATGCATTTAGAAAATTAGAAATAATTTCATTTTATTCTAAAGAATTTTCATTCCATTTAATCTTTTACTGTGGCGTCTTTAAATTATCTTAGGAATTACAAAAATCCTTCCAAAAGAAATTTGAAATTTTGCCAAATTCTATTTTGCAATTATACAATACTTAAGTATAATTTTTTTCTCAGACTGCCTGGTTTCACACGTTTCATTTATGGAATGAAAAATATAGTTTTAAAAAGCCGTCTCCCTTTTTTTAGTATAATTTAAATTGTTTACTTAAGTATTTATATAAGAATTAAACACAATTTTCTAGACATGATTCGTAAAAATGTTGAATTCTATTTCAAAAATAAATTCAATACAAAAACTGTAGACAGAATATTTATACAAAATGCCAAAATATTGAATTTTTAATGCCAAAACGATTTTTTTATTAAATGAAAATCAATTTTTTTAAATATGTATAACAAAAATTCTAATAGTCATTTACCACAATTTCAAATATTTATATAATTTTTTATAGTGATCAACTTCCGATTTCAGTCATTAGAAATCCTTTTTAGAGCAAAAAAAAACTATTAAAATTTATAAAACCTTAATGATTTGTTAAAATGTTTTCCCGTTCTTAGTTTTTCCATCATATGAACGTACAAAAATAAAAATCTATTTAGAAGGAAGTTTATTTCCTTTTTCCCTTGAGCACAACAATGGAAAAAGATACAAAGAAGAACGTTATTATTGACAGCAAAATTCTAAAACCCAAAAAAGAAGGAACCTCCAAACAGGAAATTATATTCTAGTTTTTATTTATTTAATAAATATTTTTATAGAAGAAAATGAGGGAACAAATTTTCATTCAATTTTATTAAATTTAGTATGAGATAAAATGAGCTAAAAAATTGTGTACGAACTTTGAAATTTGTTTATTCTGGTTTGAAATTATTTTAAAGTCGAATTCATAATTGGTTCATTCTGGCTCTGGCTCTAATCTAGGCATACAACTCTCTACTAATACATGAATTTGATTCAATCTTTTTTCTGAATCAAATTCTGAATCAAATTTGAAATTTCAGAATTTGAAACTATCTCAAACAGTTTAAGCTTAAAGACAGTTTCGAAATTATTATTTCGACACTGCAATTATTATCGAAATTATTAATTGCTTTACAAAAATATAACAAATAATTTTAAGGAACAAACAAGAAAATTGAAATTTCACACAAAAAAAAAAAGTAATAAAACGTCAAAGCAAAATTAATATTGAACCTTCAATAATTTCTTCAGAAATTTAATTTGGTAAACAAAAAACAAATTTCAAACTTTTATAAAACTTTTAATTTAATTAAAACGAAAAATATTTCACAATTTTTATTTTAAAGATATCTTTCAAAATAAGGAGACCTTCACCTTTAATTCAATTTATAAAAAATAAATTAGAAATATATTTTTTTTGGTGCTTAAATCTCACAATTTTAGTGGACTAACAAAAATATAGAAGTGTAATTTTAATATATAAAAATAGAAGTGTAATTATTTTGCTGAGTTCATGAAAATTTTATGAAATTGTTGTTACAACTCTTCTTTTTTGGAATATTTAGTCTGAACGAATTCAGATTTTGTTTTGTAATTATAAATGAACCTTCCCATAAATTTTGTTGAAAGACCTACTGAAATAATGACTCCCCTTTGTTGATGTTTTGTTGCACATAATAAATTTCCAAAAAATAGAAATAAAACAACAAAAAGGAAAACAAAAACCGTCAGTTTTATTAAAGTATTTCCCGCCTGGATGCATTTAAATGAAAATTTATATTCTAAAGCTCTTTTGAACTACAAAAATAAAGTTTCATCCATGCCAAAAAACTCGTTTAAATAAGTTTTTCCTATATTAATCACAATTTATACAATTTTGAGATTCGTGTTGTGTTGCACATTAGAGAATTCTTAGAAAAATATTAAACATATTTTTGAATTTATCTATAAATCTTCACGGTTCTTCAGATTTCGACAAGATTTTTTTTTTAATTTAAAAATAAGAAAATAATAATTTCTAAAAACAAGAACTTATAGTTTTTATTTTAAAATTTTTAAGAAATGGTTTTTTTGTTTTAGTGAATTGACTTGCCGCAATGCTGAAATTGAAAACGGAGAAGGGTTGATAGTAAATTCTTCATCTTCTTCGTCACAGAGGCCTCTTTCACTGTTTCTACTCTTTCATTATGACAGATTCTAAATGTTTATTATTACTGTCATACCCCAAGTAAAACTCGTACTTTAAATACACAATTAACAAATCGATGGCCCCGAATACTACTATTGTAAGTCTAATAGCAATTGCATTGTACTTACGTTAGTATAGTATTCGGGACCATCGAAATAGACTATGTTCCCCGTATAATATGTTGTAACATCTACAAATTCATAATTTCAATATTTTCATTGAGTTATATGTCACTTTTTTGTTTTGTGATCGAAAAAGTTACAAGACAAAAGTGACACTGATTTAAAATTCAACTCAACTTTCCTTTACAATTTGATACTATATATATATCCCAAAATCTTTCATTTTGTTGCAAAACACTTCTTATAATCTAAAGTCTATATCTATAACATATTGTCCATACTACTGTCAAAGTTGCATTCAATTATTATACCGGAGTTTGTCCATCGATATAAAAATTCTAAAAATTACTTGGTACGAAATTATTTTATTTATTTTATCATCTTTAAAAGTTCGGCACGTGGACATAATTTTCATTTATTTTTATGGATTTTATATTAAGTATAATTGTGAAGAAGATTGGTAACATTTTGTTATTTTCATCAAATTTTCATTTTCCGTATTAATTTTCATTTTGTTTTTCTGAAAATTCTAAAAATAAATAAGAATATAATTTATTTTTCTTAAGGTTTCAGGTAAACATAAACAATAACGGATAAATTATGCTTTTCTATATCAATCTCTTTTTACATTAACATTGAAATAATATTATGCCGAAAATTCTTAAGAAATATGAAATTTTTTTCATTCGAATTATAACAAGTAAAGATACTTCTTAAAACTTGATGCTTGCTTTCTTTATAAAATATAGAAAATTTTTTTATTTATTTAATATAAAATAAATTTTAAGTGGAATTTTATTATATAAAAAATTTCTTTAAAGGGACTCGTACGTAAACATAGAAAAAAATAAAACATGATTTTTCATATGTTGATTTATTTAGATTTAAAAAGAAGTGATGATAATATTATTTCAATTTATTTATATTATTCGAGTGTTTAGTCTTGAATTATCATTGAAAATTGAAAGAAAGATAGAAAAAATTTGAATATTGATTGTGAAATTGATCGCAAGTCAAAAATTATAGAATACTTTTTTAATATTTCTGTTATTTTGAAAATTATAGAAACAATTTTCAGTATAAAATATGTTTTTATCTATAGATTAAAATATTGAATTTTATGGGAAAAAAATATTATTTTTTTAATAAGAAATTGAATTATGTCATTTGTTCCCTCTGTCCTTCTGGTAAAATTTATAACCGAAGATTTCAGCAATCACACTAAAAATGCGAGACTAATTTCTTAAGAGATTTTCAACATAACAATTTACGTCCATCTAAAATAATTTTGACCTAAATATCAATGGCCAATTCGTTGGTAGAAAATATAATTTATTACCAAATTTTGTATATGTTTCTGTTATTTACTTATTTAGAAATTTTTACCAAACTTATTTTACTTTTAAGTTTGTTAAATTTACGTCCACATTTTAAGCAAATTTTTGATATTTAATATTTGTCTTAGTCGTTTTTACCATTTTTGTAAATATAATTTTATAAATATTGTCCTAAATTTAACACTTTTCAAGTTTTGAAAAGATTTTCACCAAAAAACATTGAATTTTTTTTTCTATTTTTGTCCCATTCTATTTATCACCGAGGCTATAGGCTTTTCAAGTGCCTCCTTTTTTTACAATTTCCATTTTCCTTTGTACTCAACAATTTCTTTTATTATTCCGAAATAAAGATTCTATAAATAAACTGTGATTATTGATTTTTTGAATAAGGTTAATAATAATATTGAAACGAAGTGTTGATATTGTTAACGTCATCAACATTGCAACAATAAAAAAAAATAGATCCCATCCCGGAAAAACATTAAATATCATTTTATTATATAGAAATTTAATTCAATATTTATGTCAATTAATAATTTAATTTTCGATACATATAATTTTTTTTACTACAATTTCAAAAATTGTCCTTTATAAAATTTCCACCCTGCCACCTTAAAAAAGCTATTAACAAAAGAACTTTTCACCCTTTCACCCAAAAACCATTATCAAAAGATAAGAAAAAGTCAATGATATATATAATATTCGAATTAAATGTAGTGGATTGATCCTAAATCCCGGATATAAAAATCCCGGAATGCCAAAAACACGGAATTTTAAAATTCGGAATTATGGCCTTATGGGTATTCAAAATTCTAGGCTAGGGGATCAAACTAATGCGTGCTTAAGGCATTGTTCAATTAAATTTCGAAAACGAGTGTTTTCCCTTTTTCCAAAAGATATTTCAAAAAACTATGATTTTTCGCTTTTCAATGACAGAATCCGGGATTTCGTATTATAGGATTTTGAGTTCCGGGATTTCAAACCCCACCCTAAATATATTATAAACTTATAATAAAAATTGTATATAATATATGCTTAGTTATGAATATAATAATTTGTCAGGCCAGCATAATCTGCTCCAGATGTCATTTAATAATTTAATTTTATATCTTTTGCTGAACAGCGAAAATTCATTTAAAAAATCGATCCGTTGGCCATTTTTTTTTTAATGTTTTGGTTGCGGTTTAGTAAAAAAATTAATGCTTTTTATTGGTTCTTTTGAAGTATCAAAATACATTTATGCTTTTTGTTGTTTTTATGTAATATAATTACATGGATGTGATAACACATTTTTAATTCCTCTAGAGCTCTAGCATTTATTTTACACACCGATGGGATAAACCGTATCAGAAAAACGAAAAATGATAGCAACAAATGTTTTGATGATGAAAAAGTTGAAACACATTTTTTGTTTAAATAAGTAAGTAAAACATGAAAACCTTTTGACCAGAAATATGGATTTTTGTCATAATTTTTGTTTGTTTTTGATGCATCTGCGGGGAATTATTAAATGTGAGGAATTTTAATGAAGAAATTATAAAAGTTTTGATGTAAAAGTTTGATTAATGTATATAAATTCTTTTATTATTAAATTTTGTTTTAATTTTATGGAATTTTGAATTATATTTCCGGTGATGTATTTCATTTAATTGATATTGAAAATTTTGTTCAATAAGAATATATTATTTATTTAGTTAGTATATATTTATGACATACTTATATTGAATTTAGATTACGATTTATTCAAGATTCAAACAAAAATAGTTTGAAACTCTGGTTTAGAGTTTTTGAAAGTGAAATATATTTCAGCATTTTAATAGATCCATTTTATGGCTTACTTCTGTCCAGCTCTGAATTAATCTAATCTAAATTGCTGATGGCTACTGTGTGGATTAACTATCGTAGTTTATGGTATATGCAAAGCCGTATACGGCTTTGGGATATGTTTAAACTATAATCAAAGCCGTATATAATATTATATAATTGAATTTTTTTGTACTACCATTTTTCGATTAAAATTCCTCTTTTTGCATTATTTTTCCGTATATAAAATTATACCAAATCCATGTCACACACACTATAAAGAGAAAACAATCCTTAACGGATAAGGAAAAAAAAATCTTTTTTGAAAATATCAAATTTTTTATTTACAAAAACACAAAATGCATTCAGAAAAATCAAAATTTTATATATTTTTTTAATAGAATTTTCTAACTAAAGCACTCAACTAGATTTTCCCAAGTTGTATTTACTTTTATTTTTAGTTCAATTTCATATGATTAGAGAAAAGTAACATTTTGCCAACCTACAAGGGTTAATTTGATTTTTCTTTTTTTCCTAATCTAAATATAACACAAGAGGATTTTCGTGTCCTTTGAAGTGTATTTCAGTTTTTTGTTTGCTGTTGTGTCTTTCATTTTAAATATTTGCATTTTAGCTCTTTTTACTGACTACAAAAAAAAGATAGAAAAAAGATTATAACGTATCTACAAAATTGCAACATTAAAGCTGTATATGACATCATATAGTAAAAAAAGCATCATAAACGCCCACAGTCGCTGTTCCAGGGAATTGCGCAAGACTTACACTTTTATTTGTGGATTGTATGTTTTTGAAAATTATCTTACACACTAAAGCAAATAATAGCTAAGCTATAAAAGAATTACCAAAAGATTTTGTATGATATTTTTTTAAATATTAATATCCAAAAATATATTTGCATAATTTTTTGTTGTTGCACACACATGTTGCCAGTGAATGAACAAATATCAATTTTTTATTCTGATTAATCATCGTTAAGCTCGAAAATCAATATTAAAAATTTAAACTTTCAAAAATATTATAAATATAAGAACTTATACTTAATAACAAAAAAAAAAATTATTGAGAAACGTGAAATATTATATTTCACTGGGGGGAAATTAATAAAATTTATTTTAGCTTAGTTGGTAATTTAATTTTTTAATAGAAAATTATGAATTTTATCAGGCGAGACAAAGATGATGACGTAATTATTAATCATTAAATTATAATAGCCAATTAATAAGTTAAAATTGTTACTAATTAATAAATAGATTTTAAGTAATGAAACAGTTTTTCATTTAATTTAAAAATATTTTTCAAAAATTAATTAATTTATTGATTTATGTGGAAACAAATATAATTTTTATATATAAACTTGAACCGTTTATATACGCATTAAAAATTTTTGATGATAATCAAAAGGAACCGTACTAAAATTCATCGCAAATTGTAATAGAATGTTGAGAAAACCTCTAACACTTAGGCCTAGCTCAACATCGAGTTGTTAACCAAAAGAAGCAAAGTATATGTACATGATATAGAGAAAGATTTAAGTATCCAAAATGAGGGCAAAAACTCAAAATTAATGTAACAATGAAATTTATAATTTAAGTATCAACAAATATTAACATATATAATTTCGGTGATGAAAGGAGGACAATTTTAGTCCTCCCTTCATCACCGCTAGCTGTTTTCCCAAGTCTTTAAATTTAAATTCATGAATATTTTATCACATGGAACTTATTTAAAATTGAATCAATTTAGAACGACATCAATGCATCGACCAAGACTACACACTAAGCCATCGACGCGCATTCTTATGCAAACCTACTGATAGAATTAGTTTTCTAATAAAGTTATATTACTTGTCCTTCAATTCAACTGAAAAGGGCAACGGATTGTTATATTATTACATAAACGTTTAAAAGATTTACATCTTATTTTATAGTGTTTTTAGATTTTATGAATATTTAATATGCAAAAAAATTAATCGGCTGACCGGTGACTTTAGTTTTGACTAAAATGTATATTATATACCTACTTATAGGAAGTCAGATTTTAACTATAAAATTAATTAAGGAAAATGAAATTTAATATATTTACCAAATAAATCATTTATTTTACTAATATTTTGAAATTTGGCATAAAATGAAATCATATAATTTCAATTTAACATAAAATTAGAATTGAAAAATTAAATTATACAAATCTTTCTTCGCACGTGTAAAAATTTATAGGATGATTAAACAAGTAATGTTAAAATATTTATAGAAAATACTAAATTTAGCAACTAAAGAAGAAATAAATGACTAATAATTACTGATAAGGGTCAAGTATGTAGTCGAATTATATAACTAAAACTACAATAATTTTAGATTGTGTCAATTATGAAAAGTATTTATAAGTATTAAGTATACGTGTGGTAAAATTCAGCTTTTCAAAATTATTTGTTGACCAGTTTTTTGCATATCAAGGTCGAAAAATCTATGTAAAATTACTGTATATAAAAAATGTTAAAGTTCACACCTTATACCAAATTTTATTCAAATTTTTGCAATTGTATAAAACGTATACATATACATAAGTACTTATATACATATATGTATATACATTTTAATTAAGTTATTTGCTGCGGCTGTCAAATTTTTTCTACATGAATTATAATTAAAACTATTTTTTGTAGCGTGATAGTATAAATATTGATTTAATATTTCATTAAAATTTATATATATTAATTAATAAACAAATTGTATTACATTAATTATGCTGAATATGTAAAATTTTTGTACATATTTATATAAATGAGGAGTACAGAGAAATTTGAAACACAAAAATTTCATTTGTATAAGTTATGAAAAGTTTAAATTTCGGAGTTGAAAAGTTGAAAATATAAAATGAAAAGTTATAGCGCAAGGGAGGAGGTAAATGCACAGTTTGAAATGCGAAATTATGAATTTATATTTATAAATTATTTAGGAATGGTAAGGGTGAGTGAAAGCTTATTGAGGCATGGCAAGGGTGAGTCTATTTGAAAGAAAATCTATACTGTTGCATGATAAGCAAATTATCAATTCTCTCAATTCATAAATAACAGTTGCAGGAACGAACTAACATGTCAATTAACAGTAGGATAACTTTTACGCAATGTTAACAGATAACTAGCACTTCTTAAATAATTTTTAAAACATGTTGGCGAATTGCTGTAAAAGTATGAGTCAATACAATATCATATAAAATATGGAAATTCCCAACGTTAATTAGGAAGAACATCCAATAATTAATGTCAAGACTAATAAATTTTGATAATTTTATTATTGCCTATATATAATATTTGACAATAAACAATTTTTAAACGTTCACATATTTTTGTCTAGCCCACAAAAATGAAAATAACTATAATAGCTTAATAACAACTTTAACACAATTCGAAACGCTTTACTATTAAAACAGTTAAATAAACAAGAAATTAAATTTTTTTAAATCCGCAAATGAATAATAATTTTACTTAATTAGCACATTAATCATAATTGACTTTAGTCTTGAGACTAAAAATGTGAGTAAGAAAAAAACTATTTTCTTTTCAAAACTTTCACAAACTATAAAATTCTTAAAAATTTTTTAATAATCAATTAAAAATAAAAATAAGGCGCACTTCAAGAAAATTATATATTTACAAATTTTTGAAGTGTTTCATAGAAAATAATAATTTTGTTTAAAAGATTTTCACACCCAAACAAAACGTTTCGAAAATTTGCATGAAAGAAAAAGAATAGCGTGTGATCATAAGACGCCACCGACGCCCCAATAAGCTACAAAAGTTAATTGTATCGGGCAATAAGGTTCATTTCATCATCACAGAACCATTTCAAATTTGTACATAAAGTATAATAAAGAAGAGAAAAAATTAGTTTCCATTAAAATAGAAATTTGAAAATTAGTTTCTAAGTAAATTTTAATGATTCCATGGGGGTTCAAAAAAAAGAAAAATTGATTGTTGTGGGCTAATGAAAAAAAAAAATATTGTGTTTTTATAATTTATTTAAATTGTTTTGAAAATTATGTTGGAAATTTTTTTCTTATGATAAATTTTATATTTTTTATTTTCTATAAAAATTAGGTTAACTTTTCATTATATTATATTTTTTTTTTCTGTTCTTAGGTTTTTTATTGGATAATTAAGGTTGAATGGTAGAAGGGTCATTAATTATACAATATGTATAAGTAAAGCAAAATATAGTAGATCTCTCATTAATTGGATTAAATTTTTTGGTATATAAAAGAAAGCATAAAGTAGACGTATTCTTCTATGGAAGTACAAACTTATAAGTTGAAAAACTTTACAATCATATTTTGATACATTTTTGGGATTAAATTCCCAATTTATATATAATTTTCATTGAAAATTATAATTGTAATAGTTGTTTATTGTTTTAATTTTGCACAAATATAATTCCCAAAATTTTATTGAACTTATATAAATACTATTAATAGTATATAAGTACCTACATACCTTATACTTAATAAAATTCATGAAATCAAATTCGAGTCACCTTTAGTGTAAAAAACTAGGTTAATTAATAGAAAATCGGTATAATATTAGTTTCGGTCAACAGAACTATATTAAGTAGAGTGAGAGAGTCCACTTGTGGTGCTGATAATTTTCAAACATTTTTTAGTGAAATAATAAATTTAAAATTAATTTAAAAGTAAAAATGTGGTGTTACCTATTACATTGGTTCTAATATCAGATATACTTGTACATCATTTAAATTTATTAGACACATAATAATACGGAAAAGATGAGTTAGAAAATTTGAAGCGACAAATTGTCTTCCACCGAGGAGATTGTCTAAACTTTATAACCCAAATTCACAATTAAGTAAATTGTGAAATTAATTATATACTTACTTAAATATAAACAGAAATTATTTTAAGATTTAAGTAGTAAATGAATTTATATCTCTGAACTAAATTTTTTCATTTATATACAACATTTCGCTTCTCATAACGATTTTCTGAGAATTACTTAATGAAAATCATCGATAATTTTAAATTATTACACGCGCTTATAAAACACGATTATAAAATATTATTTTTTATATATAAAACAAATTAGTATTTAATATTAAATTATATATCAACTACACAACAATAAGTAATTACCCAACAATTTACTTTTAATTGGTACAATTTCCGATTCCGAACCATTAAAGAAAAAAAAAACCTGGAACTAAAAAGTAGGTAAAAGCTCATGGTCAGTTTTTTCTTTACTGTAACAAAATCACAAAATTATAATCGCATTATGTAATTGAAATTGGTTACTTTTTTAAAGCTCACCACAAAATTTCTATCAAAAAAAAAATTTCCCAAAAAAATTTTTTATGCGTGATTAAATAGCATTGATAAAATTTTATGTACATACATATATATAGGTATAATTTTATAGAAATCCAATTCAATTTTTTTTTACCATTTCGTTGTTATACGTTTGTATTTTATACTTGACTTTTAGATATAAAATAAATATATTTAAAAAATGATAAATAAGTATACTTAAATATTGAAGGTTTTTTCTATTTACCACTTCAGTCAAGTAATATAAATATTTTTTTCCAATTTTAATAATAATAATTAAACCGTAAAAAAAATAATCATCAAGTAAACATAAATTTTTAGTATAAAGAAATGTGATTATATTACGTTTGTGATGTGTGACTCATTTGTGTTTGCAAATGTTTTCACAAAATATTTTGAATGTTATTATATTAGATTAAGCGGTAATGGATGAATGGCGATGATAATTAAAAATTGTGGAAGATAAAAAATTGAGGTATGTATAATCTCCATAAATTTTAGAATTTTACTTTACACCAGAAATATCACATTACTTACTCATTATCACAAATTTGTTTTAACAAAAGATCTTGTGAAATCTTTTACGATAAACGATCATCGATGGTTTTTTACGTTATAAAAGACATGAGAAGGCCACAATTTAGGAAAAATAATATCAATTTCAATCATGAAATATATATAAATATTATTGTTTAATATTTATAATCAATTTTGTTGTAACTTAATATACTTATTTATTTATATATTAGTTTAAAAATATTGGAAAATAAAATTATAAGATATAAAATGTTGTAGTGGTGAACAAAACTTGGGAAAATTCTTATCGATAATGTAAAGAATTAATTTCAAATTATTACTTAGGTACTTAAGTATATATAGTTATAAAAATAATGCTAGTAAATTAATTACTTATATTAATATACTTACTTATTAATTAATTATAAATTGGTGAGAGATTGTTATTAAATTTGTTGACAAATGAAAGAATCTCTTTTTTCGCAGCATTATAAATTTCAATGACTTTTTGTAACAATATAAATGCTTAAGTAATAAAAAATTTACTCCATTTTAGAATTATGAATGATTGGATTGATTCATTAAATCTATTATATATAGCTATTTTTTTTAATTACTTTAGGTATAAGTATACTATATACTTATATGTTGGCAGCGGAGATAAATGAGGTTGCCGTTGTTTTTTATATTGTCTATATAAAATTAAAGAAATATTCTGAATGGTTTCAGTGCTAATTAAATAGCTTAATGTGACCTACTTACTATACTATCAAAGTATTTATATATCATATTTTTAGATCTGATCAAGATTTTTCCGATTGGAAATATAAAATCAAACGAAGAGAAATTTTAATATTTTAGGATTTTGGTTATTTTATAAGTGAAGTTTGTTAAATACAACTCTGTATAATTACTGAAAAAATACTCTAGGATTGTGTAAAATTGATTTTCTAATAATCATGCCGGACCTGCTTCAATTTCTTTAATTTTTCATGATAGACATTTCTCTTTCATAAAAAATGACTAGGACTTGCTCAGTTATACCACGAATTATGATTCCATCAGATAGGATCAATAAGACAAATTATTTAAATTTAACAAGTTTTTAATTTAACAATTTTTTTAATTTTTCTATTAAAGAAATTTTACAATTCAAAAAAATTTAAGTATAATATTGCCAAAATCATTATGTATAGGTATAAGTAATTAAGTAGAAAGATTAAATTAAGCAAAAAGAAAAAAGGGTTCCCATTATAAATTAAAAAATCCGAATTTTAAATTATTTTTAAGTATTATATTTTTTCTTATATGAAAAGTTTGGTTTAAAAACTTTTCTCTTGCATAATAATTAATTTATACAATGTTAAAAAATTCATACATAAGTAAGTAAGTATATCCTATAATTATAATATGTGGTACCTACTTATATAAAATAAATTATTAAATCTATGATATACTGAAAAGTCCTTGAAGATAAACAAAGAAAAAACCCTTCAAAATTTATTAAACATTAACCAAAAAAAAAAATTAAACAGCAAAATTTTATACGTGTGTATATTTTAGGTATAATACTTAAGTAATGTATTTATCCTTTTTTTGGACCAAAAAATAGCAAGGATATGAAAATAATAAATAAAGAGTATTTTAATAACAAAAAACTATGTTAGTAATACTCTTACTATACATTAATTCTATGTTCCTTTTATTCATTTTCTACACCCCTCGGCCCACAATATTACAGAAAAGGATTTTTTTTGTTATTTTGTTTGAGTATATTTTTCAAGGTTATTTGCTCTGTTTTCAAACAATGAATACATACACAAAGCTATATGCATAAACACTTGAAATTTTACAATTAGAAAAAAATAATGAAGAAATCTCTGCTTTAAAAATCATTAAAATTGAAAATAAATTAAATTTAAATATCAAACAAGTTTTTAACAAATAAGAATTATATACAAAAAAAAACCCACAACTCTTGAAAAAATATACAATTTGCTTTTACATTTTTAACAATTTCCAATTATTGTCCTTAAAAAAGATTGTATAGGTACTTATACAATATAAATTTTGCCATTCATAATGCGCACATGTACAAATCCTGGGATAAAAATTCATTCAATAAAATGGGTAAATACATTTTTCCGTTCTTAAATTAGAAACTCAACTAAAATCACATCTTTTAAAACTCACTGCTTCAATAATAATATTGCACCTTGAAGGAAATTTCAGTTTTCGGTTGCTGTCTAAAACCCAAAGAACAAAGAAATGGTAAAATTTTTGTACATCCAAACGACCTTAATAACGTTTTTTTTATGTATTTAAATTGCTATGAGAATCCCCAAAAAAACTTTTAATACTTTCGTGTTTATTATAATGGCACACAGAAAATACAACAGAAAAAATAATGAAATATATAAAATTGGAATTGAAAAACTGGTTAAACAGGATTTTATATATTAATTATTAGTGACGTTTCCATTTAAAACTTACACATTGGTTTTATATGGAAATTATGCGCCACTCAACATATTAAAATGCACATTTTCGTTAGTAAAATGAATTTGTGATTGGTTTTTTTTTTTGCTGGGGTTCTGTAAATTCCTAAATTCTAATTTCTTACTTCAGACTGAGGGGGGAGAAAGCAATTGCTTATGTTTTAAAAAAACTGTAAATTAGTCTTGTTAGAGCAACGATATAGAAGATATATGGATAGGGCATAAATATAAAAATTTGAAGCCACGCCGGGTATAGTTGTCTCTTTTTTTGCTAGCCGAATTGTCAAAATATAAAAATAAGAAATTAGGGGCGGATTAGGTTTTTTTTCATTCGGACATCAATTTTTAAGGAGATAATTTTTTTTTTTTTTTGAAAAATACAAGTAAAGATCATCCTAAGGAATATTTTAGGTCGCGCAACGATAATTATACAAATGGAAAGTAAAATAGAGTTATTTGTTTAGCTAGTTAATATTGTTAATTTATATTGAGACTCTTAAACTTAAAAAAATAAGCCAGCCCTGTAAATCTAAAATCAGCTGTTATAATATTTTTCATATTATTAATTTGACAATTCGGCGAGCAAAAGGAAAGAGAACTACCAAAATCGTGGCTTCATAAACAATTTTTCAATATATTAAAATTTTAATGTGTTAAAAAGAGAGGGAACATTTATGCCCTATCCATATATCTTCTATATCGTTGTGTTAGAGACACCATAATTACACACCCTTTCAATGTGTCATTGAACCCCCCACAGAAATAGTAAAAAAAAAATTTCTAAATTATTTTCCAATTTTTTTTGTTTAAAAGGGGGGAGAGAAAATTTTTAGGTTTATAATTCTAAAAGAAAAAAAAAAGAATATTTTTTTTAATTCAATTAATAAAATAATAGAGAAAAATTTCTAAAAAAAAATTACCTGTAATTTTTCGGTTAAGAGAAAATTTAGTAATAAAAACTTTTGTAATCCAATTTGTGATGAAAAGATGAAAAGAAATTCTTAAAATTCTATAAACAAAATTTTTTTTAAATTAGAAGTATTATAATTTTTTTCTATCACTTGAAAATATAATCACACAAAATTAAATATTTTTTTAATAACACAATTTTTTTTTTATTATTAATTTAGAAATATTTAGCACACACATTAAAAGAACTAAATTAATTTTAATTATTTTTTATTTATTATTAATTTTTTGAGCACAACACAATGAAGAAATTTTTTTATTGTGGATTGTTTGTTGATGCTGTGTTTTGTGTACCAGTTATCATCACACAATTCAGAGCAAAATCACAAAAAATTCTGTGAAAAATCAATTTTTCTCGTCGCAAAGAACACACAGAATCAAAATCACACACCAAAAAAAAAAACTAAATTTTCTTTCTACCTTCTACGATTTAATTTTTTTATTTTTGTGTAAATTAAATTTTATCCGGAAATTTTTCTTGGTTTAAAAAAAATTTGATTAGCACATTTTTTTTTTATTTTTTGAATTAATAACAAAAAGAAATTTAATTTATATTTCTTAATTTTTATTATAATATCTTTATTTATCTGGAAGTGAAAAATGTTTTTATTTCTCCGTGCACATAAACTCTGCCCTTTCCTTTGACGACTGGAAAAAAATTATATGAAATTTTCGTAATAAAAAGTTTGACAGTTAAATCATTGCCAACATTTTTCGAATTTAATAAGTAAATATTGACGATAAGGAAGTTCAGTTAGATAATGTAGGTCGACTAGTTGAAAATATTTAACGAGTTAGTTTGGATAATAATGTTAATAGATGGCGTTGTTTCTATATTTTAATTAAAAAAATTTACATTTTGTGAATTATTAAATTTAGTTAGATAAATTATTTAAATTAGTAAATTGAAAATTGAAATATAAGTATAAATTTAAATATAAATTAGTTTTTTAAAAATGACAAGCTTACGGGAAAAACCTGGAGTAATGGAAGTGCGAAAGAAGAGTCAATCAAAATCTTCTGCGGAACCCTCATACATAACAAGGTAAACTCAAGATTAAATACATTTAAATTTAACTAAAGAACTTCTTAATAGACAGAGACCGTTTAGGCGTTTAAGGTAAAAAGCTCCCCTTCCTCTGGACCTTGGCCAGGTCTGGTCTGCTGTATCACGTAAAAAGCTGTCCTTCCTCAGGACCATGGCCAGGTCTGGTCTGCTGTTTATATTTATGCTATTATAATTTTATAATTAGCAGAAATAAATTGACTCAATAACTTTTAAATGCAATTTCATATATAAACAATCGACTAAAAAATTAAAGTCCAATATTTTTAATAGCTCTTTCTTCCAATTCCAAACTTATGCAACTTTTTACTCCTTAATAGTAACCACCAATAACTTGTGGCTTCTAACTGATTCAATTACATAATAGTCGATTTGGAGTCAAAATGCATTATTGAATAACTTCTTCCCACTTTTTGATGTTGAACGAAAGAATTTATGTTAAAGTTCTATTTTGTAGTGAAGCGACCAAAGTAAAAGACCAAACAGGTCAGTCGCAAAAATAGACAAATTTAAATTCGGTTAAAAAGGATGAAGCTCTTGAATTTTCATAGAAAATTTGTCTACAATTAATTTTTAATCAAAAATTTAATCTACGGTGAAATGTGACTTAATTTCATCAGCTTGCAACAACAAACATTTAACTACTTTATGGTTGATTCCAGTTATTAATTAGAAATAAAACAATTCTATTTATATTTTTCATATTTTCATCAAATTAAACTCGTGATTTTTATTTATTCCATTTTTTTTTCTCAATTTTAAAATGATTTTAATTAATTTTTTTTATATATAACAAAATATTTCCTCATTACAATTTTATAATTTTATAATCATTTTTCTATATTATAATTTAAATGTTCTTTTTGTTCTACTTGTCTCTCGTTTCTTTTTCTCAAAATTGTTATCATTTTTTATCACACCCTACTAAAATATTCTAAAATAGGTACACAATCTTATCGCTGAAAATTAAGTCAATTGTTTTTATAATAATTTAATATATTTTTTTTTGTTTTTTTAGGTAATTTTTTATAATTTTTGATTTTTTGTTTTTATTATTAATAAATATAAAATTAAAGAGTTTTTTTATAATTATAGTATAATTTTTAAAAAAAAAAATGGTTTTTGATATCTTACGAATAGGAAAATTTATATAGTTAATTTCTTACTTTGTTTTTTTATTTACTCTCTTTTTTTCTTTTGGGTAATTAAATTTAATTTGGTTTATTTGAAAAACAACAAAATATTTGTCTGGCAAATTTTTATATTTTAATTCAGAATTTTTATTTTTATTATAAAAATGGGCAATAAATTATTTTTTTTATTTACTAAATTTGCTTTTTATTTATTTTTTCATGGCAGCCAAAAAAGCGAATTTCAAATTAGTTTTTGTATTTAAATTAAATTTTTTCAACAATTTGAATTTTTGTTATTAATTTTCTGGTTTTTTCATTTTTCAATTTAAAATATATTTATTAAATTAAATTAAAAAGAGTTGTTTAAAAATTTGTTATTCTAGAAAATTAGGTTTTTTTTTTAAATATAAACTCTTTCTTAAAATTAAAATTAATTTTTGTTATGATAATTTTTATTTTAAAATTTATATATAATTTTTAATTATATTTAGAAAATACTTTTTGTTTTTTTATTAACGAGGCAAAACTTAAACATCTACAAATAAAATTTCTTATATTTTCTTTAAATGATTTTTCTGTTTGTGTTTTTTTTACTAGACTTACATGGCTAGTAAAGCATTGAAATTATTTTTTAAAAAAATTAAGTTAAATTACTAATCAGATTTTAGGTGAAAAATTTAAATAATAAAATTAATTATAAATTAGTGAATTTATGACTAGTTAAAGTCTTGTTTTATATAAATTGATTTTACTTTTGGTTAAGATTTTGAGTTTTTTGAATTTGTAAGGAGATAGAATTGAAAATAGTTTCGGTTTTTTTTTAAGGAAGAACTTTATTTTTTATCGAAATTGTTAGTGATGTATTTTTTGTTTAGATGGAGATTGGACGATCGATTAATTATACAATTTTTTTTGTACTAGAGACCGTTTTATTTCTATTCCAGTAATCCTCATACGAAGTTTCACTAATATAAACAAAATTGTATAACTAACCAAATTTCCAATCCTATATAAATATTTCAATTCAGATAATTGGATTTTGATTGTTTCAAGGGAAAACATATCAATTTTCAGTAATATTAAAATTAATTTATAAATTTTGAATCACTTTTAAAATAAAATTTTCAATTTAAATTTAAAATAAAAACAAAGTAAGGTCTAAAATTACTCTTACAAACAATTTATGCACTGTTGATATACTTAAATAACCAAATTAAAATCATTTGAAACTCTTTCTACATAATTCAAATTAATTTAATATGTAATTCTTAACAAAAATACATATAATAAATTTCTAAATTCAAAATAATTTACTCAAATTTTGTTTTTTTTTTTAAATCTTCACATAAAAAACATTTTCTTAATTTTGTTTTATTAAAACAAAAAAAGCTTCAAAATCATTGAAATTTTTAATTTAAAAAGTGATCACACATTACAGAATTTATATAATGTAACATAAAATGTGGAAATATTTAAATAGCATTTGTTTTTTTTTTCTTCTATTTTCTTGTCAAAATTTGCAAAATATTTTGTGTTGTGCTTAAAGCTGAGGTAGTTTTATCAAGGAGCATTTTTATATTTTATAATTTTATTATAGAAAATTTTACGATTAAAAATAAGTTTATTTTTTGCTTATTCCAAGTTTGTGCAATTTTTTTTCAATTTAATTATTTTATTAACCTAGCACAAATGAGAACCACAACAGAAAATAATTTTTAAAAATTTATATCTCAATTTCTACTTTGAACACAACACATAACAACAACAAACTCTGTGCGATCACCTCAATCTACAAAAATATGCAAAACAATTTAATATTTTGTTTTTTTTTTCATAAAATTTTCAATTAGGAAAATATTTCTTTCACACATTTTCACACTATTTTAATTTTTTTTTTCATTTATATAATTTTTTATTGATAGTTTTTTTTTTACATTTTTTAATAAATTTATTTATAAATATATAATTTGTTATTAAAATGATTTTTAATAAAATAAATTAAAAAATTGTTTTATTTAAATATAAAATGAAATAAAAATGAAATGTGATAAGAGAATAACAAATATGAAAAATGATGATTTACAATTTGTTGAGAATTTTAAAAATCATTTTGAATAATTTTTATTAACAATTTAATTAGAATTCAAATAAAATAGAAAATTATATTTCGAATTTAATTCGAAATTAATTCTAAAATCAATTAAAGAAAAAATATCCATGCCTAAATTATGTCAACAAGAAGAACATAATTCAAATATTTCTATTCCAGTAATTTTCAAATTATCTCACAAAAAATTTATAACCGAAATTGTAGGCATAGAATTTTTTTTTTATAATGTCTGGCAAGGGTTAATAGATTTAATAAAAAATTAAATATATTTTTTATCTTTTACATTTCCATCACAACAAGATGGAAATTAAAATTTATAGATATATATGTTTTTTTTATATAAATAACACAGCTCAAATTGGCCTTTAAAAAAAAATTAATTTATAAATAAATTCAATAAGTTTCTTAAAAATAAATATTTAAAATTAAAATAGGTTTTCTTGGAAATTTATTTTCTTTATTATTATTATTATTAATAATCAATTCAAAAATTAGACAAAACTATTAAATTTTAATTAGTGGTCCGTGAGACAATGTTAAACCGAAAATAATTGAATTTAGAAAATTCAATAAAAATTTGTGTTTTTTTTTAATAAACAAAATTTTAAATTTCTGTTTAAAAAATGAGCAATTTTTTTTCTTTTTATTAATTTTTTCGAAAATCGAAATTTTTCGAAATTCGATTTTTTTCGAAAATCGAATTTATTTGTAAAATAAACATTTTTGCCAAAATAAATTTTTCTTCTTAAGAAATAAATTATTTTAAATTAAAATTATAATTTTTATATTTTTAATAAACTAATTTTTAAATTTATTATTAATATTAATTTTAATTTAATTATTTTATAATTATAATTAATTATTTTTGTAAACAAGCAAATAAATGATTGTAAACAAAGAACAAAGATTTTTTTTTTAAATTTAATTATTAGTTTTTTTCTTTTTTTATACTTAAAACAAATTTTTTATACTTTATTTTAAATTAATTATTAATTTTTTTTTATAATCTGGATTTTTTTTTTGTTTGAATATTTTCTAATTTTTTTTAATTGATTAAATTAATTTGTTTTTTTATTTTATTAAAAATTTACACTATAGAAAAATAAACATTATTTTATTATCATTTATATTATTAACAAAGTTGTGACTACAGTTGCGCTGATGAATCAGATCGCATTAGGGGTGATAATGGACTTGCTACTTTACGTCCACGTTCAATTTCATAATGAACATCTAATGAACTCCCTAAGAAAAATTTTAATTTAACTAAAAAATTTATTTAATTATAAATATTTACTTTTTTTATCAACTGATGATTTACGAATTGATAATTCTGTAGGACCTTCTGGTATAAATACAGCTACTAATATAGCTAATATAACCATAAATGCACCAAATACAAATGGTGGACCTGGTGCAAATTGAGCATATTGATCTGTATTATGTAATGTTTCATTACGTATTGGTGAATGAATTTTATTTATATTATGATCAGCATTTAAATCAACATGAAATAAATAAAATATTACACCAAACATAGCTGGACCTAAACCATTACATAATCCGCGCATACCAGTTACCATTCCTTGTACAACACCTGACCAAAAAAATAAAAAATGATATTTAGTTATGTTAGATAGTAAAAAAAAATTTCAATTATATTTTTTATTACCTTGACGATCTGCTAACGAATGAATTGATACAAAAGCACTTATAGCCGGATAAGTAATTGAACCTAAAGCTGCTAATATACCAGCTGCCCACATCATCCTATATATATATAGGAATAGTTTTCATTACATTTAACATAAATTCTATTTTCAAAAACAAATTATTGTCTTACCATCTTTGACTACCAAATCCATACCATAATAATTGCATCATTTCAAATATTAAACCTATTATTATTGTTCTTTTTGCACCAAGCGATCTTGAATAATTTGACAAAAAAAAAATTAAATATATATAATTTTATTAAATTATTTTTTTATAATACTAACTTCATTAAAAATCCTAATGTAATTTGTATTAAAATACTCAATATACCAACAACAGCAATAAATATTGATACTTCAATTGAATTAAAACCCATTTTTAATTTTAAATAAACAAATATACATGAATATTGTCCAGCCTCTGGTAAATATGATAAAAATACTGTAACACATTGCATTAATATTGTATGATCACCACCAACTTTACGTAGTGCCTGAAAAAAAATATATTATAAATTGTAAAAATTAATTTCATTATTCTTCAAAATAATTCAGGTTAAATTGGTCTTTTTACAATAATCAAATTAAAATTTCTACGAAATAGACTATTTTGAATTACAAAAATACAAATTTGATTTGGAATATTTTATATAATAATTTATATATACCGCAAATGGATCTGCTTGTTCCCAACTAATTGGTGCACCCCATGAACTTGGTCTAACTTTTTCTGGTAAACTTTCTGGTACTGCAACTAATATAAAGAATACATCTAATACAGCAATTGCTGTTGCTAATGCAACAACTAATGTATCACTATACATTTCCATTAATGTTGCACCTAATGCCGGTGATATTACCTATATATACAAGAATTTTAAACATTTGTAAAATTGAATTAAAATATTATTTTAATTTATATATAATTTACCAAACTAGCTGCAAATGTAGCTGATACTAAACCATATGCACGAGATCTATCTTCAATTGTTGTTACATCAGCAACATATGCAAATACAACTGAAAATGTTACAGCAAATACACCACTAATTGAGATCATTGCAAAAAACCACCATGTATTTATCGTCATTAATGGTATTGGGGCGCATGTAAAAAATACAGTTATTAATAAAAAGAATTTTCTACCCCATATATCGGATAATGCACCAATTAATGGTGCACTTAAAAATGATAATATACCCTTGATACCCATTACTAGACCATTCATTAAAAATGTATGATCGGGAAATGTTTCATTTAGCACCTAAAACAAATAAATAAATTATTAGAAATTAAATAGAATATTTTGAAAAAAAAAAAAAAAAAATAATTTATAATTACGGATATCACTGGCATTGTTAATAGACCCCATGCAAAAAATTCTAAAAATATCACAACCAAGGCATGGTACACTGATGGTTCACCAATACCAGAACTCTGAAAATATTATACAAAAATAAATATAAATCAAATTTAGAAACATTTTTTTAAAAATATTTTGAGACATAAATGGACTTAAGTACTTTAAAATTTAATTATAATAATAATAACCTCAAATTAGTAGTTATCAACAGTCTTAGGCGTACCTTGAATTTTGTAAATTAGCTTCATCTTCGTTCTGCTAATTACAGACAACTTACTAAAGAGTTGCTCTATCTATATAGTAAAAAACACCGTCGATATTTGTGTTTCATTGATAAATTTCTCCCCCCATTTTATTGGCTTTGATTTTCTAGTTTATGTGTACATTGCACTTGCCATAGAGTATTTTATCTATAGTTGATCATAAAATCGTTTAGTTGATTATAGAAAATTATTTCTCATTTTCTAATTTCACTTTTCGGCAAGATTAGACCAGTTTGTCGGAATTTAATTTTTAAATACAAATTAAGTTAACCTATTAGCTGTTTAATTTTTTTTTTGAAAAATGTTTTCTAGTTGCTGAATTAAATTTACACGATGACGCGAATTTGGGACATTAGCAGCGCAAGTAAAGATATGCTGAGAATTCAAAGATTGGTAACGTTTTCAATTAGGTTTTGGCTGTATAGTAAAATTCTTAAAATGTTAAAATTTCGAAAATAGTTTGTTTTTTTGCTTATATAACAAAATCATTGCAAATGTTTATTGATTTCGCCTGACGCATATACGCGACATTAGCAAAATAGGAGCGTTTATCATCGACGCATATATGCGACATAAACCGTTAACAGGTTAAATATACTTAATTCTGAATGAAATTTGACAAGCAGCTCCACTCTATTCCATTCCATTCGACTATTAATTCTTTACATTAGATCTAACCATTTACTGAATGTTTAAGGGTAAATTTATTTAAAAATTTAAGTCAAGTATGTGGCTCAGTTTTTAGGCATATAATAAATATTCGTGTTGATGTCATCTCTGATATATTATGACAAGCTTGAATGTATGAATCCCCAACCCAAAAACATAAATTACACTTTAATAAATCAACTGCAATTTTGTCTTACCAACAAAAATATTTATAATTTTATTTTATGAACCCTGACCCCATAATTTTTTTATTTTTAAGAACAAATGTGTACTGTACAACAATGTATATACATTATAATCGTCTGACGGGGTGGGGTGGTGGTATACGTTGTTAAACGAACTCAATTACAAATTTATTATTATAATAATAAATTTGAAACAGCAACGTGAAAAACGTGATATAAATTTGTAGAAAATTAAATTATTATATTTGATTATAATTTTTTTTAAGTAAGTTTATTTTTAGTCACCGGCCAACCAATATCATTTATTTTATTTATTAAACAATCTCCGGTGACAATTTTTTTTGGCTAAAAATAAATTTAAAAACAAAAAAATGATAATATATACACTTTAAAAAATTTAATGATATTAATTTTAAAAAATATAAATAAATAAATATCACATGTTTTTCTTGTGAGGTTTTTTTCCATTAAATTTTTGAGTTGATAATTTTTTTTACCATTTTGTAGCTATAAACACTTAAAGGTAAAAAGGTTAAAGATTATCAAAAAAAATAATAATTATGTTAGATGTTTTGCTAACAAGTGAAATTCTTGTGAAAAAAATGTAGAAATTCAATAAGAAATTAAAAATAGAAAAGGTGAAGAGGCTTAGAAAACATTCGACTGAAATTGGGCTTTAGTAAGTTGTAAATTTTGGTTAATTATAATAATTATTTTCACTTTTCACATATGTAGAATATTATATAAAATAGATGGCACTGTATTTCATATAAAATAGATGGCGCTGTAGACTAAATTTCTTCAAGGAAACTTAACTTATTCCAATTTTGTTTTAGAAATTTTCATAAAATAGTTATTTTAATATTTTCTAGACTAGAATTTTTAGATTATTCCAAAATATCTAGTTTTTCAAAAATTTTGACCTAAGAAATTCTCATATTATAAAATTGATGGCGCTGTAGATAAAAATTACTTCTATTAAGTATATTTATAAATTATAAATTTATAAAATATCAAACCTTAAAATGTAAAAAAGCTCTGCTTATATATTCTCTTAATCTAAATTTTGGTTTTAATTGTACAACCAATGGCAAAGTTGAATCTTTTGGTAATTGTTGTTGTTGTTGCTGTTGTTGGTCCATTTTATTACCACCAACTTTTAAATTACATACATTCGGTGATAATGGTATTGCATTCATTATAACCGAATCAATTGGTATACTTATGGAATTTTCAACAGATGTTGTTGATGTTGCAATTGATATTGATAAATTATCATCATCACCACCACTACCGCCATCTGTTATTGTTGCTGTTGTTGTTGTTGATATTGTTGTTGTTGGCAGTAAAAGAGCTTGTCTTGGATTTATATTATTACCATTACGATTATTTATTAATACTGTTGCAATTGGTGGTGTTATTTGTAATCCATTATTATCATCATTTCCAACAATTATTGATGGAATTGTTGATGTACCAATTCTAATATTATTATTATTACATGAACAAATTAATTTTTTCGTTTGTCCACTACTATTAATATTAGTACTACTAGTAGCGACACCATTATTATAATTATTACAAAAGGAACATATTAATTGTATATCATCATAATCAACATCATCGTCGCCATTTTGTGATGTTGGTGATATTGTTCGTGCTGTTGCAGTTGTATCTTCATCAATTTCATAACTGTCACTACAGCTTAACTCATCGTTTGTTGTTGTTGAAATGGACGGTTGTGAATTTTTCATATTTTCATCCATATTTATTGTTGATAGGGTTTTTTCCATTTTCTTTTATTTTTATAGGTTAGAATTTTGATTTTTATAATTTAGGATTTTGTTTTATAGTTTTATAAATAATTGATTAATTTTTTTTGTATATATATTTTATAAAATTTAACTTAAGTTATTAAATTTGAGCAACAATTATTAATTAATTATTAATAAATAAATATTCATTTTTTAAATAATTATTTTTTTATTTTTAAATATATTTTTTAGCACTTTTCCATTTTCATTTGTAATTTTTTATTTATCACTTTTCCCCTCTGACATGTACAAAAATTAAAAAATTTAATTCAATTTTTCCTTATTGTACAGAACCTTCTTTGTTGCTTTACCAATCACAGCACCGTTGAGCTTTTATAATTTTTTTAATTTCTCAATTTAAAATTTTAACAAAAAATTTTGAGTAGTTTTTTTTATTAATAAATTAAAACAATTCCTTATCCATTTTCTTTTTTGTTATACAAAATTAAAATTACTTAAGTAAAGTTAATTAAAATTTTAGAAATTTATTTATCCCATTTTCTGTTTTTGCGTTATAATTGAACTGTAATTTATATTTTTTTAGGCACTTTCTAAAGTTACAATGTTTTTTTTTTATGGAATTTTCAAAAAATTTACAATTAAAAGTTTTCCATCATTATACTAAAAATTTTTATATGAAAATCTGGAAAATTTATTTTAACATATTTTAATTATTAAATTTCACAATTTGAAAGAGTAGCAATTTTTTTTTTTATTATTACACAACTTGTTAATCGTCTCTAAATTTGCATACTAAAATGTCCTTTAAAAATATCCTTTTTATAATTTCCACAAAAAAAAGGTAATATACCAAAAACAAAATTTAAATTAAATAATATCGACTAATATTTAAAAAATTTATACCACAAAAATTTGTTTTTCCTTTATTGCAGATTGCAGATAAAATAATTTTTTTTTGTTTGAAAAATGGTATAAATTTTGTTTCAGTGTAAAGGTTTATTAAAGGAGGCAAACGATGGACACGTGTATACTAGTTACTATGGTTGATTTCAAAAATTCAATTTTGTCAGAGGTCATTAAAAAAATTATGTATAGAAAGTAGATAAAGGTAACGAACATTTTTAACATTTTTTCTACGATCAAAATTAAACAAAAAAAATTTAATTGAAAAAAAATTAAAAGCTATAATTTTGGATGTTTGCTGGTCAAATTTTGTGGTTTTGTGATAATGTACAGAAAAATATTTTGGCAATAAATAAAAGGATATATGGAAAATGGTATATATAAAAGATAAAGTGGTCCTTATATTAGTATAACATTTTTTTAATAAATTAAATCCAAGAAAAAAATAGTAGGTATATGTCCTACGGACATGTACCTAGTATATATAACTTTAAATATAATTAACTGAGAATTCAAAATTCGTCGCCGTATTTTATGAGACGTATTTAGCTGAAATATATATCTAAACTAGATATGTATATTAATACAAAAACCTAAAAATTGATACTATGTAAATTTTCAGGCTAAAATCCTGTAAATGTAAAATTAACTAATTTTTTTAAATTTGGAAAAATGGTACGCTTACAAAGTCATTTTAGGATTAAAATCTAAGCAAATAGAATTTTCTGCATTTTCAGTAATGAAGACATTTTGTGAATCCAAAAAAAAAAAAGACTCCGATGTAATTTTCATTCAAACATTCAATTTTGATTTTACTACATGATCAGGACAAAATATTACTTACAAATATAAGTAACCATAAAGCGAACCTATTTGTGACTAACTAATCAACTTTAATTTCCAAAACATTTCAAATCACGATGAAAATTTGGAAACTAAAACAAATTAATTTCTGAAAAATTAACATAAATTTCAATTTAATTTTTATAATATTCGAAACTACATTTTATTTAAGACTTTGTTTTAAGTTTTTACAAAACAAACATACATTACTTATATGTATTAAATTTCATCTGGCATTTGTCCAAAAACCAACAAAGAAAAAAAATAGTAATAATAATATTAAAAATAATGCACCCGCATTGCAACATGTTGTATTTTATTTTTTATACGTTGCCATTATACTAAAATTTAATTTAATTTTTCCCACCCAACTAATTTTCATTTTTATGGTAATTTCGCAAATACGGTAAGAGAAAAGAGATGTTCATATAAAAAAATATCATAAAAACGAACCTATACATCCTACAACAACATTTTTAATAGTTCATTTTAATGTATACATCATGTTATGTTTTTTTTTGTAAAAGATTTTTCACTCTTGGCAGAATACAAAAAAAAAAATTATAAGAAATTTTTCTTTATAGATTTTTATTTTAAAATTTCGTAAAAGTATTTTTTCAAATGTAACGAAATTTTGAAATTAACCAAATAGAATTTTTATTATGTACATAAAATATTCAAAAAACGTTTAAAAGTGTGACACTTAACTAAATAATATAAAAGTAAATAATAATATGAAAAAGTTATTATTATTTTGATACTTGAGTTGAATTTTTAAATAAAAAAAAAAGTAGAATTTGAAAAAGTTCATTTTATGTGCATGTGCATGCGAGGTTTTTCGTTTTGGTACTTATATACACTAAAATACGTTTTTTTTAAAAGTTTTATAAATTAGCATAAATCATAAGTACCAACAACTTTAAAATATTTGCGTGAAAAAATTTTTTTTTTTTGTTGATTAATTTGAATTGTTAAGCAAAAGTTGAATACTTAAAAAGTTTTAATTGCTATTATAATTATGCACTAAGCTTTAAGGAATGTAATTAGAATTTTGAAAAAAATTATCAAAGGTTTTATCGTTTAGAAATTAGCATAATTTTAGGGTTAAATTATATTTGTAAGCATAACAGTGACTTAGTTTTTATAGTCTACTATGATGCAGTGCATTAGGTCCTGAATTCTATTATCGATCGATGCATCGAGTTATGAGAAAAATAACTCAAAGTTTAGAATATATTCTAGTCTATAAGCGGTATAAGGACTATGGTTCAATCGCTCTTGAAACACGATCTATGAACTAAAATATTGAAATCGGAAAATCTGTTGTTATGACAACCAAATTGTCCCATTTACATTTTCAGATTTCAACTTAGATTTCAATTATTAGATGAGAGCTTAAAACACAACAAAAATTTAGAATTTGTCCAAGACAATATTTTAACCATTTTGACTATGATATACAATGTTGGACCACCGTAGTAATTATCGGTCAAAAATAGTCAGTAAATTTTAAACTCTTTTTAATTTGAAATTCAAAAACTCTTAAATTTTTTATATTATTCACATGAAAATATTTTCATTCTTATCTGAAAAATCATATAAATTTTCAAAATTAAAAACTTTTGGTTAAACCATTATTCACGTCCCCTTTTCTCGTCATTAATTTTTTTTTTTTTTTTTGGTTTACCATTTTATGCATGTCCTCATTTTCCTGTAGTCGCACATAAGAAAGAAAAACGCTAGTTAAGGCCACGAATGGACATTTAAACAAAAAGAAAATTATAAATTTCATAAAGTATTTTTTTTTTTCAAGGTTAAATTATGAACTCAATTTTTTGTTATGTTACTTAGTTGTTGATATTTTTTTTTACCTGCAATGTCGCATTGTGTAAACATCATTTTAATATTTTTGCAGTTGTCACATTTAAAAAAAAAACTAAGTTTTTCCTTTTTTGTTGTTTTTGTTGTTAAATAGAAAATCATGACAAGAAAACATTTTCCCATTTCTAAATGAAAAGAAAATTGTTCGTATTCATTGCCAGAGAAAAATTGAAATAAAAATCAATATGAGCACAAAAAAAGATACGAAAAAGAAAAACCAGAAAAATAAATCAAATTTCCAGTATAAAAGAATTTTTTTTTTTTTGTAAAGCTTGGAAAATATTTTTATGAAAAGCTTTCCGTCATTTGTAAAAGAAAAATGAAAAAAAAAAAAAAAAAAGATAAAAATAAAGAATTTTTGTTATGAGATATAGTTTATTATTTTCATAAAAGATTCTATATACATTTTCATGATTTATGTAATTTTTATGTTTTAATGTTGATGTAATGTTCTGATTTTATAGGATTTTCAATTTTTTTTGGAAAATTTGTTAGATTTTGAGACAAATATGTAGTTGATTTAGTTAAAAATTTAAATGTAAGGGAAGGTAGCATGATTGCCTATGTGACAGTGACAGGTGTCCTCCATTATTATAACTCTGGTGTCCAATTATAGCACATCAGCGAATTGAGTCAGAAAATTCTGTATGACACTAAAATTAGGTCACAATTATTATAGAATTAAATGTTTTCTTGCTCAATTCTGTCATAGCTTATCGTTTATTGACATAATTGACTGTCTGTCTGTCTGTTAATTGTCCCTACTTTGTTTATTGAAAAACGCTTTTGCCCTCACCAATGTTGCGTTGCGTACAACAATTTCGATACAGAATTGGAAAAATAGAAGTTTGGTCTACAAGCATTTAAGATAGACAGTGTCAGTAAATTAAAAACAAATGAAAGAAAAATTGTGACAACAATAAATTTTCAATATAATCGTAATAATTGGCAAACGATTAAATCAAATTTTACAATCAGTCAGGCAGTTAAATTAGATTTTTAAACCAAGTGACAAGAATTTCAATAGTTCTAATATAAAAACTTCACATTAATCTACAATTTACTGTCTGTTCTTTTAACAAAATCATCAAATTTCTTTACCAAAAAAAAAAAACTAAATTCTTAGAAATATTTTCTAGTTCATTTAACTAAATAGAAAAATTTCTGGAAAATCATAATTTTTTTTTAACCAAAAAAAAACAAAAAACTTATTTTTACAAAAAATTTAGAAAAACAAAAATATTTTTTCTATGCTAATGATAAAACATGATAAATATGTCGCCGGAAAAATCCTTGAGATAAAAAAAAATTAATATGGGAAATTTATTTGTTATATTTTGGGAAAAGTTGAATAGAACTTTTTTGTTTCTTTTTTCATTCAAAACTTTTTATTTATTCAATATTCAATTGTCAGAACCAAAAAGAAACAAAAATTTACATTAATTTATGTTTGAGATTTATTTTTTTGATGGGATTTTTATAATTATATGTAAATTGTTTATATAATTTAAAGTTTATTGAATTAATTCCATGTAACTCTGAAAAAATCATTGAACTTTTCATTTTGAAGGGAAATATCAGAATTAATTTTTTTTTTTTGGTTTATGTTTAGTTTTTTCTTAATGAGATTTTTGTTGTTTAAAACATAATTTTCAGTTTGAGCTGTAAAAGAGGTTCAATGTGTGATTCAATAATGATGATGAGATATAAAACTGGTTTCAAGAGTTTTGTCGTAAACATTTTTTTTTAAAGAAGTTAAGTAGCTGTAAAACGATGATCATTTTTGTAAAATGTTCTTTGAATATTTAATGAGCGGTTTTAGTGAGCGGTTTTTTTATGATTTCTTTTTATGAATAAAATCAAATTAAAAATAAAAATTTAACATAATTTTTTTTAGAAAAGATTTTTTTTTAATGAGGATGACAAAAATAATGAATGGAAAATGTAAATTGTTTAAAGTTTTATAATTGAAATTAGCGTAGGAGAGGAGAGAGTCAAAAAATTTGTTTTAAAATAATTTCTAAAGGAAATATAAAAATTCTTAAATATAGTTTTTAAATAAAATTAAGAATTTTCAATAAAAATAAAATTGGGAAATTAAATTAAAATTTCATGCAAGTCAAATTCTCTTGGGTGATACAAAAATGTCAACAAATTTATAATATCACCACACACTCGGAAAAATTGGAAATTTTTTGATAAAAATTAAAAAAAAAAAAAGAAAATTAATTAAAAAACTTCTCAAAATAATTTAACTTTTATTCAATTTTAAAACTTTCTGAGCTTTGTGGTTAAATTAAATTTAAGAATTTTTAGATTTCCTTTAGAAATTATTTTAAATTAATTTGTAAACAAAATCAAAAAAGTTTTCAAAAAAAATTCTTAAAAATATTTTTGATAAAATATTTCCCTTGCATAATACCAAAATATTGCACATTCAGATAACTGCTATAGTTATTCAGTAGGATTAGGATTTTTAAGGAACTACTTATAATATTTAAAATTTACTGGGTAATAATAATTGCACAATTTCAAACCTTCAGGTGCAATAATTAGACTACATGAGTTTATAAAACTTTCGAATTTACTCTCCGACCAAAATTGCGTGAACATTTGTCCAGTATTCAGCAAATGAGTATTTGTAGCTTGCCTCATATAGTTCAGGCACTAAAATACTTATGAAGGTAAGTTTCCAATTATATATACAAAATAATAGAATTTCGTTATAATCTGTCCGTTTGTTTGTTCAATTTCGGCAATCAATATATACCAGAAAACTTGCAACCCTTACAGCAGCTCAACAGCATTCACAATAATTTATTTTTGTAAAATAATTTCAGAATTGTAAAAATTGACGAACAAACCGACGAACAGATGAAAAAAACTCGTTTTCTCCATTAGCAAAAAAAAGCACAAAAAAGGAACTACCTAAATAATTTGAACGTTCAAACAAAATTCTTAAAAATATTTGTAAGAAGAAACCAAATTGAAATTTAAAACTTTTTTTTTTGGCATGAAATAAAAATAATTTGTTTATGCTGATTTAGCAGAAAATTTAAATTTAAATTTAATTCAATACAGAAACATAAAAAAAAGGAATTGAAAAAAAAATTGCTTATGTTAATATAATAAATTGTTTTTTTTTTATTTTATTTTATTGTAATTTTCTGTTAAAAACCATAACCAATTTACCAATAAACTTAATTTTTTTCTATTGTCGACTGTTGATTAAGTGGTCGATGATTTATCATTAAAAACTTATAAGTATATAAAAGTAAATCAATGATTTTTCTTGCTAATATTTTCTTAGGTGGCATAAAAAATTTATATCTTTATAACATACAAATTGTGGTTTAGTCATAAGAAAAAATGGGACAAATAAATATATAAACATAATGTGTCTGTGCAATGAAAATTTCATTAGATGGCAACATAAAAAAATTGCAAATGCATCAGAAATTTTTGTGGAAAAATTTAGCCAAAACTAAGTTAAAAGATTTAAATGAACTAAATAAAATTTACTACAAAAATTTGCATAAATAAATATTTTACAGAGTTAATGCAATATTCCTTTGACTATATAATATATGGACTGCTAGTAACCAACTTCATTGCTGTAGCTATGACCGACTATGCGCATACTACCAGAGATGGCGAAAAAAGGAACTAACTATTCCGAATTGCCTTTGGCGACGCTCGCCTTTTTGACGGCCAATAAAACAACTAAGTCATTTATGAGAATTCCATAGATTTTACTTGAGAATTCTACTGGATTTAATTCAGAATTCCATAACTTTGGTTCTTTTATTGGCCATCTCTGGTGCTATGCGCTACCAGTCATAATAGTATTTTTTTCTTTGACAGCAAAGGAAATTATAAGCGATTAGCAGTCCATATATTATATAGTCAAAGCAATATTCTAATATTTCAATTATCAAAACTTTTGACATTTAAATTGCGAAAAGTTTTTGGCATTTCTAATAAATTAAATTTTGAAATAAATTCTTACACTATTTTCCAATTTTAATTAAAATATCAATTTGCTTTTCATAATTACTTATATACAACTCAATTTTAAATGGTATATAATATAGACTATTTATACCCAAGGATAATTCTCTGATTGTGACAACAATTCAATCAATTTTCATTATTGATAAAACTCCAAGGATATTTTGAAATTATTTCATAAAAAAACTATTTATAGATTTTAATAAAAAAAAGTAATCCTGCAGTTAATATAATTGAACATAATTTAAGAATATTCACACTTCAATAACTTTAATTAATATCTTCATTTTTTTTTCACACTTAATCAAAGTCAATTAAAGTCAATTTACATTATGCGAACAGAGAAATTTTCAAATGATATTAATTAAATTTTCTGATTCAAAAATGAAATGTTCATAGGAAAATTCATTAAAATTCGATTTTAATTTAAATATATAGGAAAAGTCATTGAGTTTTCTGTATTAAAATATATTAAAAATTAATAAGCTTTTTCAAATGTAAAATGATGTTTCGCAATAAAATTTATGGCAGATGATTTTTGAAATCAGTTTTGAATTAACAAATTTCAGTTAAATTTGATTAAAATTACCAACACGAGGAATTATTTTTCCAAAAATAAATTAATTTGATTCTTTTAAGATTGTGACATAAAGAAAATAAGCAATTTTTTTTTTATTTATTATTTTTAGTTAATTTTACTCAGCAATTTTCAAATAACAAAAAAAATTCAAATGGTTTGCAAACGAGTAAGAAGCCATTTTCTTCTATTAAACATTTTTCTGGAAATTTGATATAAAAAATTGTCACATTTTTTTTTCATAAATTATTTATTGTCGAATTGTCTGAAGCAAAATATATAAAAATAGACAAATCAAATTTCAATTTTGGACTAGACTATGCATTAAATATTTACTCAAACTTTGTATAGGTACTGTAACTAATTTTTGTAGGAGTTTATTTATTTTTGCAAATTTTGCTATAAATCTTTCCACAATTTTTTTTAAGATAAGAATTTAAAACAAAAATACTAAAAAATTTTCAAAATAAATTTATGATAAAAAAATAATAAATCAACTGAAATATTCTGTAACATTTTCTGATGAAATTTAATACATTACTAAAAACAAAATTCTTTTGTAATATTAATAGAAATTATTAAATATGATTTCCAAACAGCATTTTAAAAATCAGATAACATAAAAAATTTGTTTAATATTTTTGCTTTATTCATTATACATATAATCGATTAAATAAATAATGACCCAATTTTTCTTATCACCTGAATTTGTATCACGTAAAAAAAATAAATCATACTTTTTTATTTTATTGTTGAAAAAATTGGCAAAAAAAAAATTATTGTTTAATTAAATTTATGTTTCCCGTCAATATGGCGGAAATAAATGAAACAATATACAAAGTTGATAAATTATTATACAATAAATTCGCCAGGTTTAAGCGTAAAATATGATTAAGGTAGCTAAAATTGCCAAAAAGTATATGGAATCATAGCAGCAAAAATTTGTGATATCATAGCAGCAAAATCGAAAATCTGAAGTGAAGAAAATTAATTAAATTTTTTTAGTATTGATTAAATTGAAATTGAAAATATTTTTTATGCATCAAAAAGCAATAAAATTTAGATTCGTATTTCATCCATCAATTTTCAGTTGAACTATATAATATTTCGCATATTGAAGCATTTTGTCAAAATTGAAGCATTTTTGTATACAAAATATATAAAAATTTAGTGTGCAATCCTTCAAATCCTTAATAAATTTTGCAGAATTTAATTTTTTTTTGAAAAACATATTTTAGTAATCTTTGAAATTATATTTATAGTATATATTTTCATATTCAAAAAATTATTATCGATAATCCATCGATCAAATATCAAAAATAAATTGAAAATCTAACTGTCTATGTTTTTCAGGACATCAAAAAAATCAACAAATTGAACAAAAAAAAAACATAAAAATTTTTTTGACTAATAAGAAAAAAATAAATTTTGATGAAAAATGAAAATTTTCTTCAATTTCAATGAGGCACGTGGCAAATTTTTTATACAATTTTACAAGAAGATCCTTACATGACATTTTCTTTGATTTTCTTGGTAATGATATGTAATAATTTTTTATCCTTGGTATTTTTCAAAATATTGTTGGAAAATTCGTAAACGTGTGTAATGTAGATAGAAGGCAAAAAAAATCGTTACAGTTAATGTTAAAATGAACAGAAAAATTTAGGTAAACACTTAGCTTAGGGCGTAAATATGATTGTGTTGGCGTAAATTTTGAAGAGATTAAATGATTTTGTCCTTTTTGGATGAAATTTTAAAAAGGGGTAATTCATCAGTAAAACCAAAAATGTGATAATTAATTAGACAGGTAAAAGAGCATAAATTTACTATATATTTTTTTAAATTATTTTGCTATATTATTTAACGAAAGTTCCTTGATTAATTCGAAAAAAAATCAGTCTTTGTAATTTACTTATCACTTTATCACTTTGAAACAGTTCAATATATAAAAAGTTAATTCCAGAATGTTGTTTTATATACTATCACTTAGAAATATTTGTAAATTAAAAGAGCATATCCACTCAGTACTGCGAGATGAAAGGAATGCAATCAAATTGTCAATTTATTAAATAAAATTAATTAATTATCGAACATTCTTTAATTTTTAAATTAAATCCAAATTTTTCAAGTAGGTAATTTCCTATTTATTTTCTATCACTCAGAAAAATTATTATTGCACTTAAATTTCACAAAATTTCCTACTTCAAACTTTTGATTAATTTTTCAAATCGCAATGAATTTTTTCCAATTTCTAATATTAATTAAAAAAAAAAATAATTATGATAAATTAATTTCGGTGTTTTTTTTTCTTCTTTCAAACTATACTTAATTAATTTACATTATTTCTATCTATAAATTTCTCTTTCGAAATTGATTTTATTTTTTATAAATTCTACTGTTCAACCGGCGAGCAAATTTTACACACTGAAAGCAAATGAATAAACAAAAAACTTGAGAAGCATTAAAAAAAAGTATAAAAGCGCTTGTGAACCCAAAGTAGAAATCAGTAGAAATGTAGTAGAACTTTTTTTGTTTATTAGTGTGGTGGTGGTCGAATATTTTTTTTTTTTTATGAAGTGATTTCGTTTTTTTTATTGTATTTTAGATTGTTTTTTATTTGTTTTAAAAATTTTTTTTTGTGATAATAAATTTTTGCCGGAAAGTTTTTAACCCAAACAAAAACAATTTTCAGGTGTTTCTTTCTGCAACTTTAATGCAGCAAATCAAAATTGGTCTTTTAACAATTCAAATTAGTCTTTTTTTTACACAAAATAAATAAGAATTTTATGAAAAAGGTTAAATATGAAATTTGATTTGAAACAAGAGAAATTTTACTTCTAGAAAAAGAGAAAATTAAAATAATTAAAAGACAAATTTGCCTTGTTTGTTTGATTTAGAAAATATTGATATAAATTTTATTAAAAAGACCAATTTGACCTGAAACTAATTTTTCTATTTCGCTAAATCAATTTTTATTACTTGCTGATAACAAAAGTGTCGTCTATGATGACTAAAAGATAATAAACCAAAAAAAAAAAAATTTGTTTAATAATGTCAAAATAAATAATATTTGAATAGAGACGAATAATTATTTTGTGAAATTCAAGGAGTGTTGTTTTATATTTAAATATGAAGTGCTAATAAAACAAATACGAGACAAAAAAAAATTACATTTAAATAGGGTAATTCCGAGTTGAGTTTAAAAGTGGATTTAATTCTGATAGTTTAATTGTTGAAATGAAAGTGTATAAATTACAATAAATCAACTTTAGGATATATAATAAATAAAACATACTTACCTACAATTTTTTAAGGGAAATATTGAGTTGAAAACGTTAAATTTAAATATTGATAAGAAATGTTTACAATTTTTTTTGGTTTTGCTTCTGTTTTACAAAATTCGAAATTACAGACACGTTGATTTCGTTTAAACAAAATTTATCAGAAATATATCAACAATTTGATTTTAAATCTTCTGCGTTTAATAATTATGAAATATAAACTTAAAAATAATAAATTTTAAATGTGATAAATAATATCGTAAATATACCTCCTAAATGGATATTATTTGCATTTCGTCGACTGAGTGCTATTTTGGCCCATACGCCATTTTCATGTTTTTTTACTTAGAAGCATATCCGGATACTCTGGAATGTCATCTTTCTGTAGCTTTGACCCATTTTGCGTTACAACATACCGTTGTTGAGATATCTAGAAGCAACGTTGCTCCATATACCGTTTTTTACTGAATTGTTAGTACTATAGGGATCCATACACCAAATATAAAAAATATATTATTAAAAGTAATTTAAAATCTTTTACAACACATACATACTTCCATTATGCTTCATACAATAAATTTTTTTATGTGCGTGCTTATTTGCTCCATATCCAAATATTTGTGGCCCACGTGTAAGGATAAAGCCAATTATAGTTAAAAAAAGTGGATATGGGCCAAGTTGCAGCTGAAGTTGTAAAAGAAAATGTCAGATAACTTTCACAAAAGTTACGGTAAGTCTCTGAAACTTATAGATTGAGATCACTGTTTAAGTCGCAACAACTACTTAAAATTTAAAAAGATTCTATCGTACCAATTTTTTTTTATTCAACTTTTAACTTCATAGTCGTTTTTCTCAAAATGAAGTGCATGGCGTATGGGCCAAAATAGCAATCAGTCGACGATTTGTATATTATTTATAACATTTTTGGGTGGTCTTTAACAATAACTATAAAGTCCGCATTAAAATTATGAAAACAAAGCCCACAAACATTTTTTATGCATCATTGGCATTTTAGCTACTCATATAGTCCTATATAATATTTCAATATTTTGCCTGTGCAACATAATATTAAATCTAAATCTTGTCATAAAAATGTGGCATATGGATTAAAAAAAAAATTGTTGAACGAAAAATTGAACAAGTAGTAAAAACATTTTTTGTAGTACAAAAATTTTAAGTTGCAAAATGTATAATTCTTTATGTATCGAATTAATTAGCAATACAATCTTAAAAAAAATATTTTACTATCCATTATGATTCAGTTCGATAAACTTGAAATTTATAATAGTAAAAGTGAGTTCATTTATTTAGCGGCATGGCACGGACAGTAAATGTTAATTAAGTAATTCTACTCGTATATAAATATTTGAAATGATCAAAAAAAAATTATGCAGTTCATATTAGTGGGAAAAATGTATTTTACAAATTAGTGTTAATTAAATTTTGTTAACTGACAAATTAATAAAGTTAATTCTGAGCAGAGATTGTCTTTTGAGGGGAAGTGGGTTTGTTAATTGTTAGACCTTTTTGTTTGCATATATCTGGATCGGAATATTATGCGAAATTACTAATAGAATACAAACAAATTTACATATTCATTTTCAATTTATGAAATACTTAGTTTTATTTTTATTACTCGGCTTCTAAAAGTAGCTGAAAGTTTAAAATAGCACAATTGACGTAAAAATGGCAGCCAGAATGGCATGTGCAAGTGCCACCGTCTCCACTTATTACTGATGGGTTTGGGAGGAGTTCTTGTGACAGACAGAAAGTCTGATACATTTATTTTTTGTTTTATAGCATTATGTAGAGATGAAAATTTATGTAATCCACTAAAGAATATAATTTAAAGACAATATGTAAGTTGATTATATCATTTGCGGGGTGGCGACAAAATACATCCCCACAAGCACAACCCGCTTAAATAAGTAATTTACTCATGTTAATGCATAAATACTTTTGATAGTACGAAGATTTTGATCAATTTTGGGGAAGAATTACGTCGTGTAACAGAAAGGCTTTATACGTTTATGTATATGAAACTTACAACTAAAATAATAAGTAAATTCTGTTAAAGACATTTTTAACAGTTAGACTTACATTTAGTATCGATAAATTAAGTTTTAATTGAAATTGTAATCGCAATATTGACAATTTTCTTTATCGATAATTTTGGATTTACAATTTCCTAAATTTCCAACCAAATGTCAAATATTGTATAAAATTTACTTCATCTTAACGCTAAAAAAACTTACAAGAAAAATTTATTCATAAATATATTTACAATTCATGTACCAACAATAAATAGCTTGTAAAGATCTACAAATTTCCTGTGCATAAATTACTTAATTGCATTTGCATTATTAAAAAAATGCATATTTATCCAACCCCACAAAAACTTCAATATTTTCTAAGCCAAACAAACGAGGCGAAACGGGAACGTTAAGAAAAAAACGTTAGCAAATCTTATAAACAAACAAATTAATTATTCAAAAAAAAAAATTTAATGTCAGTAGTTTAAAAACGTTTAATACATTAAATCCAATTCTATTCATGGAAATCTTAAAATAGACAAAATTGTTGCAATTTCAGATAATTTTTGAGACCAAAAGCTTTTCAAAATAAATTAAATGCTTTTATCGTCCCACCAACTCGCAATTCACAAGCCAACAAACTCGAGTATCTTAAAAAAAACTAATATTTATTTATTTTAATTCGGATAAATTGCAATTACAATGATCAGCAAATGGACAGAAAAACGTTTGTTGAAATCTTAGTTAGGGCTTTAAATTTTTGATAAAAAAAATATCTTTACGATAAAAAATTATGTGTAATCAACCAAATTAAATAAATTATTTATTGTTGATTCATGAAAGTAGAGCAGAAACTTATTAATAAACAAAATGTGTTTGTTTGTGTCTACATTATCGCGGGCCGCGCGCGGAAGCAAAAATATCGTCTTTATAATATTTTTATATTTAATTTTAAAAACTCTTCAAAGATTGTAAAAATTTAGATAACAAAAAAAAATGTATTTAAGTAACTAATAAAAAATATGTAAACAAATATTTGAACAGAAATTTTCTTTGTTACATGGTTAAATTTTTACTTTTTGGTGGCGTACGTAAAAGACGTTAGATACGCGATGACATGATCTTTCGTAGATAATTTAACAGTTAATGTTTCTATGTCAAATAAAGTTTTTAGAGTAATTTATAATTTTTGTAGTTTGAAAATAATTTAAAGAAAATATAATTAATTGGTTAAGAATGGTTTGTAAGGTTAAACTTGGGGGAAAAGTTTCTGACTAATATTATATATTAAAATATAAAATATACAAAATGGAAAATTTTATTAAAATATAATTTAAGTTTTTTCAATTGAAATTTTAAATTTGTCTTCAAAATTACAATTTTTGTAGTTAATAGTAAAACAGACATTTAAGTTTAACACCAAACTCTCCACAAATGTTATTTCAATTTTCCAATTCAAACTATATATATATATATACTTACAAAACTAAATAACAAAACGAAAATCCTTAAATAAACTCAAACTTCCAAAAATGTTGAAGGACTTTTTTTTTTGTCATTGGTTTGAAACTTTGTTGTCTTTTCGGAAGTAAAATTAATTTTTTATGACTTTTCCTTCAATTTTAATGGGTTTTCGAATGTAAATTTACAATAACAGGGGAAAAAAATAAATTAACAAAGTTAAAACTTTTTTTATTACAAACATTGAAATTGATAAAAATACAAACAAACTTTTAAATTATTATTTGCTTTTTAGTTAGAATTTTTATGACCATTTCTTTTTTTTTTTTAGATTAGTTTAATAAAAATCCATTAAAAATTTGAGAAACTTTGTTGATATTTTTGTAAATTTAATTTAAGGTTTTTTTTATTAAAATTAAATTTTAATTTCAAAATTTATTTATAAAATATGATTTATGTTTGACAAATAAAATGGTTAAAAAAATGAAGAAGAGTACAAAGAAACTTTCTAGACAAAATTTAATTCTTTCAAATATACACAAACCTTAATTATAATTTGGATGAAAATTGTTGAGTTTGTTTTTTCATTTCAAATATCATATTTGTCTGACAATTATCATTAATATTAAACAGTTGTGTGTATATAAATTAATTAAACAGTTTCATAATTTCGATCTACGAATAATAAACAAACTTAGAAAATAAAAACCATGAAAATTTATTATAATTATTTCGATTTTAGAAGCTATATTCAAGACCTTGTCCTAATTTAATAGTTTTACACTATTTATTTAGAATTTTCAATTTTGTTATTATGTAAACATTTCACAATTTCATAAAACATAAATTAACAACAATAACACTGAAACTTTTGAACAGTGAGAAATATGAAAAAAAATACTGTTGTAATAAATATACAATAAGTTTTTAGTTAATTGATTATTGTAAGTAGAGTTTATAAAAGATGGAAGCACAAGTCTTGAAAAATCAATTATTTAAAAAGAAAACTTGTTTAATAGAAGAAAAACTATAATAATTAACTTTACCTATCGGTATTTTATAAACAAAAATACTATTCTCAAGGACTAAAATCATGGAGTAGGAAAAAACTTTAAGAATACAAAATTTTCTCCTTATTTTCTTACAAAAAAACTTGTCAGGTAGGTACATAAATTACAGAGATAAAAAGTTTGTCCATTTTTATCAAAAAAAAATGGTTACTAATTATTATTATTCGTAATAATTTAACCCATGATTAAAAAACAAATACTTCCGTAATAATTAGCTACTATTCGAAAAAGGACTATACTGTAAAAATCATGAATAATTAAAATCTAATTAAAAGTAGAAGTATAAATCCTTTTTTATGTTAGCCTTCACTTAAAAATATGTTAAAGCTTTTTTGTAAAAAAAAAGGTATATTTAGATCAACATAATCGTAACCGTAAATAAAATTCATATCCTTAAAAGGGCAGAATCAAAAAATACAAAAATTGATGGAAGGATAATAAATCAAACAAAAAAAAGGATATTGAATTTTTTTTCTTTTTGACATTAGATCGACACATAAAATCGAAACCACGTCAAAATTTGATTGTTGGAATTTGTAAATTTGTAGATTTTTATACGTATATGTCCTTTTTAGGGGTTCGTAGAAAAGTTTAGGGTGTAATTTTCTATCAAAGACGTACGAAAATTTCATCCAGAATCCATTTCTCTCTGTGATGTTTATAAATATTTGTTTAGAAACAAATATTTTTTTGTTCGACAATTTGGAATATAACATAAACTAAGTTCATCGTGTATTTACTCCAAAAGTTAAAGAATAATCAGTCATTGTGTTATAGTTGAAATTTTCAAATTATGATTTCCATTATTTTCGTTCATCGTTTCAGTAATATCACAAAATTAAACATTCAACTCACAATTCGCCCGCTTAAATTAACAAGTATAAACTAATATTTTTCTTTAATTTGATGTTCTTAATAATAATTTCTAAAAAAATTGATTAATTAAATGTCTGATAATTTATATAGTTAGTATATACTTATAATGTCCAAAAATTTTCCCATTATTTTCTTTTCCATTCTCCGCTGGCATTAATTATGTTAGTCAAATAATTATTTTTTTTTGGAAAAGTGTTGATAATAAAAATATGATAGAAATTTATTCTACGCCTTAAATTACCCAAAAATTGTCTTAAATAAAATATTAGTGAACTTTTGACCTCGAATATTTAATACCATAGTTAATGTCTTAAGAGGACATTGAACACAGAAACAAAATTTTACATAAAAAATAATATAATTAATTTGACATGAAATTTCTATATTATTTTGTTATGGATTATTTTTCATCCATTATTAAGTGTACACATGAAATTCATGAATTACTATTAAAATTAAATTAAATTCAAATTTAATAATTTCAAATTAATTTATTTTATGGTGAATTAAATTGTGACGTAAGTAAACTAGTCTTTAAGGATTTAAAATTAATGACATAATTGATTTTGGTATATATATATAGTTAATTTAATCTCAAGGAAATTGATGTAATCAATTTTCCAGGACCTTTTTACGACATATATTAGGAAGACTGTTACCTAATCCGAACAGGATATTCTTCTCTGTCAACTAGAAAAATTTAAATTCACTGTAACCGACAATTAATTATATTCCTTTAAAGAATGATTATTTTAGTTGAAAAGGACAAATTTTCTCCTTTTACAAAAAAAAAATGTCAAGGTTAAATACAACATAAAAAAAGGAATTTATTATAAAATCCTTTTTGATATATTACAGAAATTATAGCTTATATATTTTAGAGGTTTTGTAGGAGGAGAAATATTTTCATTAACCACAATTTTTTTTTTCAAACCTTTTTTTTCCTAAGACAAACAAAGAGAAAAGTTATTTAAAAAAAAAATTCAGAGTTGTTGAAAATTTGTCATTTTTTTTCTGTTAGAAATTACAAAATATTAATGACAAATTTATTTCCATTTGCTTATAATTGATTATATAGAATTTTTTGGTCAAATTTGTGTATAACTCAAATTGTCTTATTCCAAAATGACAGAAGATGCAAGAAAAAAGGACGAATTTGATTTTGGTAAGCAAAAATTAGCTTGGGGAAGTGTTTGATTTGATACAAAGAATAAATTTGATGTTTAAAAAGACTAATTTGACCTGAAATTTCTATAATTTGTTAATAAATAATCTAATTTAAAGTAGCACAAAAAATTTCGAAATTTAAAAATCAATATTTGATCAAAAAACCAAAAAACAAAAAATGTAATTAAATTAAAATGTTGAAATATATTTAGAAATTAATGAAAATTTTTATAATCTTTTTCCCGCAGCTTATGCAATATTTAATTAACTTTTCTAAGTAACTAAATTTAATCTATCATTTCATATTATACAAAATTAATGAAGCTTTTAAAAAGCTTTATGAACATATAAAAGGTTATATAAACTTGTATACAAATAAAAATTTTTTATCTATAATAAAAATTCACGAAACAAAAAAAAATAAAATTTTTGTTTATATTAAAATCGAAATCGATAAACATTTTTATTCTAACTTAATCAGAACCAGAAAAATGATTTATAAGTATATTACGACATTTTCAGATTGGCACTTTTCCAATAAAAATAAAAATCAAAAACTAAAAATAATAAACACAAAAAACATAATAAATTTTTCTAATTATGTTTTCACTTTGCATTGTGTGTGTGTGTGTTTTTTTTTTGGGGAAGAGAAAAATGTGAAAAGGATTAAGAAATCATTATTATTACCCAATGAGATGAGAAAATATTTATTTATAACATAAATTTTATGGTTTTGTGGTTTCCTTTTTTCTAGATTTTGTGGCCAACATTAAATTATTTTTTTTAATGAACAACTAAAATTTTGATTTTATAATTATATCAAAAATATTTTATAGGTGAAAATATATTAGGTAAAATATTGATTAAAACTGGAGAATATTTTTCTATGGATTTAAGTCTGATTCTGATTTCCTATAGTAAGAATATCCAAACCAATTCCAAATATGTCCTTAAATTTGCCAAAGTTATAGCTAAAAAACTAAAAAAAAAAATCTGCAATTAGGGAGCCAGCCACCTTCTGAATGCGCTAATGTACAATACTTCCAGGTGAACAAATGAAGTTTTAAGTGTAAATAAGTATGTATATATATGTTAAACAGAATCAGTTGAGAAGAATTAACGAGAAAGTAAATATCGTGAAAATTAATCCTAATACTTAATGGTATTTGAAGTTAATTTACATAACTCATAATGTTTCGAGTTATTTCACAATAATTAAGTATATATTTTTAATAATCAGAATCTCATTTATGTTGTCAATTGGATATTGATATTACAAATATGTATTCAGATTATTGTATGCATTGAATAAACTCCCACCAAATGCATCATATTTTCTTATATAGACTCCAAATGCATTTAATAGACTCCACATGCTTCATATAAAACAAATCAAATGTAATTTACAATGTAGAGAACTGACATTAAAATGCAGCAAGTAATTCAGTATTTCAGCAATTTTGTAGTTCATGCAATTATCCTTAAAATTTAATTCTCATTAATTTACAAGTCCACATGAAAATCATCAATTATTTTTAAAATTAAATTAAATTAAATTTTATAATTTATATTATCGTGACTTCATTTTGAGAAATTTTGGCTATGATGTATGTAAACTAGTCTTTAAGGATTTAAAATTTAATAATCAAATAATTAATTTTGGTAAGTATAATCAATCAAGAAATCCATGTAATCAATTTTCCAGGAACTTTATTTCGTCCGCTAAGGAAGACTTTTTCCGTAATCCGACATTAAGATTTAGAAACTAATTTATTATCGAATTTATGTATTTCGTTCAATTAATCTTAAAATACTCGTATAACTAATTCCAAGTTATTATAAATATTTGTCGTACATAAATGAGATAATTAGAATTTTATCCAGAAATTTATCTAGGCAAGAGCTAAAGGAACATTTTTATATTTAAAAACTCTTAAGGTTAGATTTTTAAAATGTGGTACTGCAAAAAATTGTTTTTTGTCCTTATAGAATTTTCAATTTAAAATATTTTTTTAGAAAATATTTTTTTTTAATTGTCCATTTGCCTCTTCCTGGCAAAAGAAAAACTTTTTTTCCATTTTATGTCCTTCAAAAAAATTAAACTTTTGTTTTTATTATACTCAAATGACAATTTCTCTTCACAATTATAAAATAATATTTCTGTGTATATAGTATAATTATTGAAGGAGATGTAGTATGTAGAGCAAAAATGGATTCCACAATTTATAATGTTGGTAAATTTTATGATCATTGTTACAAAAAAACCAACAACAGCAACAAAATATGTTGAGCACTTAAAAGTTTTTATAACTAATTTTACTATAATTTTAACCTTGATATTTTAATAACGAGATAAAAGTACATAACATAAATACTTATGTATATAATATACATAAAGATTTTGGTTTAAAAAAGCATAAGTATTTAAATTGTTGTAAAACTAAATAGTAAAACATAAAGTGACAACGCCTTAAAATATAAATATATAAAATATAAAAGTTTGTCCATATATAATTTAATGTTCATGGGAAAAATGCATGTTTGTGGTGATTTATAATCAACATTAAAATTGTTTAATTTTTAAAATATTGACATTGTCCGTAAATAAACTTAAATTGGGTTCATAAATTTAGATATTGTTAAGATTCAATCATAAATAATAATTAAAATGTAAAATTAATAAAGTAATTTAAAATAGTTGTTAGGTAAATTTTTAAATCAAAATGTTCTGCATTAATTGGACTGGTATTTCTGCTGGCAATATACATATATATATAGTGTTTATTACTGAAGAAACGATGTAATTAAAAATTACAGTGTGAAACGTTTCAATTGTCACTGACACAGGCTTCTTCTTCTTCTTTGGCTAGACTTTACACAGTCTTCTTCTTCTTCTTTGGCTAAACAGCCCAATGTGGGCCTGGCCTAACTTTAACAGGTTTTTCCCGATATATTCTGCAATTTGGAAATAACTATAATTTCATATAGATTCGAACCATAAATTGCCCTGTAGCGGAGATACTACTAATCCGCTTCAGGTTATTATACCAACAATGGCTTTGAATTTGAAAGAAAGTTAAATGTTGCCAGCAATTGGACTCGACTGATAGCATTTTTCCCAAATTCTTAAAATTTACATTCCTGAATATTTTAAGTATTACAATTACTCATTTATAATGTACAATTACAATTACTCATTTATAAGAACGACATAAGTGCCTTGATCGAGAATTGAATTTACGACCTTCAGCATAGTATACTACACTAAGCCACCGCTGCTTTTAATTACACACTATTCAGTGTTAAGAAATTAATTTGATTAATAATAAGTATACGTATACTTATATTACTTTTTAGTTTCGGGGTTAAATTTTGCCTAAAAATTCAAAACGCTTGGACAGTCTACAGAGCACAATTAAATTATAGGCCTATTTTTTACTGATTTTTTCTCCAATATTTTTTCTATATATATTTTTCACAATTAATAATTTACCAATTTGTGAAAATTCAATTAAATTGTGACCAAATATTGCTCTTCTATAACAATTATTTTAATTAATACTTGCATTTTAATATTTCTTCTTCAAATACAATTTCAAATTTGCTAACAACCATAGAAAAAAATTAATATTCATAAATACTATAATCATAAATTTCATTATAAATATACTTTTAAATTCCCACACAATTTTATTATTTTTTTAAAAAATTGTTAATAATTTAAATATTTAAAAATAATAAGAAAATATATGCAAATTTCTTTATATAGCAACAATTGATAATTTGCATAATTTATGAACACATGTAGGCGCGATTCAAAGATTTTTCATCATTAAAAATTTGAAAAACAATAAAAATGATTTCATAATTTTATAATAATGATATAAGTAAATAATAATTTATGTTAAATATTTATCAATTTATTTATAATAATAATATCCAGCATAAATAACAAAAAAATTGACATTGACAATGATTTTTGTTTATTATTTTTTTTTCTAGGTTGAGCGAAAAAAAATTGCGAGAAAAATTGAATTTTCATTTTTCTTTTTTTGTTATTTTTAGTTCAAAAGATATTTTTTTTTTGTTTATTGTGTAATGGAAAATAAATGGAACAGGGAGGAAGAAGAAAATGAGGAAATGAGAAAAATTTTCATAAACAAATGAACACAATTTTTCTTGATAGAAAAACTTTTTTTTTGTTGTTGGTTAACTTTTATGTAGGCGCTATTTAACTTTACAAAATGTTTAATGTTGGAAAAGTTTTTTACGTCATAAAAACAACAACTACAGAAACAACATTTTTTTTTTTAATTAAAATGCAATTTTATTTATGGAATTTTTTTTTCTATAGTCCTTATGGATAATTGAAAAGTTTTCCTTGAATGAACAGAAATTAATGTTTAGATAATGATTAAAATTTCAAAGGAAAATTTTTAGAAGATTTTTATAAGGTAAGCATTGATTTCAGAAACGGATAAAATTTACATAGACCACATTTATCCATAGTGACAACATTTAATATGGTTACTATCGTTTCTATGTTAACATTTTGTCATAATTCGTCGGTGTAATTTCGATGAAAAAAGTAGCCTTCATAACCAAATTAAAACTTTGAAGTTTTCCGAAAACCTTTTTTAATATTTCGAGAAAATAGAATCGTTTTAAAACAATTTTCCATTTGTATGAACTTCAAACTGAAAATTATTATGAAAATACATAATTAAAATTAAATTTCCAGCCCAAAAATGCTATTTAATTTTCAGACTCCCACAAATTTTTAAATAAAGTTAAGTCAATAAAATACAATTTTGTAAAAAAAAAGAAAAGCTTCTTAGACTATCCGACTATGAAATTTATAAATACTGTAATTAAAACTTTCATTTTGAGCATTTAGTAATTATGAATATATTTATGTATGTACAAAAAACATTGTAAACATAATAAAATAATTGACGTAAATTATTAACAATGCTTGGGAAAATATATTAAATCATTACAAGTATATTTATTATAAAATTAATATGCTCATTTTTTACAAAATTTATTAAACTTTCTGAAAAAAATAAGTTTTTCCACAAAAATTTACGCATAAACTTTGTATACAAATTTATCATGAAAATAAGTGTTTAGTAAATTAGTGAATTTGGTTCAAAAAACTGATAATATTCAAAATTTATGTCCATAAAAATTCTAATAAATTATCATAAAATAAAATTAATTATATAATAAACATTTAAATTTTCCTAATGTAATAAAATAATTTAATGTTTTCCTAATGGAATAAAACAAATTTTTATTTATTTGTTTTTTTTTTTGTATATTTTCTTAATTTTCATTCTATAATTTCAGATTTTTCATTTAACATAAATTTATTATATAAGTAAAAATCTTTTATTCAAACACCAAAAAAATAAAACAATCCCCAAGATATAACCAAATAAATGCGAACTATGTTTTTATGGTATATAATAATAATTTTGAATAATTTTCATCTAGGATTTAAATATTTTCTGGCTCATAATTTAGGTATGAGTCATACAATAACATTTTCACTAAATTGTAAACCAAATGCGAAACAACAACGAATTGTTAAGCTAAATTTTCGGCATACAAAAAAAAAGTATAACCACAAAAAGGAAAATGTCCTAGAAAATATGTTACGAAAAACTTTTATTATATATAAAACAAAAATGAATTTTACATCTCTGATAAAGAAAACATTATTTTAATATTTTATGTATATAGATTTTTGTATTTGATATAAAATTCAAAGAACTTTGAACTCGAAATTATTGCTAGAATGACTTTAATTATGGCCATTGACCTGTTTCAAAACCAAAATCCTTAGGAATTTCGTCTTTTTTTTCACACATATGTTTTTATTATCCCTTGAGAATCGTTAAAAGTGAATAAATCACATTTATATTTATGTTTTTTAACATCAGGTGCGAGATTTTCCACTTCAATGAAAATTTATTACAACAAACCAATTTTATTTTTTCTCCACACTCTGCAGATTTTTTTCTTTAACTTTTTGGAATTGTCATTAACTTAGTGACATTTTGAGAAAAAGTAAAACTGAAGATGGTAATAATACGGTTAAAGACACTATTCTAACCTGAATTCTCCCCAAAAGGTAAATAAAAAAAAAATAGAAAAAATTAAGCTTTTGATTTGTGAAACTTTTCGAATTCGTGATCAATTATAATAAAATTAAGGAAAACAAAAAAAACTTCTTTTATTTTCTTTCTTTTTGTCATCCAAACATGAAAAATTAAAACACAAATATAATTCTTTTTGCTGGTTTTCAGGTTAACTTAATTCCATGTATAAATGTATAAAGTGTAATGTAAATATTTGCTTTGAATGATGGACGAGAATATTCGAGATTATATTTTTGCCTATCTTGTAGATTTAATGATAACAAAAAGAAAACAATTTTCTTATACTAGAAAATTTAATTTTTTGGTGTAATAAAAATCAAATATTATGATAAATGAGTTTTAAATGTTAAGATAAATAATTGAATAAAGAAAACCTAATTTTTTTCATTACTTTTATCTTTGTTTTATTATAAACTTTTGATAAAACATAAAAATTCTAAAAATTATAATTCCCAGAAAAAAAATTGTATTTAAGTACAAATTATCAATATCGTCAGTTAAATACTTAAATGTCTGAGGTGTAAGATCAATGATTAATAAAAAATCAATGATTAATAAATGTTATATTGCTTACTTTTAAAAAATATAAAAAATTAAAATTAGGCTAAGTAATTATAAAAAATATAAAAAATTGCATAATTTTAGGCTAATTTTAAATTATGGAAAAAATTGCGTATTTGCAGGCTAAAATATGAAAAATATAGTAAATTTGTTTGCCGAGATCTTAAAAATTTAATAGTTTTGCCAGGGTTTAACGGTTCCCTATTGAACATAGAAAAAGTTTTCTACTGAATACATTGCTTTTTATTAACAACAAATTCCGCCAGTCCCACAAGACTAAATCTCCATAATTAATAAATCTCATTCTCATTATACTTAAATTCTCGTAAAATATTTAAGAAAATTAACAAATTGATTTAGAACACACTAAGGTGACTAGTTACGATTATATAGAATACTTATTTCAACGTCAGTTAAAAAAAACAATACTTTGATGGATTACATAAAAAATGTTATGTTTTTACATAAGTAAAAGACAAAATAAAATAAACAAGAGTTTTAATATTATAATATTAACATAATATAATTGAAAAAATATTATCTTTAAGATGATGGAATAATTGTTAGTACACACGTATTGCTATTTGGTACGTGATTTTGGTTTAATAAACAAGACTTTTCTACGCCTTAAAATATTTTGTAAAAAAAAATAATGTTAAATTTATTTATTTTGAAAATTTGATATTTTTGGATATATATAGTTAGAATATTATTAAAAATTGAATATTTTTTCAAATTTTTAAGAGTTAGCCTGAAAATATGCAATTTTTTTTTACCCTTAAAATATGCAATATTAATGTTTATTTTTGGCTAATTTTAGTGTACATACCTTATTTTATGTATATTTTTTTAATAATTAAAATACAAACATTTTTCCAGTCTAAATTCGAAATAATTATTTGAAAAAGAATAGAAATTAATTTTGAAAAATTGAAATTTTAGGACTGACTTGAAATTCGCCTTGTAAGTTCAACATTTGAAAATAATTATTAATGACTCTCTGTTGTTAATTTGTATTTAATAAGCATACAAAAATGAATTTAATATAAACATATTTGCAATTTTAAGAGAAAAATTGGCCTGTAACAAAATTGGCTATTTTAAAATAATTTTTAATTTATGTCACACAAAATTTTTATATGAATTTAATTTTAGCAATTCAAAAAATTTTCAAAATTTCGACAAATTTGTATGCCAAATATAGACACAAAAATTAATTTATATGTATAAAAATAAACATTTCTTTATTATATATACCAAAATTAAATTAGAATAAACGACGTAATTTCAAAAAAATATAAAATACAGAATTTCTCTTTTTTAAAAAAAAAACTTTTTAATAATATCAGAAAAAAGTTTACTTTTTAATATATTCCAAGTCCTTAAATCCAATTTAAAAGGATTTACATATGTTTATCATTTAATGCTTAGACACTAAGCAAGGAATTTTTTATATATATCTACATAATTTTTGTAAGGGCACAACATTGTCGTTTATTAAATTTTTTATATATTCTGAAAGTGTCCTAAACTATAAAAACTTTTTCTAAATAGATAGATTAAATAGATTTAGTAGAAATCTAAAGAAACAAACTAACACATATGCTAAAATCTATTTTTCTAATCAATTAGAATTAATAATAATAAATAGCTGAATAAAAATAATTTTTTGACGCCATTCAAGAAGCTAAAAAAATTTTGTTAGTCAGAATGAATTTCAAAAATAGATTTGAAAAACTTGAATTTTTTTTATCTTTGTTTTAATAGTTTAATGCCAAGGTTAAATTAGAAATAGTTGCAAGTTATTTGAAAAGAAGAGGTTGAGAGAATAGCGCGGAATTGATTGAAAATATTTTGTTATATAAATTCGAATGAATTAATTTTTGAGTTCATTAAGCATTTTACAATTATGAAAAATAATTGAATGATTTAACCTAAGTATATAAATTTTAAAATTAAAAATATACATATATAGTTGAGAAACATGTGTAAATTATTAATAGAATTATATTTAAGTTTTGTTCACACTTTTAAGGCATTTTATTGGTAGAAATTGTTTAGCTTTGTGAATTTCATTTACAAAAAATCAATCTATAGTAAAAACACAAACATGATTTATGGAAAAAAGTCCACGTTTTTGTTTAACACGCAAAATGAATAATTTAAATGGACATTTTATCAGAATTTAATTGGTAAAAAGATGAAAATTCTATATTGGTTCTAATGGAATTTTATCTTTAATCATTGAATGTTATTACTGAAAATAGGAAAGACAAACAGAATGAGAACATTTAAGTATAACCATGAGTATTTATGTATCGTGTTACAATAAGTAGTATTCGTGTCGTACTAGGCGAGTCACAATAGACACAATCGTGTTCATTATGGGTATGGCGAAGATGTCGACAGACGAATGAGTGTCAATGGTCAAATTAACTTTCTTGGGAATTAATTTGCTTACTGAGCTTATCACCAATATCCTTTCAAGGATTAAATGTTCCTTATACTTCTCTGTTAGAAACTAACACTCATCTTCTATCCAACCATATATTCTTATAATCCATTCTTCTTTTTCTTCCTATACTTAACCAAAACAGTGTAAAGCTATAAAGGGTCATCTAATTTCATTATTTTGATTCAAATGTCAAAGCTCAGCGGATACCGATAATATGAAATATTGAATGAAATATTCGATAAATTGTAATAGCACCTAAGTATACTTAAGCATAATGAAATTTGCTATTTGTTTCGAAATTTTGCATCGATAATTGACAGCGATAGCTGCACATTCCGTTCAGCTCCAAATACGATTCATATAAGATTCGTGATTGAAAATTATAAGAAAAATTAAAGAAAATTTATAAAATTTTCTAATAAAATCATTTTAATATATAAACATAAAAAAAACTCTTCAACATGGAAAGAAAATTCATTATTCCAAATAAAATTTACTTAAATTTCAAAAGCTTTTAATGATAATTGACAATATCACAATTTTGTTTTTTCTGAAAAGAATCCTTTTTTTCTCAATAAAAATATCAATCTTTTATTTGAATTTTGACTTTTATAAAGGTTTTTTTTTGTCATTAAAATTAATAATTCAAATTTGGGTTAAATAAAAATCACAAAATTTCTTTTAACTGATATGTGTGTCGTGTCAATGATTTTCAGATGATCAAGAAAACAATTTTTTTTTTATTTAAATTTATTTTAAATTATTAATAGTTGCCACCCTTAAAATATAAATTATTCAGACTTTTAATCAACGATAGAATTTTTGTAAAATGCGTTTTAAAAATTAATATATGTACATTTCTTTTCTTTTTGAATATTTAATTGACCAAATTTATAGCAAAAAATTTCTAAGCAACATTTTTTCAAATCATGAAATTATTATATAAATAAAAATTAATTGCTTTTTTGTTGTGGCCAATATCAAAAATTTAATTATAGAACTTTCATTAATAATTTTTTGGCATTAAATTTTCCCATTTAAAATCGAATTTCCGTTTTGATGTGGTGTTATACCAAATAATGGACAACATTTTTCTCTATACAAGCTATAAAAATTACTATTTAATGATTCAAAATTTAATTTCCCTCTACAATTTTTCTCTACATTCTATACAATCAAACTAATTTTTATTATTTATATATATAGTTAATCGGAAATTATTGCTTACCAAATATAATTTTCCCTAGAAAATACAATATAAAAAAAGTAATTGAAATAAAAAAAATAAATTAAAATTTTATTACTTTTCGTTTTCATTTTAATTTCCTTATTTCCACTTTAACTATATTCTAAATTCCTGGCGCTTTGATTCAAAATAACAAAAAAAAAAAATTCAAATTTTTATATACTTAACCAAAAATTTGAATGAAATTTTCCACATCCTTTTATCATATATTTCGTTGTTATAAAGAGAAAATTGATTTTCCCAGAAAGAAATTATACCATTGAGTAGCTAAATTATATTAAGATATCAAAACAAGGTGGAAATTTTTGGAAAGTGTGGGGGTTGCATATTATAAATTTCGAAGGAGAAAAAATAAACGTAATTTATTCAATCAGGACGAAAAGATTTTTTTTAAAGGACACAAAACGGCGCCTCAAAAATTCTGAAACTTAAAAGTTTTTCTAAAAAAATTTTCAAAAAAAAAAAAGCATTGTCGAGTTTTGTAAAAAAAAACACAAAAAAAAGAAAATGAATTTATGTTGAAAAAACACAAGAAGAAAAACTGAAGAAAAATTTATCGCGACAGACGACAAGGAGTTTTCTTCTTGTTGTTGTTGTATTTTTGTTGATACCGAGCTTACATAATTTTATTTTTCATTCAACTAAAAAAAAGCATGCACTACAAATTTTCATTTTTTATAATATGAATTTTCATAAATGAAAATATTTAATATATGTATGTAATACAAAATTTTCCAGTTTTAGTTGCCATTTTTTATTGATTATCACGTAATTTTTTTATGATTTTGTTTTGCATTATTTTGTCTACAAATTTTTTTTTTCATTTAAATTTTTGGACACTTTTAGTGAAAATTGTGTTAATTTTTCGAAATATTTTAAAAACTTTTCAAGAAACACAAAGGGTTTTTCACTTAATTTTTTTTTATTAAAAAAATTAAATCTTACACTTAAAAATTAAAAATTTTTTGTTAGAAAAATAATAATTTTTTTTTTAGAAAAATAATTTGAGATATAATTGATTTATTATTTTTGGTCTTTGCACCCACAAAGATCGACTGTAGGGCTTGAATACTATTTTCCGTTTTATTGGTTAGGAAAAATTTCGCTTTTCATTTTATCTCTGGTAAACGAAAAAGCAAAAAAAAAAAAAAATTGTGTACACATTGAAAAACTTTTCATTTTTTTTTTTGGTTGAAATTCTTGATGGTTTTTGTGTTTCTCGTGAGAAGAGGTGGAAAATTCAAAATAAAAAGCTTTTATTTATAATGTAAATTCGATTATGAGAAAAATTTAGTTACACAAAATACATAAAATATAAATGAAAAGCATTCTAAATCGCAATACATATAATAATTTTCATTTACCCATAAATACTCAAAAGAAAATTGTTTGTGGAAAAATTTTCTTTATATATATATACTTATGTATAATATTGAACAGTAGTGGAAAGTTCAATTATTACAGTGACTATGTATAAGTAGAAAAACATTTTTTTTGGTTTTTCTTGATTTTGCATAGATTATTTTTATTAGTTTCCAATGATTTTCCTAGAAATAAATCCAACTACTTAAGTGAAATTTTGTTCAAAACGTTATGATATAATATTCGAGTAAACAAGGAATCATGCACCTAAAAATATGCAATTATAAAATTATTAAAATATTTATATTATCATTATGTAAGAAAATGATTGTGGAACATTATTCAGCTTGCAGAGCACAAAGTTACTGTATAAATAAATGAAAGGAAAATTAGTTGAAAAATTAACACACAACTTGCAATAAATCGATTAAAGGACTTCAATTAATTCCCATAATTATCAAATTCAGTAAACTTTGCTCATATTTTGACTATTGTAATAAAATTTCATCCATTTTCTCATAACTATTTATAAATTATATCCAAGCTTACATGTGCCGAAAATAAGTTTAATTTCATTTTTAATTTACAAAAATGTTTGTAGCCACATTTTAAACTATAAAAATATCCAAAAGAGAGGAAACCATTTACCTTTCCTCATATAATTTTCCCAATATCTCGGGAAAATACAATAAGTATCTCACAAAAAAATACTAATACTACTCGTCGTCGTCGTCGTAGGTCGGAATTTCGTAAAATGTATACCAGAGAGAAAAACTCGGTCACATACACATACTTACACAAAGTTTGTTTTGGTATTTTTGACAATACAAAAAAAACCCAAACATTTTTTTTTAGCTTTTTATGTAAAGGAAAAACTTGAAATAAAATAAAATTGAAAATAAAAGTTTTTCTTTATAAGTATATACATAATTTTCCTCTACAAGAAAAAAAAACTCGAAATTCCTTCAACAAATATAAAGAAAAACAACGCTGGGATTTGTGATTGTGCAAGGAAAAAGAGATGCGCGTGGCTAGAGCTTTAAAGAAAATATTTTGTGTGTACCAATTTTTTTTTTTTGATGGAAAAGTAATTTTTCATATGTTTTCATTCAAAAAAATGAAAAAATGATTTTCCATCAAAAAAAGCTTTTTTTATGTTTGTAAGTACAAGTGTACTGAACTGATTTTTAGGGCTTTTTTTTTTTTTAAAAAATCCCTTATGTTAACGCTTTTCTGTCCATCCGTCTGTCCGATGTAAACAATAAAAACCAAATATTTCACATAGTTACTATTTTAGCGCTGAATACTAAAATATATAAAATTTTAATTTTTAAAATGTGATTTCCCATAGTTAATAATTCCAAAAAATTAGGTTTAATGTCGCATATGAAAGGTAGTAAGTAGTAGTATAAAATCACAGTCGTTATAATTTTAGTTTCTGCCACTAGAGGGTGTAACATATACTCAAAATATCATTTACAGTAGGTAATTTAAAAAAAGCCCATGTTTATAAAACTACTGATCAGTAGTTCGGCTGCGCGGCATTTTTTTTATTATTATTATGAAATTTTGTTTACAAAAAACTTTCTGTCGTTTATGATATTTTAGATTAACCTGATTGAAATTTTCTTCAATATGAACGGTAAATTTACTACAATAAATAAAATGTCCTTAGTAAAATATTTAAAGATTATTTTTCATGGAAATTTTACGCAGGGAAAATATTCCGGTGTTTTTCCATTTTATATTAGATCTTAAGATTGGTTTTTGAATTGCAATTTAATTTTACTTTGCTTGGAAAATTGAAAATATCGACTATATTTATTAAGTAAACGAGTATAGGAAAACTCATTTGACGACTATAATACACTAAAAGTGGTGTGCTTATTGTGAGTAACATGTTGTACATTTCGGTTACGTAAGTAACTAGCAGAAGACTAGCAAAATTTTTGATTATTGTAAAATATTATGAATAGGATTATTGAAGAGAAGCCAAAAAAAATTCACAATTAGTCTTGTAATTTTAACTTTTGCCAATTTCGTGAACTGAAAGCTAAGTAAACTTTCGAAAAAATCTTATTTATCACGCTCAAAGTATATGCAAAAAAAATACTGGCAAAAAATCGAATTAACCATCTTTACTCGCCTCGCAATCTCAGGTTTAGATCATTTATGAGGAATCTTTGAATTCAGTTTTCATTTTTAACTGACAAAAGTGATGTGATGATTATATACACGAGAAAAATTCACCATATAAATAAGTTATACAATTTACCCACACTCCTTTCATTATATAAGAATTATTACTGCACCAACACAAAAAAAAGGATATCCGTTCTTGTTATTTAATTTTCCCAATTTATACACAAAAAACCTATATAACTAATAACCCAAACAACAAAAATTCTGATCTAAATATTAATACTACTTATACTTATATACCATCATAATTTTGGGAAACAATAACGTAATTCACATCCGTACTGCATCTTCATCCGTTTTACTGCAATCACCAGAGACATAAACTAAAAACAACATAATGAAATATAATTTCAAGATAAATATATATAATAAAAAAAATGCATCAGAGCAGCTGGTAACCAAATTTCTTGCAACATAGAAATATTTGTTGTTTTTATTAGAGGTAGGCAAAAAAAAAACAAAAGAATTCGGTGAAACAAAATTTTCTATTCAAAATTGAAAATAAATTTTAGAATTGTTTCTATCTCTCTAAACTATACTACGATGACCTAAAAGTATAATTCTGTCTAGTTCATATAAGAGTTATTATGATGAAAAATAATAGGACATGTGTTTTTAAGGATTTATATAACTTACAACTAATAATAAATGTTTGTTGTAAGTATACTCGTATATTAGAATTAGAATGTTATTTGCGGCAGAAATTTCTTCTAAAATAAATAACCACATTTTAGTGATTTTAATTTTCAAGAAAAAAATATCCACAGTAGAAAAAGGTATTTAAGTAAATGAAAATTTTGTTAAAGATACGTGGAATACTTATACGTAAAATTAAAAAATGCATATTTTGGATATAAAATCTATCTGTCTATCTAAGTATCTACACTTATATTTTCTATAACAGAAAATCAATTCTGTCATTCTGTCAGAAGAACCTTCTTCTTAAGTGATTTAAGTATTATAAATGTTTCCTCTTGATGTAGCTTAGATTTTAAAATCTTTTCCATTATTACATTCTGCTTAATCGCTTTCATTAATGACACAAAAGCAGCTCATCCTCATCTTGCTAAACAGTTCATTATTTCCTTACTCTGATGGGCACTTGCATTTGCATTATAATTCTGGATATTTATCAATTAAGGACATATATATATATGGAAATATTGGAAAAATTCCTATATATTCAAGGAAAGTTCAATTAAAATTTTACTTGGTACTCTATAACAAAAATCTTAAAGATCAAAATTTTCTTTTAAAAAATTAGTTAACACTTGACTGATGTGGTCAAACCCACAAATTACACCAAAAAATTGTCGCAAAAATACTAAGTTAATTTGTATATTTAATTTGAATCTAAAAGTTAATAAAATAAATAAATAAAATTTTACGAATTAATTTCGACCTTCCTTATAATTTTTCTACCCAAAAAAAAAACGAAATATACTTATTTTTGTCATAAATTAATTTTTTTTCCCAAGTAAACAAAAATTACCAAAACAAAAAATTTCTCTGTACACATTTTTTGAATTTCAACAAAAAAAATGTAGAAATTTTTAATAAATAATTTATTTCACGTTTTCCTATAAAAATGATAGAAAAAGACTATACTTATATTTTATTGATTTAAAAATAATTAAGAAAAATGTAAATTAAAATAACATCTGCTCGCTCTCTTGTCAACAGTTTTTTTTTCATATATGTATACTTAAAATTTAATTTTATATACTTTCAAGATTATTAATATTTCGTCCAAATAATAAAAATTGTTTATTGTATATCAAAGCAAATTATGATGAATAACACAATTAAGTGCTAGTTATCATTTTTTTAAAAAGTATCCGGACGTTAAAATGGTACACAGATCATATAAGTACATAAACAACCAATATAATTCAATTGAGTGTGAAATTAAATTTAAATTGTTTATTATACATATTAGAATTATTAAAATATTTATTGTATATACCATATTATTAATTGATTACTGAAATTTTTTATTATGTTGATTTAGCATAATTTCGAAATTAGTAAGACATAAAATATTTGTGCGAGAATGAATCGAAAGCGAGTATATTTATTAAATCAAATGTGAGACGTTGCAATAAGTTCGCTGGTTTGGTTAATTCTTTTTGAACCATTGAACTGACCCAATCTGATGGTTTAGTTAAATTAAATAATGTTATTTAACAAGGGCGAGATAAAGGTCGTAAATCAATTTAATGATCGTTGCTAGTCGTAATTTAACTATCCCATGATTAGTATGGTATTAAAATCTGATCCAAAAATAGCCAAATTTGATAGTAAGTATATAATATCTAGTCATTTCTCTCCAACGAACTATATATTATAGAAGCCTAAAGAGGTTATGTTTTCAAATAAATGATTGGTCCCAACATCTGACAGGGACGCTGGGGTAAAATGACAGTTGGCGGACATAAATTTAATAATTAAGGCATGTACTAATTGGTGTAAAAATAGAAGTCGTGACGTCATTTCGGTTTGTAAATTTTTTTATTGCTTTCTAAGACAAAATTAAAAATTATATAAATTATAATTAATTATAAATTATCAATAAATAAATAAATTATGCAATAAAAATGATAAATTATCCAATAAAAATTTTCAAAATAACGAGTGACGTCACGACTTCTATTTTCACACCGATCAGTACATGCCTTAATTACTAAATTTATGTCCGCCAACTGTCATTTTACCCCAGCGTCCCTGTCAGATGTTGGAACACGAATTCTAACCTCTTAAGCCTTCTATAATATATAGTTCGTTGTTTCTCTCTATCAATACTTACACCTCTCCCTAATACAGGACGTACGGCGTATATCGTCTGTCAAAATCGTTTTATTTTGTATGAGAGCTCCCGAAATAAAACGTCAAAACTGGTTGTAGTACTTAATACGCCCGTAAAAATTGGAAATTCCAATTGTCGGCGTTCGTACGCCGCGTATTTCGGGAGCTCTCATACAAAATAAAACGATTTTGACAGACGCTATACGCCGTACGTCCTGTATTAGGGAGATGTGTTAAGATTTAATTTAATTTTAAATATGAAATATTTTGAAGACTGAAATAAAAAATTTATTTATCGACTACATAAATACTAGACTTTTTTTTTATTTAAGTTTATTTTATTTACCAATAAGTATTTACATTTATTCAGTATAAACTTAAGAACTTACTGAAATTATTTATTTTTAAATAATTTATTGACCCGCATAGGAGTTCTCTAAATTAAATTGTTTATCAAATTATAATAATTTATATTTTGCATTTTAGGATATCTATTCATTTTTACTACTCTAGATGAAGTATCTTTCTTTTATTTTATTTTTTTTATATTAATTGAAAATTTTTTATAAAAAACAATTAAAATTTATGCCTTTTTTTATGATAAAACTTACTACTAACTTAATCCTATAAATACCCACTAGACTTATACGAACAAAATTCAATTTTAAATATTTTTTAATAAGTATTTTATAATAATATGAACATGATATAACTAATTGATTTAATTTTATAATTGACGCTTTATTAAAAAAAAATTAAAATATAAAAATTATTATAGGTAAACATAAGAAAAAAGTGATTAAGTAGCTAAAAAACCACCTGTTTAAAGAACGCACAAAGCGTTTTATTAGTCTATAAAAAAACAACAAACTTTACTCGTATGTACACGTAATTTAAACAAGTGTTTGTTTTTTTGCTTAGTACACACGGAAAATCAACATTTTTTTTATTTATAATTATTTACATTTTTCAAGTTCGAAAGGTTTAATTTTTAAATATAATTTAAGTTAACATAACAAATTAAAAAATATATTTTATCATTTTTAATGGGAGTTTTCTGTTTCTATAGAATTTATAAGTTTATATATAGCAAAATTTAATAATACTTATAGCTGAAATGAAAATCATTTTCCTTTAAAGTATCAAAATAAAATTGATAAAAATTTAGACTTATAAATGAAAACAAAAATTCTTAAATGTTTTTTATGTGGATAGTAAAAATTTGAATAAGTAATATAAAATTTCATATATAGCTACTTACTTATTGATTTATTATTTCGAATTTTATTATTGTGACGTTTATAAGATTCTGTTTTACGATAAAAAATATTAATAATTTTTTTTGTTCAATAGGGAATTCCAGATTAAGAAATAAAAATTTATGATAAGAAAGTAAATAGCAAAAAATAAAACAGAACGAATTTCTTGACGAATTTATATATACATATGTAGGTATATACTATTATAATATCGTGAGCATAGGGTCGAATTAATATTCTAGGGTAGAATTTTATTGTGAGGCATATTGTAAGGATATCTTTGTAGTCAATTTGGTGAATGTTATACTATTTTGTAAGTGTTCGATATTACTGCCTGTATAATCCATATTTTATGACTAACCATTCCAGGCAATTATTTGTCTTCTTCAAGTAGCCTTTTATAGAATATACTTAGTATATAGGACTTCAATCTTCAGCTATTCATAGTCATTTAGTGACTCTCCTAATTCACCATTCTTGAAATATATTATCGTTCGTTGATATTTTATTGTCTTACAATGAATATGAGTCGATTGACTATAACTGGAATATGAAGTAAATTTTTCAAGAGGCATTCGTTTGTTAGGGCTTGTAATGTAAGACCCATTCCAAAGTTATATTTAATAATTATTTGGGTATATACCTTTTTCAGGCAATTTATGAGTCCCCAAATGCAGCCCAGTCTTGAGAAAACTATGACTTTAGTTACGCTAAATCTTACTATAATTTGTAGCAAAACGAAGCGTAAAATATATTAATTTTTAATTATTTGTGGAAAAAATTGTTTATTCACTAATATTTTTTTAATGAATTAAACAACTTTTTAATCTCTCCTCGTTTTAATACCAAGATTATTTGCTTAAAATTATCATATATTATAAATACGTTGCAAAAAACACGTCATATCCTCGCAACACCAATATATAAAAATACAATTATTTATTTTCACGTTTTCAAAACCCCCCATTCCATACTTACTTACTTACTTAATATTTAAAGTTTATAGAAAATAAATTATTAATATAATTTCCAATTAATTTCTTATCAATTTTAAATTTGTCCACGATTTTTTAACTCAACTCAAACAAAAATTATTACGAAATTTTTTATCAAGACATTTTCTTATCTTTCGATTTTTATTAATCCCCATTTATAGTCTCACATTTCCTCTTCGTCTTTTTTTTTAGCTTGTCAACATCTTTAAAATTATTTAACATAAAACTTTTGATTATTTAATATAAATATTTAAATGTTTATTTTGTTGTCTATGCTTTTTTATAATAAACTAGTTTATTTTTGTTTTTATAAATATATTCAATATTAGTCGGTCACTAGTTTATAGTTTACACACATTACACACATATGAGAAATTGTAAGAATGAAAATAAAGTAGTTTTATGGACTATTTTTTTATGAGCTCATCATTAAATCATTATTTCTCTTTCTTTTTTTAATTGTGGTTGATTTTCGATTTGTGTTTATATTATTGGATTTTTATAAAAGTTTAACTTAACACTTAACTATAATTTTTTTTATTTCTCCTTGGTATTAATTTATAAGAAAATTATTGAATTTATAAACTAAAAATAAAGTTTCAATTATTGAAAATGGAAAAATTGTAATTATTAGTAATTAAATAGAAAATAATATAAATCGAATTTTTTTCGATGATTAATTGTTAATGAAATTGATGTATAGAATTAAAGGGGGTATTTTCGAACTCAGTCCCAAGTTGGAGGAGATGACGATATGGTTGCTTTTAAGCACTTGAATTCAGACTAACTTAGACCTAAATTAGCGGATATGTGGACGGTTGAGTTAATCATTCAAATGACTAACATTATTTTGGTATACAAAATTTTGTTCATTGAAGCATTTAGTTTTTCATGTTTACCGGTTGACTAGTTAAATCAGTGCTTGACCATATAATATCAATGGAGTTAGTAGAATCCCCCATTTTACCTTTAAATTAAAAATTTTATTAAAGTACACATAAAACTTATGCACACATATACGCACCTGTCAGACTGAATTGTAAAGGAAATTTTGTTTTACATGTAATTTTATTTATTTTGGGAAAGGAAAAAACCCAAAGAGGAAGATATATATCTCTTTATTTACTTATAATTTTTAATTAAATTATTTTATTAAGTATTTGCTTACCGTAATTACACCATCTTTAATCGTATTCCGATTTCTAATCACCATGCCAATTGGTTTTTTCATAAATATTTTTGGCATTTTTAATTTATTTATACGACGAAACCACCACTTAATTTTGATTTTTATTAATTTAAAACACTTTTTTATTACACAAATTTTTTCTTAATTTTTTTTTTAATAAAAATAAAAATAATTTTTTTTGTCACTTTCAAGGTGGAATTTTATATAAATAAAAAACAGAAAAATAAAAAAAATAACTAATTTTTTTTTAAAAATTACTTTTTTTTAATGGATGCAATTTATTTTTTTTTGCTCACACATTAGGAACGCAAAATATTTTTTTTATGTTTTCCATTTGAAATTTTTCACATTTCCTTTGTTTTTTTCTTGTATACAAAAATTCTTTAAATTTGATATGTTGTTTGTGAATATTGGCACAAACTTTTACTTAATTTAATGGAATGCATTCAATTTTGTAATTTATTATAATTTTTGTTTAATTTTTTTTTTCTGGTAGCGTTTTAACGAAATACTTGTACAAATTATTTTTTTCAATTTACTTTGCTTGATAAATTGAGCAATTCTAACTGACATTTGGAAATTGACGTTATAAAGTTTGATTGAAATGTCAAAAATATGTTACATAAAAAAAATTAGTTCAATAGTTTTTTAATAATGCTTTCCAATAAGGTAATTGCAATTTTAAAATTTTCGTTGATAGAGGGCGTGGAAGACATTTATTTAGAGAAATTTTTTGTATGATTTGATTGAGTGAACTATAAGAAGGAGTAAAGGATTACTTAAACTTAATATGATTCCGATTAATTATTTTGGTAAGCCACCCAACAAAAATTCTGTCTTGCATGACCGACCCAAGACATGTCACTAGTATGTCTTGGGTAATTTAAAATGTGTTAGAAAGAAAGAGATAGGTATACAATATTTTTCGAAATAAAATATTTCATTATATGCGATGGTAAGGCCTCTAGTGACTATTACAAAAACTAAAAAAAATTCTATTTTTTGTATATCTTTTTTATTCAGTGTCAGACAGTAATGTATTGTATTTGTCTTGCGGAAAAAAAATTGTCAATTTCTTTAATTACATTTTTTTCAGTCATATTTTGACTTATAATTATTGTTAAAAGTTTTTATTGATTAGTTTGTAATGTATTTTATTAGTTTTTAAATAAAAAATAGTGATTTTCATATATAATATGATTTTTTTTTTCACAAGGACAAACATAATACACGTCTTGCCAGACAAACCCAAGACACGTCATGCAAGACAGACCCAAGACATGTCATGCAAGACACACCCAAGACATGTCATGCAAGACAAACCCAAGACATGTCATGCATGACGACTTGTGACATTTGTATGGCGATGTCAGCAGTCTGTCTTGGGTCTGTCTTAAAGACATGTCTTGGGTGATTCATGGGTATGTCATTGAAGACATGTTTGCTGGGAACCCAACAAAAATTCTGTCTTGCATGACCGACCCAAGACATGTCACTAGTATGTCTTGGGTAATTTAAAATGTGTTAGAAAGAAAGAGATAGGTATACAATATTTTTCGAAATAAAATATTTCATTATATGCGATGGTAAGGCCTCTGGTAACTATTACAAAAACTAAAAAAAAATTCTATTTTTTGTATATCTTTTTTATTCAGTGTCAGACAGTAATATATTGTATTTGTCTTGCGGAAAAAAAATTGTGAATTTCTTTAATTACATTTTTTTCAGTCATATTTTGACTTATAATTATTGTTAAAAGTTTTTATTGATTAGTTTGAAATGTATTTTATTAGTTTTTAAATAAAAAATAGTGATTTTCATATATAATATGATTTTTTTTTCACAGGGACAAACATAATACACGTCTTGCCAGACAAACCCAAGACACGTCATGCAAGACAGACCCAAGACATGTCATGCAAGACACACCCAAGACATGTCATGCAAGACAAACCCAAGACATGTCATGCATGACGACTTGTGACATTTGTATGGCGATGTCAGCAGTCTGTCTTGGGTCTGTCTTAAAGACATGTCTTGGGTGATTCATGGGTATGTCATTGAAGACATGTTTGCTGGGCACCTAAAATCCTAATTCACCGATATAAGTAATAAAAATTACATACTAACAAATATTATTCAAGAAAACAATTATAAATTGTCATTTTTTGTCGATAATTTAGTTCGAATTGGATTTTGTCGTTAATACAGTTCTAGAGAAAAAAAAATGCAAAAAAATAAACGAAAAGAAGAATGTCAAAAATAATTAAAAATTTGACAAGTTGATAAAAATTTCTTCCGTGAGAATCAAAACAAAACAAAAGCGGCAATTTTTTTTGTTATTTACTAAAAGGTTCTAATTTAAAAGAAGCTTACTATGAATTTAGAACTTCTAGAATCATTTGGCCAAAACTATCCTGAAGAATTTGATGGATCATTGGATTGTATTTCTTTAGCAGTAACATGTGCCTTTAACAAATATGGAACACTATTGGCAGTTGGATGTAATGATGGTCGACTTGTTATTTGGGATTTTCTAACAAGAGGAATAGCTAAAATTATATCGGCCCATGTACATCCTGTATGTAGTTTAAGTTGGACACGTGATGGTCATAAATTATTATCAGCTTCAACCGATAATAATGTATGTATTTGGGATGTTCTTAGTGGAGACTGTGAACATAAATTTCGTTTTCCATCCCCAATACTAAAAATTCAATATGATCCACGTAGAGAGAATCGTTTTCTAGTTTGTCCAATGCGATATGCTGCTGTTTTAGTAAAAGTTGGTGATGCACATAGATGTTTACCATTAGATAATGATGGTGATTTAAATATTGTAGCATCATTTGATCGACGCGGCAAACATATTTACACTGGAAATGCAAAAGGTAAAATATTAGTTCTCGATGTTGAAACATTAGATATTGTTGCTAGTTTTCGTATAATTGTTGGTACTTCAAGTGCTACAGCTGTAAAAAGTATTGAATTTGCCAGACGGGGTGATGCATTTCTTGTAAATACATCAGATCGAGTTATACGGGTTTATGATTCAAATGAAGTTGTAGCATTAGGAAAAGAGGGTGAACCAGAACCAATACAAAAATTACAAGATCTTGTTAATAAAACAACATGGAAGAAATGTTGTTTTTCTGGTGATGGTGAATATATTTGTGCTGGTAGTGCTCGTCAACATGCTTTGTATATTTGGGAGAAATCAATTGGTAATTTGGTAAAAATTTTACATGGTACAAAAGGTGAATTATTATTAGATGTTGTATGGCATCCAGTTCGACCAATAATTGCAAGTATTAGTTCTGGTTTAGTATCAATATGGGCACAAAATCAAGTAGAAAATTGGTCAGCTTTTGCACCAGACTTTAAAGAACTTGATGAAAATGTTGAATATGAAGAACGTGAATCTGAATTTGATATTGAAGATGAGGATAAATCAGTTGATTTAAATGCTGAAGATAAATACGATGAAGAAGCTGAAGTGGATGTATTAAAAGTTGAACCAGTTGCAGCATTTTGTAGTTCAGATGAAGAATTCGAAGATGAAAATGCATTACAATTTTTACCAATGGCACCAGAAGTTGAAGATCCTGAAGATGGATGGGCAGCACAAGAAGGTAATGAAACAACAGTACAAAAAGATAGTAGCATGGATGGTGGTACAATGGCATCATGTTTAGCAACAGCTGGTACAGATAGTGGTGGCTTGCCAGTTGCTAAAAAAAGAAAAACAATGAATTATGACATAAGTTTACCCGATGCTCCAGTCGAAGAAGCTCATCCATTTCTAGCAAATAAAAATAATAAAGATAAATTACCGGTCAGCGGAAAAAAAGGTGTTGGTCGACCGAAAAAGTAAATTTTAAGTAGTTTTAAATTAGATTAATATTTTATATAAAAAGAAATTAAATTTTGTAACCTGAAAAGAAACAAATGAAGAATAAAAAAAAAAAACTAATTATAACTTTCCAATATTTTATTAAATTTTAGTTTTGTTAATGAAAGATATTAACAAGTACTCGAATTTTCTGTTTTACTTTAAAATTTAGTTTCTTAGAAACAGATGAAAATATATTCAATATATTTTTTCGATGACAGAAAATAATGAATTAAATCAAAATTATTAAAAAATACATCAAATTATGTAAAATATGAAAACCATTTGAACCATATGTAATAAAAAAATTAATTGTTGTCCTCATCTTCTTCATCAGATGCGTCACTTACTTCACTTTCACTTTCATTCTCCTTCTCTTCTTCATCGGAAACCTTTTTTTCTACTTTTATACCCTTTCCTACTACTTTTATAACCTTGTCTTCTACTTTTATTACCTTGTCTTCTACTTTTATAACCTTTTCGGCCTTCTTAAGTTTCTTCTTGTTAACTACTTCTGGTGCAATTTTATTATCTCCGTCATCTAAACCATTAGCACGTTTACGTTTTTGATTCTCATTATTTTCATCTTTTATCAAGCGTACCATGCTAGCGTTGTTAGTAAATTCAAATTGTTTTAAAATTTTATTTGCTTGTTCTTTCAATTTACTTAATTTATCTTCTCTTGGACCAATTATATAAGGTGTCTCTTCTAATGGTTTACCCATATTTATATAAATTGGTAATGATGATGTACCTTTCAAATTAATACCTAATGTCATATTTCTGATATTTGGTAACCCACCCGGATAAGTGGTTTTTAATTGATCAATAATATGTATAACATTATCAGCTATTTGTCCAGGTGTCATTTTATGTGTACCTACAGCAATTGTTATTAAATTTCCTTTTTGTCCTTGTTTGTAACAAGTTTTATATAAAGCTTTTCTAATTTCAGTTTTTATCAATTTTGGATTACCCATACGAACAGCATAAGGAGTACAACGAGATTTTGATGAAAATATCTAAAAAAAACAAAAATACAAAATAAGAATTGAAAAAAAAAATTGCTTTGCTTGCAAATTATTAACTTACTTTTCCTAAAAATCCAACAACATGACCAACAATTGCACCATCACACAAATAATAATCATATAAATTTGCTAATTTGTTTTTCATTTCAAATGTTGAATATTCAGTTTTTAATTGATTAAATGACATTACATCTTTAATACCTTCTACACCATTTTCTTTCAATAAATCTTGATAATGTTGATTTGTTGGTTCATAATCAACTTTTAATCCACGTTGTAAATCTTTAACAATCAATAAAGTATCCTCATCAGCAATAGAATGTTTAATCTTTCTGTAAAAAAAAATTTAATTAAATTATAAAACAGAAAAATTAAAACACTTTTACTTACAATTTAACCATACGTTTTGGAAGGCTTGGAATTTTAAAACAAGCAACATTTAAATTATATTTATAATCACTGAAAATAGAATTTTTCATTTTACTCGTTTCATTTTTCACCAATTTATTCAAAACTTGTATAATTCTCTTAATTTTATCCTGTTTAATAATGCTATTGAAATGTGCTTGATCAAATGGTGGTGCTGCTTCTAATGATGGCACCAATTCACCTTCTTTTGGAACTTTTTTCTTTTGAAATCTTTTAGCAAATTTCGACTTTTTAATATTTTTTGGAGAAGTAACAGTTTTAGATTGAGCAACTTTTTCTGAATTACTTAATTTGGGATTTTTATCACTATCGCCGATTTGTAATTCTTTTGATTTGTTATTCTTTTTTAACAATGGTTTAATAACTTTTTCAGTACTTGATGATTTAAATTTCTTGACAACTTTATTTCGAGATGATTTTGTTGTAGCTTCTACTGAATTTCTATATGGCTTAGGTATTTTTTTATTTTTTTTCTCTGTTTTAACTAAATCTCCTTCAGACATTTTACTTTGTGGTGTTGTAGATAATTTTGATACCGATTTTATTTTCTTTATTGGTTTCAGGTCATCCTTCTTAATATCAGACTTAACCTTACTTACTTTCATCGACACGTTTTTCACTTTTTTCTCCAATTTCTTTACTTTTTCACCACCAGAAGGCTTTACATTTATGGGCTTCTTACTTTTCAACATTTTCAATATAATTTGTAATTTTCAAATATTTTAAAAATTTGAAATTTCGCATAAAAAATTTAATATTTGATTTGTATAACCAATAACGTGGGTCGCAAAAAAACAAAAATATATTTATAAAATGTCTGCTGACAGTTTTGAAAATGACTTGTTGACATTGACATTGACAGGCAGTATAATTTTTTCCCCCAACAAACAGATAATTTCAAATTCGTAAGTATTCTGAATTTAGTATCTTGCGATAATTTTGACTTTCGATATTTTCGACTTTCTAATATGAATGAAAAACTTTCGATAGTTTTTCATTCATATTAGAAAGAGGAAAAAATTCTCGAAACAAATTAAAAGTCGAAAGAAGATTTCTCAATATTCCCGAAAGTGGCAAGGAATTTTTTTCACAAAAATCATGAAAAAATATACTGTGTGAAAGTCGTCATAGATTCGAATTGTACCCGCCTGTACATTATGTGATTTTGATGTTCACACATAGGTGTTGGCAAATCTGCAGTTTATTCTTTTCATTTTATCTTAATCTGCAAATATTGCTAATAAAAAAAGTAGAATCAACAAATTGCACAATCCTATCTGAACATTCTTAAGGTGTGTTTTTTATTTAAATATATAGATCGATCAGATTTTTTTTAATCTGAAATCAGACTAATATCCGACTTGTGGAATAAAAAACAGGTTTCAGATTTTTCAGATTAAACTTTTTTCAGTGCTACCAGATAGTAACGAAAAACAATAAAAAATATAGGCTGGCACTTCTGAATTACTTAATTGTCCGATTATATTATTACATTACAATTATATTATTTATGTATTATAATGTATCTTATACCAAACTCATTAAAAAAATATATTTACTATGCTTTGAAGTGTTTTCATTAACACTTTCATCCTCTACCTCTATTAATTCTTTTAAATTATATTCCATTTCTTCAAACAAAGACACTATTTTTGCTTATAAAAATAAAAATTATTTCATTATTGAATATTAATTTTTCTTTTTAATATCAATAAACATCATAAAGAAAATATATTTTAAATTGAAGTAAGCTAAAATTTAAAATTATTAATTAAGTTAGCCAGAAACAGAAATAAATCTGAAAAATCTGAGAAAATAGTCCGATCAAAAAAATCAATATGATTAATCTGAGATTGGAATAAAAAACAGGCATTCAGATTGATCAGATTAATCTAAGCGGAATAAAAAACACTTTCATAGAAATCAGATTAATAAGATTAATCTGAGCAGTTTTTATTCCTGCACCTTTAATTAAAAAAAAAATATTTTTAATAATTCCGAATACCGAACTCTTGAATACGAAATTCGAATGTTAAAAGATTGCTCATCTTGTGTTTGTTGGGTATTTATATTTTTATTGACACTTTGCCTTTGCGTGCAGCGTGCCTGCCTGACGCTGGCACTGGCAGGGCAGTCGTTTATTTAGCTGAAAAACACTTGATTTTTTTTAGTTCAATTTTCGAGATACAAATATTTTTTTTATTAATTAGTTGAGTTCGTCGCAGTCGGGTGGTGTTTTTTCATTTTTACTTATATTATCTATTATTGTTTTCGCGAAGAATTTAAAGTTTTTATTTTTAATTTATAGAAATAAAGAATTATAAATTATTTTGAAATATCGAAAGTTGATTATGTGCATTTATTTTTATTAAGTTTTAATTTTATTTAATAAATAAAATTTCCAATTAATATAAAATAAAAATAATAGAATTAATTTAAAGCAGAAAAATATAAAACAAAGTGGTTCAAAGTATATTTTTTTTCTTTCGTTTTGTAATAAAAATATTAATTAAATAATTTTTTTTTTAAATAACAGAAGGAATTTTTTCTTTAAAAAAAAATTTTGTGCTAAGTTTTTTTTAGTGTTTATGTAATTTCTAATATTATAAATAAATTATTTGCATTTAAAATAATATAAAAATATTTTGGAATAATTTTTTGTTGTTGGAATATTAAAGAAACTAATTAAATTTAGGTATGTAAAAATTATATTTTTAAAAATAATATTTAATAATTATAATATTTATTAATCAAATCTTTTATATATTTCGAAAATAAATAACAAAATGAAATGAATTTTTATTATTTATTATTATTATTTTTCCCATTGGAAATAAATTTCACAAGATTTTATTATTATGATGCTATTATAGCTTTTATTTTTGGGATGTGAACGAATACAGTGATGAAAATGGATTTGTGTTGTACGTAGGTTGGAGTTGGAGGTTGGAGGGAGCCGTTTTGCTGACGTTTAAAAATTTGAGTGGTGTAGGTTAGTGGGGTTCGCGTTTACAATTGTTATTTATGTGTAAAGGTTTGAATTTATGAGGGTAATTTGGATTAATATTAACTTTTAGGGTGAATTTATGGAAAAACTGAAATTTAGTTAATTTATAACTACAGCATAAATAAATCATCATAAAAGAAAACGACAATTCTCTATATAAAAATAAAAATTGTATTTTAAAATTGTATTATTGTATTTTATTTAATATTTGATAGATATTTGAGAAATTGGCCAAATATCGGTATTTGTAAAAGACTTCGAATTATATCCTAAGTTTATTTCTCTTTAGGTTTTGGGTAGATCCCTACACCTAATAGGAATAGGAAGAATTTTTCTTCTCGACAGAATGAATGTCATCCTCTTAATTTTAATATTCCGAATCCGAAGCATAATTTAATGAAACTACTTATATAATGGTTTTGACCTACACAGCATTCCCCCTAGTAATAAAATAACTTTGTAACTAACTACATGACCTCAAAGGTTAAAGTGCCATCAATGCCGTGGCGGTAAATTGAACCAATGACATGTATTAGTATCATAAACTAAAATATAATCCAGATTTGATGTATCTAAATATAAAATTGTTCTGGTTCTCCTCAGCAAAATATAATAATTTAATAAAAATTTATATATATTTAATTTTCAATTTAAACTTCGTTTTGTATAAGAAATTTCAATTTAAGTCAACGACCTCTGCTTTATCTTGACTTAACGACAACGTCATTTACAATTTTACCTTTTAATGATAAATCAGAAAATGAATAAATTACAAAATTCGAAAACAAAGAAAAATTATGGGAATCAATAATTATTGTTTAACTTTCAATAATTATTAAAAAGAATAATTTTTAAATATCACATCAAAACTTTCCCACTCCAAAGTTTAACTAATAAATTTCGGAATAATAATTTTTAGCTAGTGAAATTATTTTTCCAAGAGTGCGAAAATCACACTTGTTGCTTTTTTTTTAATATATATAAGTACATAAGATATTACTTGCTAATTTGTTTTTATAAAAAATAATAATAATAATGAATTTAATTGATTGTTCAATTGGTAACACAATTTTTTGCTTAATTTTTTACACAACTTTAATTTCGACTTAAATTTAACTTTTTTTTTTGATTACCCAAACATATTTTGTAATTCTACAATAATTTAAATTTTTATAAGTATATATTTTCAAATAAACTTTAATAATTTTATTAATTTGTTGATTGTTTAAATTTTATTAAGCATAAAAAATATAACCGTGTTTAAAAATCATTTAATTAGCGAATGTTCAGCTATCTATAATACTATATAGTATAATTAAAATGACATTTAATAGCGACGTGTTGTCTATGCTGAGTAATATGATATCTAAAAAAATATGGTTTGCAAAAGGTATTGTACATTATCGCTACAGAAATTCTTAATTATAGTAGACTAATAGTAGAATTTTATGATTCTTTGTACATTTTTTTATCTAGAAATAGAACCAATTTTATTAAAATAATTTGTTGAAAAATTATTTCGATATTCAACGAATAAGAATTCTTTATAATTAAAGTAAATTTTTAAGATTTATAGATAAATTTCATGTACTTATAGAATAATAATTAGAAATTTTTGAAATTAAAGAAAAGCAAAATGAGCATAATTTTATATAATTTAGATTCGAAACTCATAAATTTTATTAACAATTTCTTTTGAATGTTTAAGTAATAAAAAGTTCAATTGCTTCCTAATATAAATTCCAAAAACGAAAAAATACCCAAAAATACTTAGCATTAAATGAATTTGAAAATTTACCAAAAATTTAAATTCAAATATTTTTCTACTTCCTAAAATCTGATAAACAAAAAAACAATTTCATTTCTAAAAACATTTCTTAATTAAATTTATAAATTTATCATTTAAGTAAGTTAGTGTACAATTATTTAGTTTATGATATTTTTAACTTTTTGACTTTGTTTTTTTCGACGTTTTATTTATTGTTTACAAATTTTATTTACAAATTTGAATGTTGTCCATAAACGCTGACCAAATCGCACTTTAAACTTTCTGTTTCAATAATGTTAACAGTGTTAAAAAAATTATCTACAAATCTAAATAAAAACTCTCACTAACTTTGAGCATAAAGTTTCAGTCTCTTCTCTATCTCTAAATAAGTATTTTATCCCAATAAATTAATGTTGTATTTGTATTAATAACAATGGATCATAATAACAATAATAACTACCGCATTATTACACATTTTTTCCATTTGTGATATGAATTGATAATTTAAATTCATTTAAAATAAATTGTACATTTCATATGGCATTTACACTATACTTATTACAATATGGAAACAGATTTCAAAATGGATGCTAACAAAGGTGTTTGACAGAACACAGTAGTGGCAATTGTTTTAGAGAATGTCAGGAAAACCTCTAAGAGGTAGCCTAGGCCCAATTCGGGCTGTTGCGCCAAAAGAAGAAGAAGACGTTTAATCCTAGAAATCTTCAGAAGCATCTTCTCTGTCCTGATTTAAATTGAAATCCTACTCAATTGATTTCATTTCGGAAATGGCCCATTTAAAAGTTTGTCATTGAACTGTAAATGACCCGATATATACTGTAGGATAAACGAGTGAATTAGATTAACGATGTATTACTACAATTAAATTAAATTAATTAATAAGTAGACATACAATTATGTAAATTTTAGAATTATAATTAATTTCCATCTACATAAACATTTTTCCATTTTGTTAGCTTATACTGTAAATACCATATTATTCAGTATTTTTATGACAGAACAAAAAAAGAATATTTAAACAAAGAAAAATTAAATTCAAACTAAAATAAAAAAAATTCCAAAGTTCCAATCTCCACTGTTTTGAATATTTGTACATGTAATTTAATTTTTTTGTTTAATGAACAATTTAATTTGTTTAATTTGTATTTTTACTTATCTTTTCATAAATTTATAAATATTAAATTATTACTCAATTATCAAATTAGGAAAAATAAAGTTAAAATTTTAAAAAAGTAGGTAGAGAGATTAACAAACCTAAAACGAAAATGTAAAAACTTTCACGGTATATTTATTTTTGTTAAAGTTACAATCCAAAAAAATTGAGGTCAAAAAACCGCAAAACGAAGAGGAAAATAGTAGATTTGAAATACATACAATATATACTTTATTAACCCTTTGGCGGGCACAAAATTTTTATGAAGGTTTATAGGGGGACACTTGCGGTATTTCTGGTATATTTGGCGCAAAACAATATTCATTGAAAATACTTCCAATGGGACACCAATTTTATTTATATGTGTTCTAAGGGGACACAATATATTTATATGTGTTCTAAGGGGACACAATATATTGAATTCTAATATAAACTTTATGAAAACGAAAACGTGATATCACGTCTTGGCTTTATTACGGTTTTGAAAATTGACGTGATATCACGTCATGTCCCACGAGAAAACACCCCATAACGTGATATCACGTCCTTGTCCGCCAAAGGGTTAAACATAAGTAAATATGCTTGAGTCACTTTCACAAAAAATAAACTATGTTATCACAATTTTTTTGGTACCAAAAAAATTTTTTTTTTTACTAGGTCGTTGAATTATAATGTATATAATTTTTTTTATTTTTGGTAAAATAATTTGATATTTTGAAAAATTAAAAATTATTATTATGAAATATATATATATATGTATTTATATATTTTCATTATGTGGGATGATAGATTAAAAAATATTATGTAATTGTCAAAAAAAATTGTATTTTTATGAGTTAAGGATTGTACAATATTTTTTGGAAAAAAATTGTGCCTTTGATAGTACAAAAGATTTGATAGTACAATATTTTTGGGAAGACACAAGACTGTCTAACATTATATAATGAGGAAAATATATGTTCTCGAGAGTCTATGGAAATTGTTGAAATTCCAATAAATGCGTTTCATATTTGTCGTCATGAAATTAACGTCAAATGTCCAAAGGTTTCGAATTTTCAATATAAGTATAGTTATTTATATAATATCTAGACAAGCTTTGTTAATGTATACGATCCTTTATTTAAATTATTTTAATTCTACTAGCTATAAGTATATTATACTATGAAACTACATTTCTGTGCAAGTATCTCTATGTATTTACTGAACTGACTAATTCTATATTTAACTAAATCATACTTGTAAATTATTTAGTCCATCTTTTCGTTGTTAGTTAAATTAATGTTTCAATTATCAATTATTGTAAACAAAGCTATAAAGTAATAAGATATTACTGTACTGTAGTTTTCATAAAATTTAAATTTTTATCTTGTAAAATTTCCTTACTTAGTTTATTTTTTATTGCTATGTACAAGGAAGTACATTAAACAAAATTTAAGAAAATTGTTATCTATATATGCTTGGCAAATGTATAATATAATTTGTAAATATTTTCCTAAAATTTTGGACTTTGTAAATAAATAATATACTTTACTTACTTATATATTACAACAATTTTTTTCACCGTATCATTACTTGAATTTTGAAAGTCCATTACATATCTAATTTAATTTTTCGTCCTTTGATATATTATTTTAATTTAAGGCTATTTTACTCAAATTGTCCAATTATCGGTTCCATTTAATTTTAAATCAAATTTTAAATTTTATAGTTTAACTTCAATTTTCAATTCCTCGGTCATTTACTTTTCATTATATTTAAATTAAATTTTAAAATGGCAAATCAAATTTAAAATTGTCATTACATAAATTACAAATTTGTCTTTTGTGTACAACATAAATTCATTCAATTGTAATAATTTTACTAAAACTTTCATTATTATTATTATTTATACTGAATTATAAATAAATTTTTCACAATTAAACTTTCCCAACTCATCTGTTCCCAACCCTTTTCCGAATATGAAATACATACATAAAAAATATTTTCATTTTTAATTTCACTTTTCCGGCCAACCGGACAGAAACGCTTCATCAAATAAAACAAACAGAATTTCTCAGATATGATTAGTAAAATTTAGTATACTTTACTGGAAAAATCACATTATGCTCATCATTTAAAATACAGCATTTATTTCCGTAACATAAAAATGAAAAATCTACATAGTAAATTACAATCATAGAAAAATAATTACATAAGTAATTATTATTATAATGCTGAAATATATTTTTAATGAATAATAAAATATGTAAAAAATATGTAAACATGAATTAAATCAAGGAAAACATTAAAAACAAAAGAAAATTTAGGTCTCATCATCAACAAGGTTACATAATTTTAAGCAAAGAAAAAAATTCTTTTCTATTTATTTTTTTTGTTGTGCAAAATGTTTGCAATTTTTTATGTGGTATGTATATATAAATATAATTTTTGTTATTCAATATTACAAGGCCGCACTTAACAATTTTTGGGTGCACTGAGAAGCAAAGAAAATTTAATAGTTTTTCTATTCCAAAGAGTTAGCACGTATACGTCTGTAAATTGGATTTTTGTAATGAATTTGTGGTTAATGTTGTTAGAGCTTTAATTTCATTGAATACATATTTTTCTATTTACTCATTCAAAGATTATGATGCAAATTGTGTAAAATTATTGTAATTATAAATTGTTACGATAATTTTATAACTTTTGGTTGACGTTTAGTGAAATGGTATAAGTAAGTAGTACTTCTAACAGAAAATTACAATAATGTTATGGAAAAATGTGAATCAATTTCCTTAAGATTTCTAATTACATATTATAATTTTATGAAATTATTTAATGCCTTTCATTGGATTCGTTATTTATGTTTATGTAATCATTATCTTAATAAGGAAATCGCGTGAATTTAATATTTATTTAAGTGGTATAAGTATGTAGTTTAAGATTATATTTCAAATTAATTTCTAAAAGAAATTCTGATAAATTGAATTTCCGAAACGGAAGGAAAATTGTGGTGACTAAAGAAATTTGATAAATATTTATTTCGGAAGAGATTTTAACTAATAATGTAATTGTTGGTTAACATAAATTAAAATATAGTTATTGTACCTAAATATTGAATTTGACAAAACTGATTTAATTTCTAATATTTCTTTTACCTTCTAGCTATAGCCTAGGTCAATCAGATGGTTTTGTGGGAAAGATAGGAAATATTTATAGATTGATTGTACATAGGACATTTCCTATGTTCCCTTATTATACTTGTTGCTTAGAAAAACTGAATGGAAAATTTGATTAATTTCACTTACTTATATCAAAGCGGCTTTGCTTATATATCATCACTGCATATTACCTAATGGTCAAGCCTGACTGTATAATTTCAAAACTTTGTTTATTCATTAATATAGAATCCAAAGTTAATAAACTATTAAAAAATTACAATCAATCTATAAATATTTCCTATTGAAGCTTTTTTTCTTTAAATAATTTTTTTATTGATTTTTTGTCTCCCCATTTTTATTTATGTTATTTAAAATAAATTTTCCATTTTTCAAATAAATGCAGTTGATATAATGAAATCTAAACCAGATTTTCTATTCTAGAATACTTATATAAATGAACAAGTTTTTCTGCTCAGTTTTAAATGGAAATTTGAAACTGTATAAAAGATAAAGCACAAAAATAATCGGCTTTTTTCCTCTTTAAACATTTTATTTATTTTCTTTTATGATATTATTAAATATTTAATTTCATTTTGTATATTTTCATTTGAATTTACGTTTTGTTCGAAATCAATATTTACTTTTTAATCCAATTGGTAAATTTTCATAAGTTCAATTTTATATATATTTAAAAAAATGTCAACCTTGCATAATCTATACGAAATTTTTACCTTATAACTTAATCTTCCTTTGCATATAAAATTGTTTGGGATTAAATTGTATCAATTTAAGTAAATTTTAGTATACATACTGAACATGTAGGATTTATATATTCAAGTTTATCTAAAGGTCAAATGAAATGACTTTTATGTAAATGACTTATGGCATATGGTTGGATTTGAATATTTTAATTTAGACGTCTGTCTGAGAAGAAATCATGCATATATGATTTTTTAGATGAAAAAATGGATCAGTATATAAATTTATCGTAGAAACTATCTTAGGTTGCACTTGTGATTTTTCTTGTCCAATTTAGATGTTGTATAATCTTTGGGTTGAATAATTTTGTAATCGTTTTGGGTTGAATAATTTTGAGAAATTCTTGAATATTCTTCAATTTCGACTTCTCTTCGTTCGTTAATTGTCAAGTTAACTATTTTACTTTTATCCTAATTTTATTAGCAATCAGAAAATACTGACTGGGTAATACTTATTGGAATAAATTTATTTCGTTCCACCTTTAGTCGTCTATAAATATATTTAATTCCAGTGTATTTCACCACTCTAAAATTATTTTATCCATGAGTTCTTTATCGCAAAATTGATAATCACGTGGATGAGTAATTGAAAATATATGCAATTAACATAATAAGTTAGTTCTTATCTGAGTGATTAAATATATTAATAGTGTTTATCTTGTACTTGTTAACTAATAAATTCTCTTTACAAAATTTTGTATTATCAATTTTACATTTTTGACCTTTTCTTTCAAACGTATATAAGTAATTACCAATTTTCTTATATATGCACTGTAGTTATGATTACGGTTCCAATGACTCTACTACTAACAAAAACTAGTTATTCAAATCTCTAAAACAAGTTATTTTGAATATATAATAAGTACCCTACGATTTAAATTTACATAAAGCTATAAAGAAAGAAGATGTTATATATAATTTTAGATTAAATTATATTTTAATATTAAAATAATAAATTTTTCTTATGGATTTCTGAAAATTTCACATTTGAATTGCTTAAATTTTTAAATTTAACTTTTATCATTTCGATAAAAGTCAATAATAAAATATTTGAACAATATATATATAATTGATTATATGGACTGTAAACATACATATATACTACCAAATTTATACGTATGCCCAACAATTTATTTTTAATTGGAGGGTTTAAACTTTGATAATTATTATCACAAGTATACATGGTAAATAATCACATTTGGTGATAATTTTTCGATTAGATTTCATCAATTTAATTAATTTTAAAAATATTTCATAATTGATTTTAAAATTTATTGAACAGAAATTATAGCCAAGCAGTCTTCAATTGCCTAAAGAACAAATAAGTAGTCGTTGTGAATTACGAAGAACTGTGTTGTGTGTTACTTACTGTGATAATTTTGGTATCCAATAAAAGATAAAATAATAATTAAAAATATAAATAAATAAAGAATATTTATAATAAACATTAAAAATTGTGAAATTATTTTAATTATTAGTTTTAGTGCAATCATAAAGAACATTTTGGATAAGATAAACAAATATCTTTATTTAAAATTTGCATTCACTTGAAAAATTATATTTGAAATAAGAATAATGGCATTTTTTGGATGTAAGATAAATGAAATATTTTTATTTAAAAAATTATTATTTCAGCAATTTATTATTAAAGTTTTATAGTCTGATTAAATTGCAATCTTATTTTGCAAATAATTTGATATTTTTTCAGGATGTTGGAATACAAAAAAAAAATTCAAATTTTCAAGATAAAAAAAAAATGTTGATTACATTTTCCAAACTAAGTAAAATCAGGGAAATCACCGATTTATTACAAAAAAAAATATATTTAAATATTTAATAAAATAATTAAATTAATAATAATTAATTTTACACTTTTTTTTTAATTCTTTTTTTTTTTTAAAGGATAAGATTAAAAATTCTTAGAAATTTTTATGCTTAAATCATTTTTTTAAAGTGGAACGAATTATTTTTTATAATTGATAAGCCAGACGATTAAGTGAATTATAGAAACACTAATATGCAGACTTAAAAAGTCGACCAAAATAAATAATAAATTAGTTTTATTATACGGTGGTAGTACAAGAAAATTTAAATTACGATTTAGCCAATTATTTTATCTTCGCTTACATTGTTTTTGTTCATTTATGGCTTCAGTTTAAATTTTCGTCTTCAAAAACAGCAAAAATTAAAGTTTAAAGGCTTCTTATATAATTTAATAATTAAATCAGTCCTTATACATAACATATACGTATATATAATGTCTCTCAGAAATTCGGGAAACTATGATTATTGGAATCTGTATATTATATGATAAATTATTAGAACTATACTTATAATCATTTTAGTCTGAGTAGTTTTAAACTAATATTAAGACGAGTGTAGTACAAATACGCGATCTATTTACTAAAATTAAATTTAACTAAAACTAAACCATGTGAGTGAAGTGAATCATTGAAATTAATATGTCTGACATGTTTTTTTTTTTTTCATTTTGGTTTTGGCAGAATTTTGCATATAATCTAATAATAAAATATAAAATTCTTAAAAATTTTTTGTTTGTTTTTGATTTGACAAAAAAAAAATTAAATTAATTTTTGCAAATAAAAAACAAACAAAATAATAATTCGAAATGAAGAATAAGAACGAAGAACCCATCATAAATTTATCTTCCACAAAGATCAAGTTACAATTTAAAATAATATGAAACGCCTCGAGAATTTTTCAATAGTAGCTAAAATTATATCTTAAACTTAAAGTGAATCTTTAAATTAAATTTTCTTGATTTCTATAAATAAAAATTGATTGTAAAAAAATTAATTAGTTATTGTTATTATTATAATTGATCATGTCACTTGCATCAAACCTCAAGGTAGCTTCAACATATTTTTTTTGCAATCAAAACATTTTATACAAAGAAAAAGATTCTTTTATGCCACTTGGAAATAAGAAACAGGTTTTTCTTGTTTATTTATTAAGTATATTAAATAATAAAAATAAATTATAAAATGACTAATGCGTTCTTTACACTATCCACATTTGATTTATGTATACTAAACGAAAATAACTGAATAATTATTTTGATTATACTTTGATTACTTTGATATTATTGTAGGATAATATATATATTAAATATCGAAAATCTTCAATTCGGTCACTTAATTCAAATAAACAGACTAAGAATTGTTGGTTTACTATTTCAAAACTGTGAAACCACTTAAAATCCTTAACAACATAGTGTGAATACCATTTACGAAAATCGATTTTAAAATATTTTACTTAGTTTTCAATAGTGTTAGATAAAAAATTCTTTTGTTTGTATATTATTTAGTCGTATCAAACGTATAAAACCTAAATACAGATACCTATAAATTTTATTATATATTTTCCTTATGTTGTTTACATAATATTGACTCAAAACTTAGACTCTATATCTATGAGTGTATTGTTTAGTTAATTTTCTGAGAATTTTTTTTTGATATTGTGGAGAAAAATTAAATTAAATATAAAATTTTATGTCAATAAGAAATTAAAGTAACATAAATTTAACATTTTTTTTATAAATAAAAATATTTGTTTTATTATTTATAAATAAATAAATATGTAGTATATATATATAAATAAATTCTTCAATAAAACACTTGTTGATAAATTATGACTTGTTGATGATAAGATTAATAATTTCATTAAGCTAACAATCATTAAAATTTCATGGAAAATTTTAGGTAATTTTGACATTCTGAATGCTAAAAAAACAATTTTGTGATAACAATATCTTAACAGATTTCCTCAATAATATTATTATTATTAAGGTTTAACCAAAACAAATTAAAGTTAAAGTAAGTAGAAAGTATTATTTACATATATATATCCAGTTTTAAGATCAAAATATAGAACTAATGTATTAAATATTTCCGGCAACCCAAAACTCAATATACTCCTCGTCTATTATAGTTGGTGAACTTGGCTTAATCCTACATTAAAGAAATCAATCTGATTTTCCTTTTCCTTGATTTTATATGTCCCATAAATTTGTAGGGTAAAATTTACTCAATTTTATTTCTATTAATGTAATTTATACGTCATGCAATTATAGTATAGTTTTGCTTCATTGTTTTAGGTGAATACTAAGTATATATGTAAATTTCATTATTGACTTTTTCAATCAGAAATAATTATTTTCCAATTACATATTAACTTCCCTACTTCCCTGTAATTCATAAATTATTAATGTTCTCAAATCGAAATTTCATTGCCGAATAAATATCAAAATCAATATTTTCCAGTCGCAATAATAATAACAAAAATTTGTTTATTATACCTAGAACCTATCAATGGCATAACCTAAATAATTGACATTAATTTAATATTTATTTGACATATATACATTTAATATTTATTAATTAAAAATCTTAACATAGAGAATACATATTTTTTTGATTGTTATTACCAGAAATATACTAATAAAAAATTTCAAAATAATTTTGTGGTTTTATGAACTTTTATATTATTATTTTTAGTAATTATATACATAATATGCGCTAACCACAAAGTTTAAATTTGAGAAAAAATACAAATTACTTATGTTAAAACTTTTATGAAAATTTAAAATTGACGGGTTTTTGGTTAAAAGTCTTTTAAATTGTTGCAAATAAATTGTTGAGACTATTTTCATTATCACTTTACTATTGCATACAAAAAATTTACTATTCCCTCTTTAATTCAGTTTCAAAATTAATTAAATTTATAACCTATTTTTAGAACCAAATTTTTTCTTCTTTTTGCACAACAGCAATGTTGGCCTAGGCTAGGCCTATTTCTTAGAGGTTTTCCAGAATCCATATAAAATTAGTAGGTCCTGAAATTGCAATAAAATGTCAGGAAAACCTCTGAAGAAGTAGGCCTAGGCCGACATCACATAGGGTTGTTGTACCAAAAGAAGAAGAAGATTTAATTAAGGGTAGCTGTTAAAAAATTGCTTGTATTAAATCGTTAGGCAAACATAATTTCCTTCAATATTCTTCTTAAAGTGTAGTAACATTTGACAGCTCACCTTGTAAATTTGCAATTTAAGTTATTAAATACGTGTAGGTATCTTAATTTCTGTAGGTGTTTCAATTTTATCAAAATAATGCAAACGTTGTCCGGAGTTTATCTTCCTACAGTTTAATTTTTTTCATTATTTAATTCTGTCTTCAGGTTCACCTACACACTGAAATAAATTATATTTCTGAAAATAAAAAAGCATTACATAAATTTAATCAAGTAATAAACATATTTCATTTGTGCGTTGTTTCAAAAAAAAAATGAAAATTTTTTCAAGATATTTTCAATTTCTTTTAATGTTCAATTTATATTTTCTTTCTAATTAATCATTTCTGAAAAGATTAAGTAAATTATTATTATTTTCATTATCTATAAACAGATTTCTAGTTTTTCCAGCTTCTGAAATTATCTTTAAAATAATAAATACATAATTCCATTTTTTTAATGACATAAACAACTGAAATGGTAAGAAAGCAAAGTCGAGTCATCAAATCTAATTTTGTCTAGCGTCAAATACTTATTTTGTTTATTATTTTGATAAAAAGAAACACAAAATTTGAAGAAAAAAAAATTAATGATAGCATTTTTTTGATCCCCAGAGCCTACGATAAATATTAACATTGAAATTAATGATTCACTAAAAAAAATTTTGTTTATATGAAAATATTCAGAAATAATTTTTAAAACTTAATATAAGTAAAAATAAAATTCGATTTATTATAGATCAAATTTCATTCACTAAAAATGAAAAATGGTTCAAAATATCATTTCAACCACAAAGTTGAAATTTTTTATAATGAGAAACCGCACAAATAGTAAACAGTTTTTTATGCAAAATTAATTTATTCAAGGCAAATTTTATATTTAAGCAAACGCCTCAATGACTTAATTTTAATATTTTCTAGTAATTTACAGGGTGGGGCAGATATTGTTGATTTTCCTGTTTCCATTTATATTCATCGAATTTAGAATTAATATAAAAACCAACCTACAAAGTTTACATTTTTGTCCATTAATTGAATGATGAGTCAATAATTGAATACAATAATGAATCTTAACTAGATTTAAGTTCGACTATTTCTGTTCCACCCTGTAAATAAAACAAATTAAATTTTCTTTGTATCATCTCGGAAAAGGCTTTTTAATGCGTCAACGACTACCAGACTCAATTGAAAAGTGTGTCTAATATTAAGTATTTTTATTGACTCCGGAACAAAGTCAATTGACTATCAATTTATGAACTGATTTGGATTGAAGTCAGACATGATTTTTTATATAAGTATAAAATTAACATTTTGTTTTGCAAAATTCGTGTTTAACTAGAAAAACTTGCTTTATAGAATTTTATGAAATTATAAGATAAATAAAAAGGTGAATCATATGAATCATTGATCATTTTTCGGAGAATTTTATATAATTTTCTAGTTTATAAATTGTTTTACTATATACATAATTAAATTTACGTGAAAAACAATTCATTCATTAAAATTTTTACATTATATATTTTTTTGGAGCAAATTTATGAGTAAGGTAAAAAAGTGAAATTAGCGAATTTTCTTGTATTGCGATTTAACCGGAAATTTAGTACAAGGAAATATGTATTGAATTTATTTAATTAAGTATTTACACAGATTTTTCAATGTTGAATGACTAATTTTGAATATTTTTAGTTTAGTAATTTGAAAATAGTTTTACGAACGAGATGTTAATTATAATTTTTTTTCAAATTTTTATGCTTTTATCAAATGTAAATAATTTTGAGACTCATTATTAGAGTCGAGTAGAAGGTGTTGGTGCTAATTGATTAGTTAAACAAAAAAATGGGCATAATTAAAATAGTTAAATTAGTATTAATATAAATTTAATTACATTAAATACGGTATTAGAGGTGATCCTTTAGTAGAGTGTACATACCAAAAAGCAAAATATTAAATTACAAAAATATTCTGCAACTTTCAAGTTTGGTCACACACTTATTTATTGATAAGTTACCAAATCTAAAATTTATGATTTACATCGAAAATTTATGATTTTACATTTATGATTTTACAATTTCACAGCATTTGAACCTCAAAATTGTTGGATTGAGAAAATAATATTCAGGTCTATCTATCCTATGCCTTCCTTTCTGTGTGCATTCAGTAATTATGATTATTACTGATCTTCATAATTTATTTCAAAAATATGTCTATAATAAGGGTCCGGATTCTCTAACATCCGAAATGTTCGAATTAAGAGGGATTGTCCGAAATTTCAACAACCTATACTCAACCATTTTTTGTTTCGAGTAAAACAACGTTGTAAATTCGGATTTACAAGACAAGTATATCCGTAATTCTTCACACAATTAATATTTGTCAAAATTTCGGACAATCACTCGTCGTAATTCGAACATGAGAATCCGGACCAATATTGCCTATGATAAATTATACCAATATACCTATGATGCCTATGATAAAAGACCAATTTTTCGTTAATAATTCCAAACGCAGCAAAAATATTTAATTGCATCTATGGTTCGCAACAATGAACACGTTTTTAATATTTAAACAATTAATTAAATTTTAAATTTAAGTTATATTAAATATTTAATGGTTGAATGAATTTTTTTAAATTGACTAAATTTTACATTTTTATATGCATTTTCTTTCTAATAAAATAATTACTTAAATTTCTCTTGAAATATTAAACGAAATTAATTTTTCCTAATCACATCAAAACTTTGAACTTCAATAAATTTCAAATTGACATTGCGAACTAAACATTAAAATAAAAGACACAATTTTTTCCAATCTTTTTTATTTATAAATTATTAATTTCTTTAATAATTAATGATTTAAAATTGAATTTCACATGTTTTTTGGATTCAATCGATATTTTTATTTATAGTTCATTTTAAAAATCAGAATTATCGCACAAGGATTTTTTTTTATAAAGCTTTATTAATTGTCAGTTGAGCGTTCTAAATAATTAACATGTTAAAAGTAGAATGGAATTTTTTTTATACTTGGGTGAAATTTATCGATTTTTTTTAAAAAAAAAAAATTAAAATTGCAACTTATATAATACAAAAATGTCACGTAAAGGAAATTCAAAACACTTTTCATTATTTATTAATAAACAATACAATAAATATAATCCATTTTCTCATCATAATTTTATGTAAAATTTGTCCGATTCACGATCAAATTTGCATTAACTCATAGTGTAATTTAAAAAATATACCCGCAAACTATAAAATAAGTTAATTATGTAAATCGTATTATATCATGTCACTCTTACCATAAATTCTGACCCTAATCTGGTCGTTTATTAGTGTACAGTTAATAATTTTCACCCAACCGGTTATTAGTAGACAGAGAACCCACATTTTGTGCCATTAAATGCCATTGTGTCAATTACTTAAACTATTTACAAAGTAAAGCTATAAAAAAATCATTTTATTCAATATTTTCATGGTCTATGCTTTTATAATATTGAATAAAATTAACTGCTTATTTTATGTATATACCAGCATCTTAAAGATTAATATATATTTAATGTTTCTGGTTAAATATTACACTATATAAAATTTCTGTTTATATGAAGTTTATAAGGAGAAAGATAATTTCTTCTGGTTTTTCATATTTATATTTGGCATAGTTCCATATTATATTTATCAGCTGGTTTTCATTGCCAATAAAAAATATTTTATTTTACATGTAGGAAAACTAGGAAAATTTTCTAACATGTTCATTCTAAAAATATTTCCGGAAACTTTTCATTTTATAAAAAAAATATTTTGAACTGAAACTGAAATTTATTGATTTGAATACGAACAATTAGTTCAATTGTTAATTTATGAATTTATATAATAAAAAATAAATAAAATGTGAGTAATTTTTAATGTTCATTTAAAATTTAAAAAACAACATTTCTGTTACTGCATTATTTTTTTACAATTTATGAATTTATGAACCAAGAATTTCAAGAATTTTATACTTTAAATAATATATTGGAAAATAATTATGGAAATTTTCATATCATTGACCTTAAAATAGCTTTTGAATTATGATGGATTTTAAAATGATAGTTTTTTCATTTAGATGATTGGAAAAATATGTTACTTGCCTGATGCTAATTCAATTTTCAGAATTATGCAAATGTATAAATTTAGAATATTATTTTAAAATATAAATTTTTGGTTTATTTAATTTAAAGAAAATATTTTTATTTCAATTTACATATAGTCAGTCATTCAGGAAATTATTGTTTAATATTTGATAAACAAAAATATTGTATACCTCATACCATATGTCGAAAGACCAGTCATTAAATAAATTATATAATTTCATTCTTGAATAATTAATATTTATAATAAAATATAATTATTTAGAATTTGTCATTTTTAAATTATTATTTATATTTAATTTTCAATTCTTGTCTACTTAAATTGAATTAATTTTGGAATTTATTAATTTATGAATTTTTTATAAAATCGTCACTATAAATAAAGATTATTTAAACTACATATATTCATATTTTTAACCAGTAGTTTCAAATTTATTATATTTTCTTGGTAAAAGAGATAACATGGAATGTGATTTTTTGTCACAATGCCACATTTCGTTGTACCATAAGTAATAATGGCCAGATTTCAATATGCTTTAATGGCCAGATTTCAATATGCTAAATTTCATATTTTTGCTCCGATTCGACCGATTTTTTAAATCAGAGCAATATTTAAATAATCTCTGTACCTACTTATTTACTTCCCTATATGATTGAAACATATATGACACTGCAAAATTTCGTAAAAGTTCTGACATCATACTTTTACTAATTATATTATTCAGAAAATTAAAATTAAATCAAAACTTTTCAGTATACTTACTATACAGTAATTTCCTGCTTTTTCAATTAGAGTTAAATTCTATTTCAAAACTACATAAATCTATTATTTCTCTGTCATACTTAATTTCCAAAATTATAAAAAAAAATTAACTATATGAAATTACTAAATTATTTACAAAAAATGTAATAATTATATTACTATACTCTACCTGCCCAATTTATCAAAGAATCAGACACGAACCCCTAAATCAAAATTTTTCATAACAAACCGCAACATTTCATTTAAAATAATAAATTTATGTACATATATATAAATTTAATTATAGATTACATACTTTATTCAAAAAAACGATATCATAATTCTATCTCTCTATCATGAATTCAGAAAAAACATAAATTTAATGGAATTCTTTTAATAACATAATGCCACACAGTCAGTATAGTATAGTAAAATTCAGTCATAAACAAATTGTTGTCATTAATATACCTTTGAAAACTATTTAATAACAAAAATGAATTTCATGTCATTCCAAACTTTAGTATACCAAAAAAAAAAAAATTGTTTTGAAAAGAATTTAAAATGATTTGAACCCCCAAATTAATAGAGGGATTAATTGTAGGAAAATAATAAATTTTCACTGTTTTGTGGTCAGAAAGTAAAAAAAAAAAAAATTCATTGTCAAGGTTGAATTTTAAAGCTTTTTCAAACTTCTTGCCGTAATTAATAGTTTAAAAAAAATTTCAAGTTCATGATAACAAATTTCAAATAAATAATTTTTTTTTTGAAAGGTCAATTTTTTAGAGTCGTTTCGACTTCTTGGATACAATTTTTCTTTAATTACGTCTTTTTTTGAAGTGTTAATTTGTTGTGGTATATTATATACTAAATTGGGTAATGAAATTCTATTTAACAAAATGTGTTTAAATTTTTACTTATTTTTGATTATTTACATAAGAATTTGGTGAAAATTTTATACTTATTTAATATTTCATTCAACACAAATATGGTGACTAATGTAGGAAGTAGTTTTTTAATATTTAACAGAGATAAATATAAGTTAAAATTTGAGTTTACCTGTCGCACTTAAGTAATAAAGCTAAATTAGATGACAAATTGTAATACAATTAAAATTTAATACTTATAAATATAATTTTAAATTCTAATGGGAATATTAAATTCTATATTCTAAGAAGAAAATTATATATAAATATTAATTTCATATTTTTGTAGTTAAAGCTGCTATTTTTTCAAGTTGTAAGTTGTACAGAAATTGTCAAATTTTATATGTTCATTGATTATTTTGAATTTCAAACTAATTTTTGCTTTGTTTACTAAATTTATATGCAATTACAAAACTGTAGTGGAATTTGGACCGAGTACAAAAAACCAAAATATTATTAATTTAATTATTTCTAAGCAATAAAGCTTATCTCTCTATAAATTAACATCAACTATTTCCATCTTATCTTTATTTATTGTTTTGGTTTTACAAAAATTTCAATTTTGTTTATATTCATTCAAATAATTTTCATTGATATAACAAGATAATTTTTTGTTTGTTTAGTAAACATTCAAATTAAACAGAAACTCTGGCATTTGAATAACAACTACTAAATTTACTACATAAAATATTTGAATTTTATCATGAAAAAAGGAAAATTAGTTAACTCCAATCTTTTGTCACCCTGAAAAGTTGAATGGTTTATGCGTTGTTAAACTTGTTTGTTTTTATGAATAAATAATGTTGCAACGACCTCAATTATTATTAAATCATATCGTTACTCGATCAAGTCGGATATATAATATTTTCTCTTTACACGCGCGGTCTAAAATTCTCAGACATGGGGCAAGGAACATATATGTACTAGTGAAGTTACTTTAAAAACTGTCAAGTGTATATACTTTGTCAGAGACATATTAGTGTTTTATTAAATTTACAATATTATTTTGAAAATCTCAAGTACTTATACGATAATGCAATAAAAAAAATTATGCTTAAGAACTTGTCTTAATTTTATGCTGGGGTATAATTTTCCCTTTTTTTGTAAGAATTGGGGGGATAATGAATCAAATTGACTCACTCTATTCGATCATATGTAATTGTGTGAAAATTATATCTACTAACTAATATAATATTTGTACAATTTTAATTCCAGACTTGTCCACTTGTCCAGGGTATAACAAAAATTTAAATTTTCATTATAATTTTTTTTCTGCGGAAGTGAATAATTGATAAAAATGAGATTTTAGTTCGTTTGTATCTTTCTTTGTTGTAAAATTATGTAGATGAAAAAAAAACTGTTTGTTTTTTTTTTTTGGATATTAAAATTTGTTGTAAATTATATTTATCATATTTAATGCATTTTATTTATAGATTATAATAAATTGAAAATGTATATTCCAAAAAATTAAAATATCATATTTTTTCCAAGAAATTGTGATAATGTAAAAAAAACTTCAGTAGATAAAAGTTATGAATGCATTAAAAATTTTTAATATAAATATATTAAATATAAATATATTAATATAAAGATTTATTTTAATTTGATAATGGCAACAGATTTTCGGAAAAATCCCTAGTTCCATTCGAGTTATTGAAACAAGAGAAAAAGAATTTGGGAAATTGAAATTATAAAAATTGTTTTTAAAATTATTAATGATTACAACGGAATAAAATTTGTAATATAATGTACTTTACATTTTATTTTTTTTTGATTAAGTACTTATACTATAAATACTTATTTATAGCACAATAATTCTTAATTAGAACAATAATTCTTTGAATTAATACGTAAACAAACATAAAAGATAATCTTTAAAATATAGTAATTCTATATTTCGTTTTATTTACAAAGATTAATAATTTAATATAAACAAAAATTGTTTTGATTAAATTTATATACTTACTTTTGATGGTCGAATTTAAAATGATCGGAATCTGAAATTTGATAACCTCCATGAGAATTTGACTTACCTTAAATCTGACACACATTTATATAGTAAGACAAATTTATATTTCATGTTATTTTTATTATACTAATTTCTGTTGATAACATACCACAATTTGTTTTTAAAATTATGTATTTATTTTATTTGGCAATTTGTAAACATTCAAACCGAAAAGTTTGCATTTTATAAAAATGTTGTAATATTGATTATTTATTTTCTTGGTTAATTACGTACGTTGTATATACAAATAAATCATACAAAAAAAGAATTTTGGAATTTTTGTTATCACCTACGAGTTTCTACAGATTTACGTATCAATCAATTTCATCGTTTTACTTTGTACAGAATTTGTAATTTACTTAAGTATTCACTTAATCCTTTTTCTATAAGGATTTTTGGTCCTTTATATAAGTATGTATATAAATTGTCTTAGCTTATATAGTTATAAATAGATTATTACTTTTTGCACTAAATTTATAACAAACAATTTTTATTCTATTCTATCATATTAGTACATTATAGAGTAACTCTTGATTATTTATTACATATATGTACAACCTACTATTTAATTCAAGTAATTTCTGTGAAGAATTCAATTATAATTTAACCATTTTTCCAAAATTGTTTGTTAATTATACTTTCATTAAAAAATGACTGGGTGAACATAATAAGGCCTATTCACGGTTCGCAAACACAATGAGCATTTGACAAACATATTTTAAGTTTATTTGTCAAGATGCATGGCGAAAATATCAAAATCGTTTTGTTTTGCGAGAACGTAACGTGTTACAAGTGAAATTATCGAATATTATACCTCTATCCACCATCAAATTGCTATTCAACATGGATATGCCCTTTTAGTCAATATATAGGGAAAGTAATAATTTCTACAAAAATTTACCAAAGCTTCTTAGTAATCCTCTCTTACTAAATGTCTTTTTATAAATTAATAAAACTTATTTTTTTCTTATTTATAAATATGATTTAAGTATGTATATATTATCTAATTTTTTCAATTATTTAGTATTTTTTTTTGCCATTTTAACATTTGATACATAATTATAAATAATAAATAAAATTTTTCTTAAAATAACAATTAATAAACCAAATATTGATAATAATAATATTACAATACTAATTATAATTCCAAATATAAAAAAATCATTACCTTTAATATCAATTAATTTTTTCATTATTTTACATAAATATTCATTAATTTTACATATTATAAATAATAATTGACGTAATAAAAATTCTAATAAATGAATTAAATAAATTTGTAAAAATTTGATAAAAAATTTTTTTAGAAAATTTATAAATTTACAAATCCATGGATTATTAATAAATTTCTCCCATATAAAAGTGAATACAAACATTGGAAATAAAAATGTTTTTAATATCATTGATGTTTTATTACGCCAAAATCTTGTACTTTTATCAAATGTATCAATATCCGAATCTGAATCAATAATTGTTGAATCACAATTTAATCGTCTTTGTTTATCGAATGTTGTGATTCGTTGTAATCTTCGCATTTCTTTTTTATAATAAGAATAAAATCCTTTTTTTTTATAATTGATTAAATTATAATTTAAATACCAAACGATACCAAGAACCTTTCGACTTTGATTGAGTTTTATAGCTCAATTATAATTTACAATACTGATAATTGAGTTTATATTTTTTATTAAAAATAAATTAATATTTTATGAGTAATTATAATTTAATTTCTTATTTATGATATTTATTTTGGTTATTGTAAAAATATATTATTACAATTTTAATTTTTTATTTATTTACTATAAATTTTGAATTTAATTAAATTTTAAACTGACATGAAAATTTGATCTTTTGAATTATTTGAATTAAAGATTTAAATTTCAAAGTAAAAAAAAAACTAGAATTTATTTAGTGTACAGAAATCCTGGTTAAAATTAAATTAAGGTTAAGATGTTATGACTTTCTTTCAAATTACGAATCATTAGCTTGGGAATAAAAATGTAGAAATAAACAAACCAAAACAAAGCGAGTAGATTCTGTCGCTTCTATTATGTGTACAGCCGATTAAATATATTTATGCTAGTTCTTCGTCGTTACTATTTCCCGATTTTCTATATTTGATGTCCCTTTTCGTGTATGTCTGTCTGTTACCAGCTTTATGGTTTTATTCAAAAAATCTTGATTTCAAAAATCAGATTAACCTATTTCTTCTTTTACTTTACATACCGAATATACCATGTTCTGTTCATTATCCTCTTTAATTCTGTTGGCATGTGTTCTCCAGTTTCTTACCAAAAGAAGGCGCATCAAGTTTTAGACCATCCTTCTTTATTCAAGGACATTTTATCGGTTTTACTCTACCGTGTTTACCACTCGGAGCCCCAGTAGTTGCAACTATTTTATTACAGATAATTTGGAATAGTATACAGAATTAGTTGCAGTGTAATTTTAAAGTTAAAATGCAATGAATTTTCGTATCTAATAGTAATGTTGCCGAATAAACTGACCACAATTAGTGGAATGAGACAATAATATTCTTAATTCGTACATTTCCATTCCACTATGCACACATACCAAATCATTAATATAGATGAAATGGAATATTTCATTAAAGACAAAAAGGGTTTTTCCCTATTTATTAAGTTTTAAATGCATTTTATTTATTCCAATTTTTAACATCGCTTTACTATCTCAATTCCTAAGAACCAACCTATTAAAATTTATTAATTTTACTATAAGTATAAATTTTTTGATAACAACTCGTTAAAATTGAATTTAAATTAAGACAGTCAAGTTCAACATCATTTAATTAATTTGATTCAATCTTAATCTTAATATTTTATGTTAATAAAACATTCTTCTTTTTTTTTAAATATTATATTAACTTATTGCTATTTTTATATTTTCAGATTTCTGGCTTTAAATTATGATTCATCATTTTTGATGAGAATTATTTACATAGTATTGTTATAGGTCACAAAGTTCATTTCATTGATAACGAAGCTAATTAAAAGTGATTATTTAAGCTATCATAAAATTAAAAAAAAAAAATTATAATCAATGTTATTAAATATAATTAACAAACATTAATAAATCAATAGAAAATTTTGCATATTAAAATAAAAATTTTAAATTATTATTTGATTATTAAAATTCAAATGAAAAACGAAACAATGTGAAAATTATCATAACATATGAAAATTGTACATTTTTTTTTCCAAGTTTTCCATTTTTATATACCAGTTTTTAACATTTAATTTTAATTTTTGTGTTCAAAGAAATTTTCTTTATAATATATGAAAAAATGTTTTCGATGAAAAGTTCAAATAATATATTCAAATTTATATCAATTTTTGCTGTGATATTATTAGTTGCCGGAGATAATGGTAATATTCAATTTGATGCATTAGATGGACCTCATGTATGCAAGAAAATTGAAGAGTAAATATTATATTTATATATAAGTAGTTATAATATTTAAAATTATTTGTCATTTTCTTCCTATATTCATAGCTACACTGTTGAAGTTGTTACTACCGAAAAACAATCATATCAAGAACGTGTTAATGTTTGGTGTTTAAGTTTCCCACCAAGATGTTCTAGTTATAAATTAAAACAACGAATTGTTAATAAGACACAAACTTTAACGAAAAATCGTTTAATTAAAACTTGTTGTGGTAAATTTTGATAAAACTTTTTTGTATGTTTGAATTTTAAATTTAAATTTGATTAATTTTTTTTTTGTAGATGGATATATAAGATCTGGAAATACTTGTATACCAAATTGTACAACAAAATGTCAACGTGGAGTTTGTATTGCACCTGATACATGTAAATGTGAACATGGATATGGTGGACCAGCTTGTGATATAAGTGAGTAAAATTATATAATAATTATTTTTGAATTTTCTATGGGTGATTTTTGTTATATTTTTTTAAGTTTTTCACTTTTTTGGTTTCTATTTTATAGTTTTAAGAGAAATAATTACAGTGACCACACAATTAAATTTAATTTTTCCGTATATGCGCTTTGTAGATTTTTTTTTTAATTTTTTGGTAAACCAGCTTAGAACGTTTCGAGAAATTTTGATTTTATTTATAGTTAGTTAAATTATGAATATATAATTATTTTTTTAATCTTCTTTAGATAACAGAGATTATTTTTATAAATGAATTTTAATGAATTTATTAATTTTTATATATCAAAATATTTTTATTTGCTTTTTTGGTATACGTACAAATTTTTATTAGTTACAATTTAGATAATTTTTGGGAAAAATATTTATTTAGAAAAAATAAAATAAATATAAAATCGATTTACAAAACTCGTGAAATTATTTTGTAGACTGAAATTTAAATATTTTTCTTTTACAATTATGTTTTTTTAGCGTTCAAATTTGAAATGCAAATAAATTTAATTTAAATGCGTTATAGAACTTTGTTAATTTAAATATTTTGTAGTTGGTAATGTTTTATTTTAGATGTTGAAACATTTAATGGAAAATACATAAATTTCAAAATAACGAAGAACATTTTAATATTTTAATGAATTTTTGAAATTCGCACAAATTTTATTTGAATTACTTTTAATTGCTTTGTATAACTATGCGAACTATGGTTAGAAAACTTAACTATAATTCTATTTTAATATTTTTAGTACATAATAGTTTCTACTTTAATTAAATTTACAGTATTAAACTTATAGTGGTATAAAAATACTAAAGGTTAAGAAGTTTGTTTGATGACAAATTATATTTCCTATTTGGTTTGTGAAATTTGGTAAAGGAATTGTAATCTTACAACTAGTTCTCGTATATCAATTGAAGTAAATTAAATTTACAGTTAAAAATGTGTCAATTTCAAGAAAGTTTATTAAAATATTTAATATTTTTCATTTAATACTGAAAGGAGCTACTCTTCTCTATTAAAGAGTAATCACTAATAAAAATATTCTTTCCGATTTAAATTTAATTTGCAATCTTATAAAATATTTAAAATTAATTTAACATTGAAAATTTGCAATCTAAAAATAAATTTTGCTTTATATAAATAAAATTTTATTTATAAAGTTTCGTAGTGGATCCGAACTCATATAAATTTCACTCTTTCTCTATTAAACCTAAAATTTCTGATAACTTTTTTATAGCAAATTTGTGATTTAATTTACTAACAAAATAGTTAATTTTGGTGTGTGTAAACCAATAACAAAAAAGTAATGAAAATTTAATTTATAAAAAATATAAAAAATAATAATCCTTATTTAGACTGCCCACCTGGAAGATGGGGCAGAGATTGTCTTGAAAAATGTGCATGCATGAATAATGGCACATGTGAGGCATACACAGGTAAATGTCAATGTACAAAAGGTTATATTGGTGTTAAATGCGAACAGAAATGTCCATCTGGCCGATATGGTCTCGGTTGTCATGAAGAATGTCGTTGTGGTAATGGTGGTAGTTGTCATCATGTATCTGGTGAATGTACTTGTGCTCCAGGATTTACAGGACCTTTGTAAGTACAGCAAAATTTTATAACAGTAAAAAATAATATAAAAAATTTATTCTCATCCAATTAAAAAGATGTCAAGATATTTGTCAAAATGGTAAACATGGTTCGCAATGTAAACAAGATTGTCGTTGTCAAAATGATGGAAAATGTGATCCACGTACTGGTGCTTGTCAATGTCCACCTGGTTGGATGGGTTCGGTATGTGGTAATCGTTGTCCACCTGGACAATATGGCCAAAACTGTGAAGAATTATGTGAATGTTTTAATGGAGCTAATTGCCATCATATTACCGGAAAATGTGAATGTAGTCCTGGATTTATAGGTGAACAATGTATTGATATGTGTCCAGAAAATTATTTTGGTTATAATTGTACTGAACAATGTCATTGTAAGAATGGTGCAAAATGTGATCATTCAACTGGTGAATGTGAATGTACAAACGGTTGGAATGGTCCAACATGTGCTAATCGGATATGTGATATTGATAAATATGGCGAAAAATGTAATCGAACTTGTGAATGTGATATGGATCATACAGAAGTTTGTCATCCATGGACAGGACAATGTGATTGTGAATCAGGTTGGAGTAGTGAACAATGTAATAGGCCATGTACATTCTTAAAATATGGTAAAAATTGTGATTTGGCATGTGATTGTAAGAATAATGCAAAATGTTCACCTGTAAATGGAACATGTTATTGTGCACCCGGTTATCGTGGTGAACGATGTGAACAATTTTGTGCTGAATTTACATTTGGATTGGATTGTGCGGAAAAATGTGATTGTATGAATGGTGCTAAATGTTCACCAGAAACAGGACAATGTTTCTGTACACCAGGTTGGAAGAATACGAAATGTGATCGACCATGTGATGAATTACATTATGGAAAGGATTGTGCAAATTTATGTGATTGCAAAAATAATGCATCATGTAATCCGAAGAATGGTATTTAAAGAATTTTTAATTTTAATTTTCTGCAATAGATGGCGTTTGTTAATTATGTTGCTTGCATTTGCATCCAGTATCAATTATTTATGTTTATGTAATCTACATTTTTCTGATTTGATTTTAAATATTTTTTTTACAGAAGATTCGGTAAATCCGAAAGAGTTTAGAACTAAATGTAAAATTGTGTAAACAAATTAATAAACGCCACCCAAAATTTAATACTATAACTAGTTTGAGTCCAAGTTTATGTTATTATATATTTCTATATATTTCTTTAAAGGATTATGTACATGCAGTGCAGGTTGGACTGGTCCCAAATGCGATAAGAAATGTGAACACGGAAAATTCGGACAAAATTGTTCACAATCATGTGATTGTGATTTCAATAATACATATGCATGCGATGCTATTGACGGTCATTGTATGTGCAAACCTGAATGGGGAGGTAATTACGAAAAGTTGAATTTCATTTATTTTTTTTTGCATCTTGAAATTTTCATTAAAAATTGAAAGTAGATAGTTAGAAATCGCTTGCATGTTTTTGTAATTTCATATTATAGTATAGACAGTAAATAATTAAAACACATTCATCACTGTATATTTCTCGTTTATTTTTTAAATAAAATATTTTCATTTTAATTTCATTTATTTCCTTTTATTTCGATTAATTTAACGTATTTAAAAGAGGATTTGGGTAAAAAAAAAATTTGAATTTATTAAACCAAATAAGTCATATTTTTTTTAATTGATTTTTTTTTAAATTATTCTTTAGGTGTTCATTGTGAAACTAAATGTGATCCTGGATTATATGGTGAAAATTGTGATCAAGTTTGTAATTGTTTAAATAATTCATCATGCGATCCAGAAACTGGTAAATGTGTTTGTTCAAAAGGTTGGACTGGTCCAGATTGTACAGATCCATGTCCAGAAGGTTATTTCGGTGCTAGCTGCAAAGAAAAGTGTTTAGGTCCAGTTTATGGTAAGAAAATTTCATATAAGAGGAGCGAAGAATCATGTATTGATAATTTTAGGTAATAAAACATGTGATCATATTACTGGTGAATATATTTGTCGACCTGGTTATATTGGTCTTATGTGTGAACATCCTTGCCGAGATGGCTTATACGGACCACATTGTAGTCTAACATGTAGCTGTGAACATGGCGGTGAATGTAATCATATTACTGGTCAATGTCAATGTCCACCCGGTTGGACTGGTTCAAATTGTAGTACATCATGTCCAAAAGATTTTTATGGACAAAATTGTTCAAAACATTGTCGTTGTAAAAATTATCGTCAATGTAGGAAAAATGATGGACATTGTATTTGTTTACCCGGTTGGATGGGTAAAACTTGTGATGAAGGTAAATTAATAAAACAAGAATTTAATTTTTTTTATCAGAAATTTATTTATTTTAAAACAAAATATTTAATTAAATTCATTTATTTTTTTGTTCAGTAGTATAATAGCTAAAAAATATATACATATTAATTGTCGTTTAAACTCCTCGAATAACCGGTTCACCATCATATTTTTTAATTAACGGCAAACGTTTTGCTGCTTCGGCTTTTGTAGTAGCTTCATCCATATTTTCAACTAATGGATTACCAAGAAATAATAAATCTTCTAATGTTAATAAAAGTGCTAAACGATTAAATTCTACCCAATCTTTAACTGAATTATTACCAATATATAATACTATTAATTTTTTCATTGATTCAAGTGGTTTTAATTTTTCAATAGCATTATAACTAACCCAAAGTTCTTCTAAATTATTAGCAAGTACTTCCTTTAAAATAAATAAATAATAATAATATTCAAAATTAAATTTAGTGCATCAATGAAGAAAATTTAATTATATACAATTCCTGATAAATTTTTAATATTATTTCTGCTCAATGCTAAAACACGTAAATTTTTCATACTATTTAGTCCAGTAATTTTTTCAATCATATTTGTAGATAAACTAAGTTTTCTAGGTAAAAATATTAGATTATATTATTTTTTTTTTTGAGATTTTTGTTATATCTTACTCGCATTTTTCTAAAGTTCCCAATGTATTATCCATTTTTTCAATTGGTGGCCATTGAAATTGTAAACCAATTTCTTTTTCTTGTGTTGGATCTCTTTGATTTTTCTCTTCCCATCGTTTTAAAGCATCTTTAATTGATGTTCCTTTAGACATAATATTTTAATATATTAATTGTATTGATTTAGATATAGAAAATAAATTAGAGATTCTAGAAAATAATAAATCAAAATTAAATTAAATTTTTTTTTGTGTACTCTGATTTTTTTAAAATGAAATTTCAATATATATTTTTATTTTATTGTAGTTTGTCCAGAAGGTTTTTATGGTGAACACTGTATGGAATTATGTGAATGTCCAAATGAAAATTTTGTTTGTCATGCAGCTAAAGGATGTGTTTGTCGACAAGGATTTACTGGACAATATTGTGATGTATCATTAAGTTCAGCAAGATTTGCTGAAAATACAGATTGTGAGTTACAAATAATTATTTAAAAATACATAGTAAAAAAAAACATGTACAAATTTTTTTTTGTTATAGCTGCTGGCAAAGCTGGTCTAGCATGGAGTATTGTTGGTTTAATTTTATTATCAGCCATTATAGTTGCAATATTCCTTTATTATCGTCGCCGTGTAACAAATCTAAAAACTGAAATTGCCAATGTACAATATATTAAAGATCCACAAGCATTAGAACGTCATAATTTTGATAATCCTGTGTATGGTTTCCAAGGACAAGGTCAAGACAGTACAAGATTATTGAATAATTTACGTACGGGCAATAATAAAATGAATAATTTGAATGTAGTTGGATCACCTGGTAGTATAATTGGTTCAGATTATTATACAGATGATAATTCAAATGCAAGTGGAAAAGGTAACGGATAATTTAATACACATACTTATATATATTTTTTTTGTTTGAATGAAATTGAAATTGTTCAAAAAATTTTAATTTTTAGCTGGTAGCTATTCTTTAAGCTATAATAGTGATATGTTTTTGAAAAACTTAAATGCTGATTTAACAAATCCAAATCTTTATGATAAAATTGATGAAGCCTCAAAGGAGGAACATGTTTATGATGAAATTAAACAGAAAGAAGGATATAAAGATCCAGGTAAATAAAATATAAATAAAAATTAAATTTAAAAAATGTAATTTTAATTTTGAAATTTTTTCGCTTTCTATTCAAAAACTAAAATAAATAAACTTAGTTAAGGTTTATAGGAAAAATATTTTTGACGATGGTAAGAAGAAGTATTAAGTTATAAATGTAGATTTTAATAGAAAAATTTTCAAATTTTATTATTTCTATTATTTATCATTAAAAAATCTTAATTTTTTTTTTTGAAAATATTTGCTGATCCTTGGAATCTTGAAATAAAAAATAAATTTTACATTAAGTCCTTTTCATAATTTAAATATACTTATAATTTATTTTTAGATGAATATGATCATTTAGATTATTCTCGACCATCTAGTTCATCAAAACCACATTATCATCGAATGTCCGATGATACAGTAGTCAATTTAAATAGTGCCGATGAAGAGAAACCAAGTAATTTATTACAAAAACCATTACATGTACTTTTAGGCAAAAATATTGATAATAATGAATGTTTAAATAATAATAATATTAATAAACAACAATCTCCTTGTGATTCAGATAGTTCAAATGGAGATATTGGTCATAATAGTAAATAAGTTAATAGAAAATATGAAAATATTTTCATAAAAATTTATTTTTTATTATCTTTTTTTTTTTAATTTAATAAAAAATTCGCTTTATTATTAGTTTTTCAATAAAGTTTTTATTTTTATTTTATTAAAATTTATAGATTTTCATTTTTGTGATCAAAAGTTATAATTTTTAATTTTGGCTTTACAAGAACATTATATATTATTTTTTATGTTGAAAGTTTTAAGTATAAATTTTTTTTTATGTATATGTGCTCATTTCAAAAATAACATTTATATATTTTTTACATTAAATAATTAAAATTATAATTAAGAAATTAAGAATTTTAAGACTATACTATTTAAATATAATTTTAATTTTATGAATTAGTTTTTCTGAAATTTAAAAAAAAATCAATCAATCTAATTACAAATTATAAATTTGCTCAATTATTGAATTATTAAAATTAATTATGTAAAATTAAGATTTGAAAAATAAATTAGTGAAATTTTGTTAATGAAATTGTAATAATTTTTGAGAAAATTCAAAAATAATAATTCAATTTAATTTAACAATATTTTACTATTTATTACAGTTGGTTCAAACAGTTGGTTCAAATAATAACTACAGTTTGTTCAAATAATTCAGTATCTAAGAAAGAAATTTAAAAGATTCAATTAGAAAAGCAGCAGGACAATAAATATAGCATTGGCAAGCCAAATTGTTTACGTTTACGTTTCAAATTTGTCTTTTTAGAAATCAAATTATCATTTTTGTAAATCATATTTGTATTTTTGCAAGTCAAATTTAATTTTATTACAAAACGATGAATGTTGTTTACAAGAAGAGTGAATTTTGTTTGAAAAAGGCGAATATGATTTACAAAATGGCAAATTTGATCGTGGAAAATACTAATTTGAATCATAAAAAGATTAATTTGGCTTGCCAATGCCATATAATATCTTACTAATAGTTTATCAAAATTTTGTGATTCTAAATATTTAATTGAATTTATTTCTCCTAATAAATTTAAAATTGAATTAAAAATTAGGATAAATTAAATTTCCAAAAAGGATTACATTATTTGAACAACTGTATGAATATTAAAAATTATAAATACACACTTATTGCAATTTATTTTTAAATAAATATTACATTAATTTTAAGAAAAATTTAATGATCTTTTTTTTTACTGATAATTTTAAGATAATTTTTATGGTAATTGTAAATATTTATTAATAATTATAAAATAAAAATTTTTTTTAGATGTATATAAAACATTGACATAAGTTTTTAACTTAATTCAATCATCTTGATAGACATTTCAAAATTATTAACAGCAATATTTTCGATAAAAATTTGCAATAATTATTTTTTAAAGTTAGAAAGTAAAAATTTTCTTTTTTCAAAAGTTATTGGTTTCAATTTTCCAAAAAAAAAAGATTATTAATATAATTTAAATATTGAGTTGAATTTTGAATGTATTTTTTTTTTTTCAAAATTATTCGTAGAACTTAACATAAAAATTCAATTTAAAAACATAATTTGATTTAAAAAAATTTAAATTTTCGACTCGATTTTTGAGATATTACATAAAGATACTATTTGGAAAAGTTTTTCAATCAATCCGATAAAAAAAGGTATTAAATTTAAATTAAAATAAATTATATATTATTGCTAAACAAAATTATCACAATTAAATGAATATATTATAAAAAATTATTATCAGAAAAAAAGAAACATTGCTTTACTTCATTATCGAAATTTTATTAAAAAGCTCAATTATTGAATATAAAAATTAATAATACATTTTATATATACCGTATATATAATCATGTTTTGAAAATAATAAAAAAAAATTTAAAGTTTATATAAATAATTCTAATGATGAGAGAGTGTTGTATGAAAAGTGTGTGAATCTGTAAATTTTAAAATTTATATTTTTAAAACAAAATTTTTGTTATGGTGTGACAATAAAAATTACGAAATTTCACTTTAAATTTAAATTACAAAATAACTTTTTGTTTTGGCAATATTACTGCATGTGTTATATTGAGACTTTTTTGTGTGTTTTTATATATAAATAAAATATTTAAATAATAAAAAATATATTATATTTTAATAATAATAAAGAGAAAACTTAATAATAATGTTTTAACTAAAAACTAAAGTGTATTTTCTTTCATAGTCAGAAGTTTTCCAATGACAATTAGTTGCGAATTAAACAACAATAAATATGGCTAATTTGATGTTGGGAAAACCTAAATATTGACTTAATTATGTATACATATATTAGATATAATGATTTATAGAGTAAATTTTGAATAGTTTTCAGAATATATAAACATTAATTTTTTTATATCCGTAAAGCTTTGCGAAGCTACAGGTAAAATAAAAATATAAATTCCTTTCAGTTTTTCTGGTTTTTTACTTTCATTACAGCGTGATCTAGTAGTCAATAGTTATATTACATATATTTCTATAGCATATATTCAGGCGTGGTGAAATATTTCAATTTGTATGCCAAAAGTGTTATATAATTATTGAAACTGTAATACTGTAATAAAATTATAAATACACACTTATTGCAATTTATTTTTAAATAAATATTACATTAATTAATAGAACACATTTTGTTTACAAATAATTTTTTGAATAATTACAAATAATTAACACTGGCTGGAAAATATGAGAGACTTTTAATTCCATTAGGAAATTAAATTAATAATAATTTTTTATAATATAACAATAAATCTGTTCCTATTTACTTCCATTTCTACTCCATATGGGTTGGACTAAGTAATTGTTTTTTCACGAGAAGCACCTAATTGTTAATAATATTAAGTGGTAACATTTCTGTGGTCACACAAATGTAACATATATAATGTGGTAAGATTCAATGGTATACTTGATTTCCAACAGGCTAAAGAGAAATTCTACTATTGCTGCTGGGTAAACAGGTGGTTGTTAAACAATTCCATATGGTTTTCCTTATCCCGTCTCCAATTTGTATAACCAAACCAGTATAGTTAACCAAACCAGTATAGATTAAGATTTTATTTCTGCTTGTTTAACTTTAATACTATAGTCAAAGAAACGATGTAATAAATTATTAATACAAATAGCAGAACTAATATAATAATATTTTGCTTCAAGTATCTATTAGTTTATGCAAGGATCCTTCAAAATCCACAAACACATATAACATAAATAAAACAAGGATTAAAGAAAATATAAAAAAAATATAAAATTGTTTATATTTCATTTAATCAGAAATTCATATTTACTCTCTAAAAGTGCAATTTCTTCTTTAATATTTGCAAAAAGAAAAATTTAATTTATGAGTATGGATTTATAAAATGGTGCATAACTGCCATTATTGTCTTTACACCCAAACAAAATCACATAAAGTATCTATGTAATAAAACATAGAAAAATGACATAGATAAATACAAAAAAAAAATGGATTTTGAAGCTTTTCGAGTAAAATAGAACGATAAATGTAAATATAAATACAAAATAAAATTTATGATATTAAATGATATATGTATTGTTCTTATATATATTTTCGGTTAAGTGAACTGTGAAAGCATGTCGAGTTATTTTGATAAATGTATTTAATTTAATTTATTTTAAAATATTAAATTTAAAAATCTCATGATGACTGTTTAGTGCTACACTATCCATGGTCTCAATAACATCAATATATAATTAATTTAATTGAATTTAATTGGAAATAAGAGTGAAAAATATTATTTACATCCCAAACTTGATTACCAAATAGCTGAAGGCTAACTACACCAATTAAGACAATTCCGGCTAAAATTAAAATCACAATATATACAACAAAAATGATTAAATAATAATTAAAATATTTTGTTTACAAAAATATTTCCAGTTATTTAATATATTAAATTACCGAAGGGAATGGAATGATTGTTTTTTTTTGGTTTGGTAAGAAAAAAATAATCATTCATGTAATGTACAAATAAAAGCACGTATAGAAATTGGTATATACGCAAAGCAATGGCAATTGACATCATCGGGAAAATTGAATTTGAATTTACCAAGTGAATTGCTTTTTTTTTGACTGTATATAAAGGATTCAAATTACTTGTGGAAATATTTTTCTATGAGAAATTTTTATGATAATATTTTTTCTGTTTTAGGTGGCAAGGATGAGTGATGAAAATGATTGTTTTGAAATTTACTGAAAAATTTGAAATTGAATATTTACATTATTTGAATACGAAAACAGAATATTTTTTGTACTTGGATATTGTTAGTCGACTGGCCTCCTGTTTTTATCCTTGATATAAGAAAAGCTTTTTAATTTAGGAAAAAATATTTTTATACATACATTTAGGTATACATATACATATTAAATTTATTCAAATTCACTGAAGAATTTTAACTTAATAAAATAGAACAATTTTATTTTACCAAGGTTACAAAAATTTAATTTAAGTGAATTTTTTTAAGAGTTATAAATTATTTATGTTATATGATGTACAGGAATAATTTAATGCGAAAAAAAATTTCCATTAAACATGAACGAATATGAAAATAGTAATTATTATGTAACTATGTGTGCAATATTATTGTAACTAAAAAGATAAATGAAATATGATTTGCAGTTTTAAAACTACGTGATATTTAATTTAATAATTAACGAAGTATTAGTTTTAGTTTTTTTTTTCGAATTTCATAAAATTCGAATAAAGAAAATATTAATTATTCTTCGGCGAAAATATCAGCAATTCATTTAGATTAAATACAGAAAAGTTTTAAAAGAAAAATTACTAGTTTTTCATGTAAAATGAAGATAATAGTTTTTACAAAATTTATGACTAAACTTTCTTTAGATGACTTTTCCTTACGTTTTTACTGAAAAAACCAATGTGTAATGCTACAAACTTTTTCTATAATTCTTGTCAAAATAAATGTTCACCACATGGAATATAAATTTTTGTCGTACACTTAATTAAGATAAAAAATCGATTTTCTTTGAAATATTTTTAATTTTCATATTGGATTGTGATATAAAATGAAATTTTTAAAAAAATGTTTTGTAAATAGATTCAGAGACACTGAATTTTTTTCATCACACATTACAACATTACGCTGTAATGATATACTATGTTGGGTAATAATAATTCATCATAAATTATTATGTTATTGATGTTATTACATTATTTTGGTTATATTACAATTATAACCAATTTAATATTCTACCAATTCAATAAATAAACTTGTATATTTATTATTTTAATTTAATCCAAAAAAAAACCACTGTAATATTTTCAATAAATGTCAATAAAATGTTGTATAAATAAATCAGTTAATTTAATTTATGTTCGTGAACTTCAACCAAACCAAAACCATCACTACATACACTATGAAATTACCAAAATATTAAATTCGCATTATTGAGATTGATTATCACTTAATCCTTATCATTTGACCTTGTCTTTTATTTGCCATCATTATTCCTACTATTATATGAAATTATGTAGTGGAGACGAAATTTGAAAAACAATGTATCGATACTCGTAAAAAGAAGTTTATTATATTACAAAGCTAATTAAATTTTTAATTTATCATTATAAATCTGAATAGAAATAAATAATATTAAATATTCATATTTTGGGTGTAGTATGATTCATTTTATTATTAAATCATAATTATTAGCATTTTGGTTCAGGAAATTCTCTATAATTCATTAATTTATTATACTTGTTGGACAGACTTCTCTTGATGTTGTATATGGTTGTGGTTTTTCACAATATATTGGAAAATTATTAATATTATTGGTAAAGTTCAAGAATAATAATTATTATTTATACAATTTTTATTACCTTTAACATAATTTGTTGGGTAATAGTACATTTATAGTATAATTGGATTTAATTTATTAAATTATTAGATAATTCATTTATTGTCCAACAAAATTGAAATAATATATGTGCAATTATTATTAAATTATTATTTGATTTAATAAATTGATAATTTTTAATTGAATTTTCAAGTCGATTAATTCTCCCAAAATAAACTATTGACATTCCAAAGTTTGTATACAACTCAAATCCATACTAAATTATTAACTCACAAAAATTCTTCTAAATTTCAACTACGATGGTAAATAAATTTTATAAAATATATTAAAAAAAAAATTTTTTAGTTAAAATTTTATAATACATATTTGAATTATTGTTTTTGTAAATATATTTCTGAAATTATTATTATTATACTTCCGATTATCCTTTTTCTGTTTTCCGTTTCCTACTAATACAGTTTCCTTGCAATCAATGACAACGGAAACAATTCTATTATGGGTAATTTCCGCATGACCTATGAAATCAATTGATTGTATAAAAATTAATATTTATGGGGTATTTTTTATTTTCTGGTTATTAAATACAAACAGATCATGAAAATCCCATCCTGTTTTCAGAGAATAAAAGAAATATATCATCATCATAGTTTGATAAATGCTTTGAAATCATGAGATTTTCTTTTACATTTTCAAAAATATAATTTAATTTTCTTAGTTTCATTAGCTTTCAATAAAAAACATAATATACTTGGATGGAAAAACAATAAATAAATTGTTGGTAACGTACACGTTGGGTGTAAATGTGTTAAAATGATTAATGTTGCACAATTTATTTCCCAGTATAAAAAAAGTTCATTGATTTTTAGTTAATCAACTTCAATATTTTTAGGTTACTTTGAAACGATTGTAGATGGAAATATTAGAATGTAATTGAAATCAAAGTACCAATTCAATTTTCAGATTAAATGTTGAAGAACAATTTTGGTTTTGTTCGGACGATTTTATATAGCCATAAAGTGTAATTATAAGATTCAGAATAAAGAACGCGAAAATTAAAATATAGTATTATATTTTACTATTGTTGCAAATCATGTTTAATCAATTTATCACCAATGCAACAAAAAATTTGTGACAGATATTGCAAACTAGCCATTTTTACACCCTTATGACTTATGATATGAAATAATATTTGATTCTTAGACTAAAATATTTAAAGAAAAATAAAAGTTAAATTGAAAAATTTGTATTTGATTATTTTATATATAATTTTTTTTTTGATTGAATTTCATTTTTAAAATGTCGGCGAAATTTTTTTGTTCCACCCAAATATAAAATGTAACAGAAATGTAGAGCTTGTAGTAATGTATACTTAATTTTTATTTAACCCATAAAATAATGATGAGTACTTAAGGTAATTTTCAAAAATTACCCACATCATTAAGTGATTTTTTTTCTATTCCACCTGTGCAATCAAATAGTTTTTATATTAACCTTAAATGACAGTTAAATTATCCTTAATGTTTATTATCATTTAATGCTTATTAAATTGCTAATAAAGTTTTTACCATCTAATAATAATATTGCATAATATTATAACCCAGAAATATTGTCATCATTTCGTAATTCTCGTGGTATTAAAATATAGTTTTGTGGTATTAAAATGTTAATTAATTTTACCATCATATCCAATGTCACTAAAATATATAATTCTTCAATTATAAAGTTTTGACATTTCCTCATACATATGTATATAAAACTTAAAGTTACTACTATTAAAATTTTAAATCTTTTCCATGAATCTTTGTGAACTTTATGACATTGCAAATCTTTCCTAAAGTGCACTTACGTGAATCATAATTTATGTTGTTTTTTTTTGTTACAAAAACTAAATAAGGATTATATTATATTTAATATTCATAGTGAGTAAAGTTATGTCTACCAACATGAAATTTACATTATGTTTTCCCCAATGGAAAGGCAAAATTCAAACTATTATAATTTTCCCTATGTATACTTGTCTGACTAATTTTAACTTTTCGACGGATGCTATACTATCGTTGATACTTAAAAGAATTTGTGTTTCATCCTTTCCGTATATGTGAAGTTATATATATTGTCATAGTTAGATAATTGTGTTGAATCAATGATTCGTTCCATCATCGTATATAAAATCACAGCACAATTCAAGTGAAATTCAAAAATTTTTGCAGCATAAATAAAGTATATAGAATAATGGATGGATTGTATAAAGATTTTTATATGAAAGTTAGTTTTTTTTTTACTATTTTGTTGAACAAGAAATCACGTACAAGTATGAAAATATAGAAAAAAAATTTACCATCAATAAAAATGAAATTTTCGTCTTCCAAATGAAAAATGAGATAGTTTCATACCACACACTTTAGCGTTCTAATATATTATAATATCTATTCTAAATAGCCACCAGGGTCCAATACAGTACGTTATTTAATTGACTTTGATGTTCTTTATACTAGAGAGTTACACTGGTGGCTTTCTATTATTATGATCTACCAGACACGTTTTAACATTATTACATTTAAGGATAAACGAATAATCTTCATTGTGTTCATCTAAAAAATATATATAAAAAATATTTTTTTCTTTTTTGTTTTTGTTAAAAAATTTATGATTACGAAATAATTTTTTTGGTGTTGCTATATTCTAAGGAAATTAATGAAAATTATGATATTTCAGAAATTTTAGTGAAAATTTTAACCGGGTAACATATGCGGGAATAATTAGTTCCGGTATGGGATATTTGATTAAGCTTATATTTCCATCCTGTGGAGATTATATTCCAGAAAATATATAAAATTATTTTTATGGTTAGTTAATTAATTATATTTAAGGATATTAACCTAGTTTTATTTTTAACATTATTATGTGTGACCTTCCATTAATACAAAGAACATTAAAATCATAAAGAGTTGTCCTTCCTTGGTGACTGTGGCACAAACAAATAGAGATAAGTGATGATAGTAAAAATTTAAAAATAATTAGGGAAACTGTCATTAGTAAAAGGACCATAAAAAAAATTTAGTGAAGTAGGATAAAAATATTATTTACCATAGAAAATTAAAAGAATTTTGTAAGTTTTATTAATTAAAAAACCATTAAAAGCAAAGAAAAATAATCTTAAGTAAAATTATCTAATTCTCCATTCAAAATTCTAATTTGAAATTAATTATAATTTACAGTTTTTGTGGAAATATCAAAATTCCAAATATTGCTTTGAATAAAAGTTTTTTTTATAAAATTGTATTTTACATTGCAATTTAAATTCTATTCTAAGCAATTAAAAATTAAAGGAAATTTAAAAATGTATGTACTTAAACTTTTTTTTATAAATTTTTTATTTATATCTTATATATGTAGCTATATGAAAATTTATTACACAACTATTATAGCTAACTTCTTAACTTAATGTACATGTGTCCTTTTTAACACACAATAAAAAACTTTTTCCACTACAAATTCAAACTTTCTTCTCAATAAAAAAATCGACTTTTTAAAAAAATTCCATGCAATAAGTAAATAAAGTTTAGTTAGGGTAAATAAAATAAGATTTATTTTATTAAAAAAATTAATCAAATTATAAAAGCTTTAAAATTTTATTGAAATTATTTTAATACAAAATTCAACTTAAAAATCTTGAAGTTTAAAATTTCCAGAAAACTTTTCCATTTTTACTGATACACAAATTAAATTTTGTACTTTTAAATTAACAAAATTAACTATACACATTTTCATTGCACAATTTCAACATAAATTCTACAGCAAAAAAATCTTACATTATCTGTAAATTCTGCAGAAAAATATTTTGATAGAAATGAAAATATTTGAATGTAAAACTGTAATTGGAAATTTTATATTTATTTACTGTCGAAAAGTAAGATAAATTAAAAACAAAAAAAATGTAAAATACACGTATGTATTTAATTCTGATGATTATTATAATAATGAATAACATATTTTAGTAATTTTATTTAATCATTTGTAAATAATGTTTATATTAATTATACAATTTTTCAATATCAAAAACTTTGTGCAAAAAATGTCTATGTACTTTTATTTAATTAATAGAACTGAAAGTAGTTTTGTGTTTTGATTACGATATTTACAATTACAATATTTGTGAATTGATATTTTTTAGTATATTGAAGTAGCTGTATGATGCTCTTAAGAACTACAATTAAAAAACAAAATTAGATGTACAAATTTAAGCTAAATCTATGATCATACATCAAGAAATGTTGTTAAGTTCATAGGTATAAAAACAGCTTTCATCGTAATTGGTTTTGATAACTGAATCATTTGAATTAATTTTATTACTCTTGGTGAATAATCATACCATTGACTTGAATATACAGCTAAGTGGATTAATTCACTCTGAAATTACAAAAAAATATGTAAATGTTTCTCTGCGAATTGTTATCCTGCTTACGTCAAAAGTTATCTCATTAGCAAAAAAATGATAGATACCCGTTACAAAAGTTATAGTAATCGAAGCAACAATCATCATGAGAGCATCAAAGTTTCCAGAAGTCTAAATTTTAAAAAATCTGTTTTTTATTATGTTCCAAATACATACCTCATCTCTTACATTAAGTAATTCGTAGAGGAAAAAGCATATTAAAAATGATGAACATATAAAATCAACAAATACTGGAACTGTTAAAATTTTTTCCAATTCTTTCACAAATCTGTTGAAACAATATTTTTTTAATATCTTTGGATTTTTTTAATAAAAATTAACAAACAATTTAATTTTGATTTGATCTTTAACACAAGATAAAATTAAGTTATACATCTTCATTTCATCATCAGTTGACATAGTCGATAGGTTTATTTGATTTGTTGTCTGATTTACACGGATATAAATCTGTAAATAAACATAACATATTTTCACAACATTAATTATTTGATGTATCTGAACATATAAGGATAATTATAATACTTTCATAGTTATTTAATTAATTTAATAAATTTTATACTGTACATTCAAATTTTGCAATCGATAATTAATAATTTTCAATCTCAACATCATATATATCATTAAAGTTATCGGAAATGTATGAGAGAATATAAAAAAAAATTCAAATATGAAAGCTTCATAGTATGGTACAATGTAGCCAACAAAAAAGTTATCAGTAACTTCTTGAAATGATAACATTTGGAAAAGTAATGGAGTTTCTACTTTCTTATTGTGATCCTTTAATTTAAAATATTTTAATGTAATAAATTAATTATGAAGAGAAGAAAATTTCAATTTTACCTTTTTATAAAACAATTCAGAAATGTAAAACCTGTAAAATGGTTCAAAACACATTGCAGTAATGATTCCACTTACGGAACAAAAAAACATTCGATTCATTATAGAAGTTGTATAAGAAATTTTATCAATAATTTTTAATTCATTTTCATTAGCATTTTTTATTAAATTTTTCATATCATCATCCAACATAGTTACAAGTTTATAAATTTCTGAAAATATAAATTGGTTTATAAGTACATTTTTTTAATAAAAATTATTTAATTTTACTTGTTCGAAAAAAAAATGCATTGCCAATAGCTATTGAAATTGTACAAAATATCAGAAATCTAGCAACCTGTAGTGGTGTTGAGTTAGTGTTAGGCAATCTAATCCTAACAAACTTAGTAAAAAAGTAAGCAGTAGTTAGTGATATAATATTCTTATTGATCTATTTTTTATAATTATCATTAAAATTGCGACTAAAATAAAAGATACTAAAAAAATATACCACGTAATAAATGTAAGAATTAGTATTTTTCATTTGTTGAAACTAAGAGCCCCAAATATTTAAATCCAATTAAAAGAAATTTGAAAAGTTTATTCTCATAAACATTCAAATTGAATTTGCAGTTGGTTAGTTTAAACATTTTGATTCAAATTTTAAATTTAAATTTTTAATTTAAAAAACTCATCTTTACCGAAGGAAAATTGTATAACAACTAACAGATTTATAGTTGTATAATCAAGGAAATTTCTTACTTCAAATATAAATGACAATTTAATAATATATATTTTAATACTTATTCAGTAATTAATAATAAACTATAATCCTACATTAATCTTTTATATTCTATATTTAATTATTTAATAAAAAGTTTCAGTTTACAATTTGTACTATATTACAATAATAGTTTTATTAAATTAAATCTTACTCGAAAATACAATAATGTATACGTTGGATAAAATTTAATAACATATTTTTATTATTATTAGTAATTAATATAATTAACTAAATATTTATGTATTAATATTTGATTATCGAAATATAAAAATTCAATAGCACTTTTGTCAGTGTTTATATTTATAATACTATTTTTACTTACTATAATTAATTTTGATAAATTCAATAGAAGAATTGACTGAAAATGGCATAATGTTTCCAACCCAAGACATATTATGGACAAGTGAAAATGGGAATGTAATTTCCAATTAGGCCGCTGCCCTGCCATATCGTACATTCTATAAACGTTGACAGCTCTCGAGAGACTTCTTCCATTTTCAAATTTTAGTACTCGTTCAAAAATTTACAAAGGATTTCTCGCTTATACCAGGTAATAATTGTAAAAAAATAGAGGTAATCTCATTAAATTCCTGGGAATTTAGACTTTTTTATGTGCGCAATTTATTCATGCTACATACGTTGAGTCGACAATTTTTCTTATAATCTACTAATAATAATATTAAAAGAAATTCATTGGATTATAATGATAAATAGTTTTTTGTCTATTATATAATCATAATGATTCACCAGATAAAGCTTTTTTTGTGAAGCAAATTAATACTTTTAGAAACACCTGTAGGTGTGTAAAATTGCTTGCTTGATATAATCATACAATTCGTCAATAAATATAATCTAAACCAAAATGAATTAAATAAAATAAAGGGACAAATAAACTTTTGAAAAAATCAAAGAGATTATTTTATTTTATTGTGCTTATATATTTTAATATAGCTTATTATACATAACTAAATCTGAATTTTAGAAAAAAAATGTCACTTTAGATATGCAAAGATGAAATGTTAGAAAACTTGATATTACCATAGAAATATTTCTTGGTAATTTTGATATTTATAAAACAATTATACACTCAAATTTTTCACTACGTTGAAGTAGGTGTATGATGCTCTTAAGATCTAAAATGCAAAAATAAAATTAATAATACTGACAAATTTAAAACGAAACTTAGTGGACATACATCAAGAAATGTTACTATGCTCATAGGCACAAAAAATGCTTTCATCGTAATTAGTTTTGATAATTGAATCATTTGAATTAATTTTATTACTCTTGGTGTATAATCATACCATTGACTTGAATATACAGCTAAGTGGATTAATCACTCTGAAATGAAAAATGAAAAACGAGAAACTATTCATTGTTGCGTTAGAACAATAACTTACGCCGCAAATGGAAGTATTTACTAAAGAGAAGAGTGGATGTAACCTGTTTACCGATGTAACCCTTCATAAAAGTTTGTTTGGAATCGACCGTGACACAATGACCCCTAAGTTTATTAACTTATTTTTGAGGTTCAGTTGTGTCATCCAGGTGAAGAGGAACTGGCTTGAGAATAATATTACCGAAAGCTGCACTATGTGTAAAGTTTTTTTTACACATACGGCTTCTTAATGAACGGTCTGGTCGAGGCAGGAGTTCTGCAACGGGGGATAGTTATCCATTGAGTAGACATACAAACTGTATGCCATGCAGAAGTATACGCTATCATAAAAGCTGCAAGCACAGCTCACCAGGGTGGATGTAATGGTGTGACCACTTACATCTATTTACATATATTCTGACAGTGAAGCCTCAATTAATGCGTTAAGATTGAGAAGTATATTTTCATTCTGGTATCGGAGGCGAAATTGAGATTACACAAAGTGGACATATGTAATAAAGTAGTTGTTGCTTGGATACAAGTGTATGCCACCAGGTCACAGTGGTCAGCAAGAGCCAACTATCGCAAGGGAAGGGTCTAACACAGCCTTCTGTGGTCCTGAACCATGTATAGGATTATTATATGCTGGTGTTAAGAGATAAGAGTGAAATGTAGATTGAGCTGCCATAGTACCATCTACTCTACGGTACTGTGGCTGATCAATACTGATCACTGTAGACAAACAAACTGAAGAACATTTAGAGTTAATTCTTGTTGAAATTGTAAAAGATAATTACATAATATACATTTTTATAATTATTTAGTAATGATTAATTATTTATCAACTATTTAAATTATTTATATTAATAAATTAATAAACATACTAATTTTTATTATGTAATTTTTATTATGTTTTATTCTAATACAGTCACTTCTAAAGCCCGATCCAGACGTTGTGTTATTACATGTGTTTTCACATAAATTTTTACAAATCACAAATGTAATTAAAAATAATTATTTTTCTAAATATTATAGCCACACGTTATGTTTAAAAGTTATGTAAATCAATAACATAAATAAATAATATTTTTATTAAATCATATGGTAAACCAGCATAATATTCAGTACCAAGGAGTTGTAGCAATTTTGATATTACTCATCTTTCTGATATTTCGGATGATAAAATTGATAAAATAAGTAATTCTCCATATCCAATCATAACACTAAAATTTCAATTACCAATCCTATAGATATTAATTTAATACTAGAAGAAAATCATACTAGTCCAATCCGTGGACATCAAGGACTGAATCGTACACTTCAAAAGATTAAACAAAAATATTTTTTTAAAAATATGAAACAAATTTGTTATATATATAAATATATATCTAAGTGCGAAGTTTAAAATTAATATACAATAATGAATTAATTTAAGAGGCCTTTGCCCAAAAAGTAAGATAAGGTTTTACGCTGGAGCAGATAACTTGAGGTGTAATTATCGTATTTTGATCTGGTTTTTTGCAAATGGTTGGTAATAGACCTACCTCTTACACTATGTAGATAACTTTTTTTTTTAACTTTTTGACCTAGGTTGTCTGGAAATTTAAAATGTTTTTTCATTTCCATACAAAAAAAACGTTGCGACCAAGATTTTTTCCACAGTTTTCATCCAATTTGGGTGAAATTTTGAAGACAAGTAGTCTTTATAAAATTAATCTACACTCGGCAGCCCTTTTTTTCATTTTCGACCTAGGTTGTCTGGAAATTTAAAATGATTTGTCATTTCCATACAAAAAAAACGTTGCGACCTAGATTTTTTCCACAATTTGCATCCAATTTGGGTGAAATTTTGAAGACAAGTAGTCTTTATAAAATTAATCTACACTCGGCAGCCGGAATTTTGATTTTTGGCTCTAATTTTGATTTAGCAGCAATTATATTTTCAAACTTTGATATGGAATAAAAACTAAACTAAAGAAAATAAATTCATAAAATTAAGTCATTTTTTAAATTTACTCTTTTCCCAACATTTTCTTAATTAAAATTTTAAAAAATAATAGAAAATAAGCTTGTAGGAGCCAAATTAAGGAAGTAACTTTATCCAAAATTTTCTAAAAAAATACTAATTTGAAATTGTTATACAGAAAATAGTTCCACTAATTCCTAATAGGATCGTCGGTTGTAAACTGTTATATTCGCTATTATTTTTTGTAACTATATCTCTCTCGTTGTTCTCTATATCCTTTCTTATTTTGGGTATACATACTTTTTTTTGCATTTTCTTAAACACGTTTTAGTTATATGCAAATATTTTCATTTAAATTTTAAATTTCAATATTTTAGAATTTTTTCGTTTTCTATATTCAGAATATTTATAATTTTTTACGGGTTTAATAGTTTTTTTGTTGAATGTGTTTAAAAACAGGATAAATAAGAAAACTCAATAGCATGTTTAAACGGGAATGTTATTTAAATTATAATAAATAACAATTTTTAATAAATAATAATATTTATTATAATAATCAAATGCATCAGTTCAGTATAAATTGAACTATGACTTTTTTTTCCTAAAAATAAGAAAAATATAAAAAGTATACTTTTTGGTATTTTCTTATAGATAAATTTCGTGCATATTTTTATTTCAATTTGAAAATTTAAGAATTATTTATCTTTCCCTATTTTTGGGAAAAAAGGATATTTTTGGGAAAAAAAGATAATCAAATTATGAATGATTTGTTTATTAAAAGAGTATATAAACAAAATAAATTATTCATATGTATATATTATGTAGCAAACATAAAATTCATACAAAAATCAAATCCATACATTTTTCTTAAATTCGCTAAAATTCAAACTTCACATTTTTTTTACAAAAAAATACAAAATTTTCTAAAATTCAAAATTATTTTTTTATTGTACATAATTCTCATTCTCACAAAAAAGGCACACGGACACGCTTATTTGAAAAAAGTGAGAAATTTTAAATACACAATTTGAGAAAAGTGTTATACCAAATATTATATTTTATATGCAATAACTAAAATTGTGTGTGTGCGCTTTGTAAATTGTTATACACACCATGTATAGTATAACAAAACGAAGTATACCAGATATAATTTTACTTTTTGGGCAAAGGCCTCTTAAAAAAAAGTAAAAAACAACTAATAAGTATTTAGTTGTATAAAAATTTAATTATTTTACCCTTAAAAGTATCGCGTGATAAATTAGCATCATATAAGTGGTAGAACTTATTGAAAGCTTTAGCACATCGATTAAACGGTTCATTATTAGCATAGCTGGTATTGTGACTATGTTCAATAAAATATTTAGTATGTCTTAAACATCTAACATTAATATTTAATTGCATTTTAGAGCATAGATCTGGTGAACTGATATTTTTATGTAAAAGATCGTAAGCATAAAGAGCTTCAGCAAGAACTCGTCTATTATTTAAAGAGAGTAAATTAATTTCTCTTAGTCTTATTGAATAAGAAGGCAGAATGAAAGTATCTTCAAGTAGGTACCGCCGCCTTAAAGAAAATAAGAGAAATTGTTTTTGAATAGACTCAATTTTGTCTATATCACATTGGAAGTGTGGAGCCCAGACAATTTGGCAGTATTCTAGGCTGCAGTAAATGCTTTTGGTGACAAAAGGATCGCAAATTCTTTAGCTCTTCTCTTAACGAAACCTAAAACTCGTTTGCTGTGAGAACACACTTTGTCAATTTGGTGCTTAAAAGTAAGTTTTTTGTCAAAAAGTACTCCAAGATCTTTCACAACATCTTTATTTTCAATATTAATTAAGTTAATATTATAATTATATGTTGTGATAGATTTTTTCCTACTAAAATTAATAGAGAAACATTTTTTAACATTAAGAAGCATTCCATTTTTTGAACACCAATTATTCAAAGTATTAAAACTATTTTGTAAAACCAAACAGTCAGTGTAAAATTTAATACACTTATTATATTCTAAATCCCAAGTCTCTAATTCAGTGGTTATTATATTCTAAATCCCAAGTCTCTAATTCAGTGGAAAATACTATACAACTAGGATTTCCAAATTTATTACAAAATAAAAGATTATGAAAAATTAAATTAGATTATTAAAAATTACACAAATTAAAACATAAAGAAATGGGTGCTGATCCATTTTACAAAATTACAAATCTTTTCACAAAACCTAGCTTACACGTGTGAAAAATTAATATGTAGTTATGTAAATATTGTCACATATGTAAAAACATATGTGAAAACAAGTGTAATTACACAACGTCTGGATCGGGCTTAAGTGTATATAACAAATGTAGTAGAAAAAATGTTAAGAATCCACTTTTCTGTCATAATTTACTTGAATTAATAAACTTTGATAGAATAATTAAAAATAAGTTCATTTAAATTGTACATATGTAAAAAGGATTTTATAAAAAAAATTCTTACTTCAATACTACTATAATTTAACTGTCGTACATAATTTTCTATAAAATATTATAGATTTTATTTGAAATTTGACGGAAATTAAAGAAACAAAACCAACAATTATTTTATCTACTAAAAATATTTTTATGCATAAATTATTAACCGATTCTTGTCTAAAGAAGTAAAACTTTTAAATTAATGTTTTGCCTGAGAGGAAATTATATATATATACATATATACAAAATTTAATATTTAAAGTTAGAGGAATTTTATTTGTAATATTTTTAATGACTTAATAAAAGGCAATTAAAATGTTTTGTGTCAAGTTTCATATTATATATAACTGACAGTACAAATTTAATGATTTTGATTATTTATTGGTTACAATTCATTACCATCAATTGTTGAGGAAACTTAATAACATCCTATCATTAAATATCTTTTGGAATTGGAACCATATCATTTTGTAACCAATTTAGACAAGTCAAAATTTTACTATGCAAATTAAAGTTTTCCATAATCAAAATTAAGTACCGTATTTTAAAAAATAATCTAACAATAAAACAAAGATTTTTGTTTGTTTTTTGTAATTTAATTTTCATAAATTTTCCAAAAATAAATCAGAAAAAATTCTTCAATTTAAAATAGTACAAAAATAATAACAATAAATGAATATTAGTAGCAAAGTTAATAGATGAACTTTTAATGGACTTTGTGTGAAATTTAAAAAGGACCAAAAAAATATCATTAAAAGAAAATATCTTTTAAGGAAATAAAATCGACAGCAATAAAAGATAAAAAAAAATCAAGTAAAAACTTTTTTTTGTAGAAATGTTAGAAATTTTCTTTCCCCCATCTCAAAAATTACTAGATCTAACCAGTTTTTTCAATTCAAATGCGCCTCGATGCTTATAATAATAATAAAAAAAGCGAAAGTTTACAAATAAAAAACTTTGTGAACAAATAAAAATTCCAATTTCCCGGATCGAAATAACAACAATAACAACAACAACAAAAAAGGGAAAACAATTTTTTTCTGCCTTGGGTGACAAAATTTTGTTATCAAATGTCTAAAAAAATTGGTTACAAATAATTTAAGTAACTAAGCCTAAGAAATTTTTCATTTCTCATTCTTAAAGAATTTTTGAGGTTTGTTAAGATTGAAGTACATATATGAGAAAAGTTTTTCACCGCAAAAATTTTCCAATATTTTAGGAAATTTATTTTTATTTTTAAAAGAATAAATTTATAAAAAAAATGGAAATTCTAACTAATTTTATAATTATTTGACCTTGACGGTAAAATTTAATCATAACAAATATAAATTTATCATTTCATATATTTTTTGTTATTAGTTTTAGTTTTTATCATTTCACAAAACACACAACAAACTTCACACAAACTTTCATCAATAGATTTTTATCAATATAGCAAATTTAACCTTATTTTCAGCAATTTGATTATAACTTGTGACACTATATTCTTCTTCACCTATCTTCACCATTTGTTGATTACTGAGTAAACATATTTTTTACAGACATTTTAAACTAACATTTAAGAGTAACACTGTTATGTTATATTAACATATTAACTTCTATAATGAATATTTGATAGTCAATTGATTAAAGACAAATCAAAAAGACTTAAAATTAACAACAATAATACATACATCAATCAAATAAATGTTCAATATTACTATTATTGACAAGACCAAATTAGTATTTTTGTCTGCAAATTTTATGTTTTTCAATTTGCCTTTTTGTGAATTAAAGAAGTAAATTTATAATACATTTATATTTTACGAAAAATTCAAGATACATATTTTACAATAATTACTGTTAAATAAATGAAAAATATCTGGTAAAAAAATGTTAATTCCCTGATATTTATACAAAATTTAATTGACCTGCCAATGTTTTAGTTAGTGTAATTAATAATACAAAATAATAATACAATTTTTAATTATGTATTTGAACCCTCCAAATATATTTATGGATGTTTTTTTATATTTAAATAATTACATAATTTACTTAATTAATTTTTTTTAGATTTCACAAATTTCCAAAATATTTTAATTAATGTTCAAGTAAATATTAAAATATGATAATTATAATTAACTGTATACACCGATATAATATTTAATATATTTTCTCATTCCAGGATAATAATTGTAAACAAAAATTTAAATTAAAAAAAAAAAACATATAACATATTACATATAGAAAAAGTCTTTGTACTTTTGTGTTTACTGACTGATCCCACAGGTGTGTGCTAACAATAACCAATTTTGTTTAAAGGTAAAAAGTATAACGGTTAAAAGATTGCGTGTGGAAATTCATATTTATACAATGATAAACAAACAATCAAAAACAAATTATGTTATATGCTACAAATTACTTCTTTTTTTTATTATGTGGTTTTAGTTTTTTTTTCATAATGAATAAATTTTCTTTCTTTTTTTTGCCTAGAGTTATTTTAATACAGAAATTAATCTTATTATGAAAATTAAGAAAAATCAAAATGAATTAAGAAAGGATATTTTGATTTTATAGTAAATATTAGATAAATTTTGGAAAAAGTAAAAATTTATCTTAATTTATCTAGTAAGGTTATAAATCTATCCTTTAACCTGTTAGCTGTTTAACTTTTTTTTTGAAAAATGTTTTCTAGTTGCTGAATTAAATTTACGCGATGACGCGAATTTGCGACATTAGCAGCGCAAGTAAAGATGTGCTGAGAATTCAAAGAGTGGTAACGTTTTCAATTAGGTTTTGGCTGTATAGTAAAATTCTTAGAATATTAAAATTTCGAAAAAAGTTTGTTTTTTTGCTTATATAACAAAATCATTGCAAATGTGTATTGTTTTCGCGTGACGCATATACGCGACATTAGCAAAATAGGAGCGTTTATCATCGACGCATATATGCGACATAAACAGTTAACAGGTTAATCATACACTTAAAATTAATAATTTAACAAAAAATGCTTTATATTCTTCACACTATTAAAGATTCACATTAAGTCCTTCATTATATATTTCACAAAATCCTCTTTACACAATTACAAAATGCACGCAATATTTCAGTTGTATACAATATGTAATTATTTTTCTTATTCATCAACAAAGAAATGTAAAGAAAAAAACCAAATCCTATATCTTCAAGGATAATTGCTATGTAATTGCTTACATTAATGGTTCCATTTATTTTACTCCAATTCTCTTATTTCATTTTTATTTATTTCTGAAATGGAATTTTTTTGTATTTGAAGAAAAATTTTCATTTGTTTTTCGAAATTATCTCTTTTTTTTATTGGTAAGGAAAAACAACATTAACGTAACATTACAGAATATTATTTTTTTCACTGAACGTGTTTTATTACATTTTGTGTTAATCCTGGTTGTATAAGATCATATAGATATAAAAAGGTTCCATGATGGTAATACACTTACATTAGTTTCATAATTAAAAGCTTTTTTTATTGTCAATATTTCTATAATTTTTTTTAACAAAATTAAATTGTTGATGACAATTTTCCAACACTAAATTAGATGTTCAAAGGATGATATCGGATTTTAGCAGTACCGTATATTACAAATGGTTATAACTTGTGGTTATAACTGGAGCATAAAAAATTAAAGATATCCCAACTTGTCAGCAAATACTCTCACCTCCTCGAAGGCAATCTTGTCGGGTGATTTTTGAAAAATGCTTTTCCTAAGTAGTGGATAGCTAACAACTTCATGGTAGAATAGAAATATTATTTGTCTCCAATCCCAACACAATGCCTCGGATTAAATAAGGCCAAGAGGTCATTAGAAGTCATAGTCATAGAGCAAAGTATAGGAATTTGATAGGCAGAGTTTTAAAATGGGCAGAAATTTAAAATATAAGAGTCTTCAATTTCATTGTCATTTTCAACATTGAGTATATAACAAATATTTGATGAATATTTGATTAAAAATTCTAATTATCTTAACATTTAAGCACATGTTAAACCAAAATATAATATTATAATATACGGCTTTGGTTAAACTATACCACCAGCACCACCTTAAAAACGCACTTAAATAGTGTCCCTATAAGATTTATGTTAAAATGTATTGTGTTTAATAACAATTTGATTTTTTTTTTAAATCTGACAAACAGACAGAAATGCATTTCAATTTATTCTATCTCAAAACTACTATCTATATGCCAAAATAAAATGTAAATAGTTTTATATATCCTTTTTTTTTGTATACCGAAGGATATAAATTTATATTTAATATAATTTTGTTATTCTTTTTTTCCAGATATTTGTCTTAAGGCTTTGGCAAAAAAAAGGAATTCCTTCCTTTTAGAAATTCTAGAAATAATACCATATATATAAAGGACATTTAATTGTGTAAAGAGCATGTAAAATTGGTATAGCAGTGTTAAAGAATTGTTTTTTTTTTTACAAAATTTCTTGAAATCGTATAATAAAAATGATTCTGTATAAATACAAAAAACACCATGGAAATTAATGAGCTTTAATGAGGCATACAATTAACACAGAAAAGAAAATTTATTTTTTCATTTTATATAAATTAAATATAAATTTAATTTGAAATAAAGAGGAAAAAAAATAATTTTAAATGTTGTGTAAAACAAAACCAGAACATTATGGTTTTTTGTCGTACATATTTTGTTTGATATAAATTTTTAATGTTTTTAAAATGTAATATATATATTTTTAATTATGTATTAAATATTTTTGTTATATTTTTAACATAATATATAATAGTAATTTAATGGATTTTCTAGTTATATTTTATTAGAATTTCAATAATTTATATTATGAATGTGGCAACAATATGAACAAAATGCGTAAATAAAAGAGTTTATGGAAATAAATATAATAAAAGTTTTAATATATAATTAAGAAAGTTCTCCCTTATTTGGCCAATATTTATTAAAAATATTATTACTTTTGTTAAAGAATTGTCGAAAAATGATTATTTCTCTACATAATTTTGAAATTTTCTTGGTATACAAGTAAATTAGAAGCAAGTCAAATAAGTCCTTTTACGTTTCAAATTGTGTATTTATAAATCAAATTAGCGTCTTTGCAAATATATTCGTCTTTGTTCAAGTCAAAATTGTCTTTTTGTAAATCAAATTCACCATTTTAGCTTATGTTACAATAATTAAAATCATTTCTAATATGAATTAAGAAACCATTTTTATTTGGTTTGATTTGGATCCTTAAGGGATTTTTTTCTAAGTTCTGTTCTAATATATTTTGCTGTATAAAAGTTAAGATATGTATTTCCAAAAAAAATTTAATTCTAAAATAAGCTTGTGAAGCATAAAATTTCAAATTAAAACTTTGATCACATTTGATTACAAGTTATATTTTTGTGATTTACTTACCATAAAAACAAACTTTTAGACCTACTATAATAATTATCCTTTTTATGCGTATAACATTTACAAAACCTAATAAACCAACTGGAAAATTGGATACATGTTGATTATAGATATTTCCTTTTTATAGAGTTTACCAAATAAATTTATAAACCAATTTTTTTTTTAAATAAAATTACATATTTTTTATTGTTACAAAAAAAAAATTTTGGATTAAAAAATTATATAATTTCTTTCTTTGTATTTTATCATAAATTCATATCAGTCTTAAAGTTAATAAATATTGAATTTAATTTACCATATATGCAAAAAATTATATATATATTTTTTTTTAAATCTAAAAATGAAGGAATGAGAAATTTTTTGTATGACTATTAAAAAAGTATATATTATTTTTTAAGACAAATTATTTTAAAATATTTGTGTATATAAAAAAAACTAAAATACACCAAAAATTAGACAAGAATTTATGGATTAACAAAAAAAATAATTTTTTTTATCGCTTTCCTAATTTTGGTAAAATATTTTTCTTATCTAAATTTAGTTTAGTTAAATTATAATAAAAATGTAAATAAACATGAATTTAAAATAATATAAAAAGTAATTTTAAGAAAAAAATTAGTTCTCCTTAAAAATTTAATTTACATAAAAAAATTCTCGTAAATATAAGAAAATAAATCGCTTAAAACTTAAATTACATAGAAAAAAAGGTAATTTCTCTTTATTGTTACAATATCGCGGAAATAAATTCCCCAAAATAAAATTGTAATTTTCCTTTACTTTTTTTTTTGTTATAATGGAAATTTACACAAATTTATCTAATTTCCTTACAATTTTCTTTATTTAATGCTTTATTTATTTTCATATAAATCTTTTCCCTTTCATGCTATTAAAGGGGATCAATGATGTTGAATAAAACATTGTATGTATCAATTTTTTTTTTGTTTGGGTACATTAAAAACTACAAGGAAAAAAAAGGACATTAAAGGAGATGGTGTGGGTGATACAATATAAAATTTTCTATCCTCAATAAAATTATTTTATTATTTATTCTGTTCGAAAAATGTAAAATGAGAAAATAAAACTTTTGAAAAAATGAGAATAAAAGAAAATTAAGAAAATATTAATGAAAAAATTTAAATTAAAATTTTTTTTGTTAACAAAAAAAATATCGATATAAAAAATTTAATTTATATAAAAAGTGATTTTCGTAATTGAAGTTTTTCTCTCTTTTTTTTATGGCAAAAATTATTAATATCCTTAAAGATCTAATCGATCGTATAAAATTCTCGTATATGTATATATAAAAAAAAATATAATAAAATAACTTAATTTTAAAATTTAAAAAAATATAAATTCCTTAAAAATATTAACAAACGGTGGAGGTTGTTTAAAAATGGCGTTAGAGGACTTTTCGTTAAAAATAGCGAGCTATTTATGATAAGCAAATAAGCAAAGTCGTAGAAGAAATTCCTGAATTATTATTTATTAATTTTTTTTTAACCTAGGACTATTTTATAAGGTATTTACATTATGCATTTAAAGGTAAAAGCTTTCATTTGATCTATAAGTGAACTGTCTCTACAGAAACCAAAAATTCAATTTCATGAGTCGTAATTCAAAGTAAAAAAAGTTTACAAAAACACTCAAAATAATTTATAATAATATTTTTAATAATGCATTACGAGTAATCTCCGAATTTGAGCATAAAAAGGACTCAAAATAAATTAAGAGCCACGAAATTCAGCTATAGCGCTAATATTAAAGATTACATGACCAATTCAGTGGAATTGCAGTAGGTGTTAAGCATTATCATTTATAGTGTGAATACAAAAATACACAATAGTTCATATAAAACAGTATCATAAATTCTTTTATGACCCACTTACCGACAAATAAGCTTTTTTATACAGCTGATATAAAATTCTAACGAAAAGTACCTCAAAACTATTAAATAAAATTTTGATTAAAAACTAAATTTTTTTCTTATTATTCAAACCAAAAAAGGAATTCAAACCCTCACACCATCGAAAAACTTTCAATTACAAAAAGGAGAAAAAATTAATTGTGTTTTTTTTTTAATTACTTAAATTATCCTTAATAATTATAATTAATAAATTGTTACTAGTATAATGTTAATTAATGATGGAAAATATTATTTCACAGACTACTAACTACAAAATAAAAGAAAACTTTGTTATATAAATATTTCCATCGTACAGTGAACACGTAATATTAAAATCGTTTTTTAATTATCGTATAATATTTTCCCATATATAACTAGGACTTTTTCTAAGAATCCTTTTTCACATTTATTCGCTTAGTTGTTTTTTATATTCTGTTTAGTCGACATTTTAGTTAGACAAAACTTTTTATAAATAATTAATCATATTTGTTTTTCTTATTTTTGAATATTTTTTCTCTTTAAAAAGTTGTAACTTTTCCCAATCGTAATCCTAAAAGTTTTCGACGTTTTTTAGCACTTAATTTTGTCCACAATGTACTATGTCCTTCCACAAGTAAAAATTCATCACATAAATCATCACGCTCTTTGGCACTATAATTATGGTGATCCTCGTGATTTTTATCTGAACGTGAATCACCAGACACAAATCCACTTTCAGGACGTGATAAAGATGCTGTATTCCATGGTAATTGTTGGAACCAACGGGCGACTTTCGCTGTAGACGAAAGCTATAAATAAAAAATAAAGTATAATAAATTTAAGAATTAGTAGCAGAAAAAGAAAAAAAAAATATATAAATTATTTTTGAATGAAAATTTATGTGCTCGTATACAAAAAGAAAACAAAAATACAATTTGGAATGGCGAGTTTTTTTTTAAAAAAAATTTTAAGTGACGAGGAAGGCAAAACTAATTGTGAAAAAGTTTATTTCAAAAGTATAAAAAATCCAATTTCACCTTTCTTGCGAAAATTTTCAGGAGACACAACTAAATTTATGTCCTGATTTTCTTTTTTTGCAATTGAAAGATAAATGGGTTTTTTGACCTTGATTAAAATTAGTTTTTTGTTTTAGATAAAAGGAAATTAAAAATCCAGAATTTTTATTTCAAAGAATTTTCTTATATTTTTGAAGATATTTCTATAAAATTAAGTAAATCAATAAATTTATCATAGTTGCGACGATTATATCGACGATAGAAACAATATTGGAAAATTTAAATGAATTTGTAAAATATTTCATAATTCTTAAAGGGCGAAATTAATAAACTAAAAAACAGAATATTTATTGTTTCATCTCAAAGATTTTAAGCTTTCAATGTTTTTTCTTTCAAAAATCAATAAGATTAAATCAAAATTAAATAAGCAGTCAATTCAAGTAAAATAGATCTCCAATACAATTGATATTAAAATCGTTTATACAATCAAAAGATATTCTTAAGAAAATAATTGTCTGAAAATTGTCTGAAAATTATTTTCTTCACAAAAAAAAAATAAAAATAAATCCTCGACGAAAATCCTCCATTAATCCTGTATAAAAGATTTTTATTGTATTTATGGATTTTTGCTACAAATATAATTGAACTAAAAAAAAAAGTAACTAGAGAATTAAGTGATATTTTACGTGTTTACTGTACAGGGTATAGAAAAAAATTGAACTTGTTATGAAATTTTTGCATTTGCACATTTACTAAAAATTATGAGATATTCATTAATAGTGCTGCTCAATTCACAAGGATTGATAAGAGAAAAAGTAATAAAGTAAATATTCAAGTTTGTCACAGGATAAAAAGGATGAAAGAAAATACTAAATTGGTTTGCATAGAATGCCAAAATTGAAAAAAAAAATTTTAAAATGTTAACTAAAAAAAACGTAGAAAACTTAAAATGATGGAGAAGTTACCTAAAATTTGAACACCAAATTGTACATAAATCAATTAAAATATCTATATGTACATTTTGTCATCAAAATACATTTAAGCCTAAAATTTCAAATAAATTATCACTCTCTGTGACATATTTTAATCATCCTGTAAATTGTGTACATTTCTAATTTAATTTAGTATTTTCTTTCATCCTTTTTATCCTATGACAAACTTGAAGATTTACTTTATTACTTTCTCTATTTTTTTCACTTGTTAATTTGTTTTCTTTTCCAAAAAAAAAACGTAAATCTACTCTATTACATGACGTTTTGTGACCTTCCTTAAGGGATTTAGTTTTTCTCTTACATACTTTTCCAACAAAATGGAGAAGCAACACTTGTGAAGACATATTATTAAAATATTACATACAGCTTGCATTTTATTCTATTTCCACTATCAAATCAATATAATAATAATAAAAAAATACTTAAATCATTTTCAGGTGAAATTTTCTAGTATATTTTCCACATTTTCACATAGCAAAAGAAAAATGTATTGATAAAGTGGTATTTTAATGCAATGCTTGTTTAGAAATAAATAAATATTATTGAAAAACACATTTCCCAATTGAAAATTTCCATTTCCTATACGGACAAAAAAAATATCAGAAAAAGTATTTTCTTTTATCTCCATTATAAATATTTTTTTTGGTCCTCGTTCTTTGGTATACATTTTCCAAAAAGAATAATGTCACTAAAATACAATGTTTCTTCTATCCTATTATTGTTAGGTAAATTTCGTTTAGATTTATTTTTTGAAAATATATTTTCTTCCGAAATATCATACTTTACATATACATATACATATACGAAATTATAAAGGAAAATTTATTAAAAGGTGGGTAATACTTGGAAAAGCTACAATTTTTTTTCTTGATAAATTTGATCAAATTTGTGAAAATTTCACATTTTTTTGGTATCAACGTAACATGTTCCAATATAAAACAAAATACCATAACAAAACAACGACATAATAAGGAAAATGTCGACGTTAAATGTTAAAAGAAGGAAAAACTTTATCAATAATATTTAATGTGTCCCGTGTGTAATAGCATATCACACTACTTACGTATACATTTGGGTTGGAAAAGTTATCACTTAAAATTCAACATTTTTTTCTATTTTCGTGGGAGAAAAAATTCTTATAATTTTTGAATATTTCCTTTTCTTTTTTTTTCTGAATTAAATAAAAATGGTATATAATAGTAAAGGATAAAGTTTTCTTTTTAAGCATTAATTTATGAATTATTCCAGCACGTAGAGAATAATTTTTTTTATTATCATCATCACGGGAATGAAAGCTATTCTATAAAAGAGATTTTTCTTTGTGCATTAAGGGACTTTATTTATTCGTTTTTTTTTGCCAAAATTATTGTACAAAAGTTTGAAGAAAAACGCAATAATGTTACGAAAAAGTAGAAAGTTAATTTTTTTTTTGGTACCAAATTCATTAAGTAAATTGAAAAAAATTCGATGAGTTGAAAGGAAAAAGTTTTTAGAGATTTCATAAATTTGCAAATTCAGACAATTATTATTATTTATTATTTAAAACACTGAAGTTGAAATTACAAATTAAGAATGAAAATTTATACAAAACTATTTTGCAGAGTATGAAAAAAAAATTTGACTTTATAAAAGTCCTTACAGTTTGATATAATTGGAATGGAAAATGTACTTAGACAGTAAAAGTCCTTATTAATAATATTTTTATGGATCATAAAATTGTAAACTTTAGTCCTGTTTTATAAGAAATAAAAAATATATAATAATTATAAATTTTGATAATAAAATTTGCATGTAATTATAAAATCACTGATGGTTGTTACAATGCATTTTTGGGAGGATTTTTGGACAAATTATTTACTTCTGTATTCGACCTATTTTTTCTATCTTTTTGTTTTCAGATGTTCACAAAAACCGTAGAAATAATTTATAAAACATTTTAATTATATCTTCAAAAAAACAAGCCTTTTAGAGAATTCTGTAAATGTATCAAAACTGACTAATTTTTTTAATTTTTTCTTATATCCAGATTATATAGATTGTTTGGGCCATGCTGCACAGTAGAATTTACTGTAAAATCAGCATCTCGTTCTAAAAAAAAATATGTAAATTATAAAATAAATTTGACTCTTTTCCGGTATCACGTATAATTCTTCACTTATCAAAAATATTGAACGAATACTTTCATTTTATCAAAATATAAATTTAAAGGAGTGTAATTTCAAGATATCAAAATTTCTCTTAAAATGTGCGCATACACATCCTTAATTTGACATAATCATATAAATTTGATGTGTTACATAAAAAAAAAAACGTTTGTGTGAAAAAATATATATGTAATATAAAATCTAATTTTCACAACAACCCAAAATATGAAAAAATATGTGTAATTTATTTTCTATCATCATCATCATTAAATCGAAAAAACATTGAACATAAAAGTTTCCATTTCATAAATTTTAAATGTGGGTAAGAAATGAAATCAATTGCGAAACATATAAAAAAATTTGCTTGAAAATTAATCAAAGAGTATATAAGCAATTTTAATAATTTAAGTTAAACTTTACCAATTTTAGCATCATAGTTAAATTAGTGTTTACTTAGAATTATACTCGTATGTAATCAACTAATTACTATTTACAAATTCTATTTCCCATTACTCATAATGCTCCTGTTGATAAATTTTATGATTTGACAGCATAATATGAATGCTACTTCTTTAATTAAGAAAAAATTAATATCTTTAATATTATTTAATGTTAAATTGAAGTTTGCCGATATGAAAGTGACCTCAATTTATTATACATAAATTTAATTAATGATATAAATTACATTACAAAATATTTTTAGTATAATTTTATAATTTCCCATGAGTACTAAATATAAATAATAATTTCTTTTACATGAAATGTGAAGGAAATTTAATAAGACATTTTACAGGGTGAGTTAAAAAGGATTTTCTTGTATAAATTAATATAAAAATACAATAAAAAGAAAAGTCTGACAAATTTTCATCTCGAGAACAATTTCGTATATAAAAATTTCTTATTACTCAAATCATTAAACAAAATTTTTAAATTTGTTAAAGAATTTTTTTGTCAATATTCATTTCAAGGACATATATGATATATCCTTCTTAAAGACTTTTAATTTTGAAAAAGAAATAACTAAATTGGAAGAGAAAATTTAAATAATTTGTAAAAAAATTTCTTTTTGAAATAATTTTTTTTTTTATTTCCGATTTAGTTTAATGATAACTACAACAATTTTTGGTATAATCAGATTTTTTTTTACAAATTTTAATTTTTAACAAATTACTTAAATTTTCATTTACAAATTTTCTTCATCTGTTTGGCTTCAAGTCCCTTACACATTTCTTTCCATAACTACGCAAAATATGAAATGTTTTCCTTTTGAAATTTTCATTATTTTTGAAATTTACAAAAGAAAATATAAAGGCAAATATTTTGAAAATTTATCAATAAATAAATGAATTTTTCTAATTAATATTTTTGTTTATTAACTTTTTCAATTCAAAAAATATTTTTTCATCATTTTCAATATAAAAAAAAAAAACAAATTAAATATATTCCATTTTCATTACATAAATAACATAATAATAATAATAAAAACAAGAGTATAAATATCCTTTTTTTCTCTTTTGTATCCTTTTTTTTTGTTTTCAAAAAATCATAAACAAAATTCTGAAGAAAAGTTTTAACCAACAAAAATATTATTGACAAAAAAAAAAAGAAAAGAAAAACATTTTCCCTTTATTCAATTTAACAGAAAAAAACAATATTTTTTCCTTTTTGAAAGTTTTCCATGGTTTGACTTACACAACAATTTTTTCTTCTTATTATTATTGAAAAATTCCTTTTTTTTAGTAATATTTGGTACGCAGTGGTTACGGAAGATGCAGACATGACGACTTTGGTGATGGAGTGTCAGTGGTGTTTTATGGCATCTCAGAAAATATTATCCCCTAATTTTAATTTTATATTATGATAAAACAAATTTTTTTTTTCGGTATCATCTCTTGTCGTATTGCTTTTGCGTTTGATGAAATGGAAACGAAAAAAAAAAAAAGAAAAATATAAATTCTAACCCTAAAAAAGAAAGTAAAGAAAAAATTTCGATGAAAGTTAAATAAACGTTATCCTTGGATGGAATTCTCCGAGTAATTTAATGGAAATTTATAATAAACGAAAATAATATCAGAAAAAAAAGATATTGTAAATTTGTAAAGGTGTAAAAAAATACAGTTTTCTATTTTTTTTAAAGTACTTGGGAAATTTGTTGTCAATCCATTAAAAAAAGAGGTAGGGGAGCACAATGGTATATGAAGATATAGGAGAAAAGTTTTTAATATAATAAAATGTAACCATAAACTTTTCATGTATCATAGTAAGAAAAAATGATAATAGAAATAAGTTTTTATAGAAAACTTTTATTATTACATTGTTTAATGAATAAAGAAGTGAAAATGTTTTTCCATTAGCAAAATAAAAAAAAGAAGTCAAATTTTGAATTAAATTTAATATAGAGAAATGTAAATATTTGAGGCAATTTTTGTCAGTAATAATATAATTTTATTTAATAATTATTATTAATATTTTAAATTGTTATTTTTATATAAAATTTTGTACTAATTGTTTTTTTTTAGTTTTAAGAATATAAAGTTTTAAGTAGGTAGAAACTTAATTGTTCCGATTTAATTTTGAAACCACTAAATTTTTATGATTCCAGACCACTCAATTTACTGATAAAGCTTATTTAACGATCTAGTAAAGGCTTGCTAAGCCAATCAATCCTTAGAATTCACTACTTGGCAAAAATTTCATACATGTATTATTTTGACTTACAATTTGTAAACTAAATTTTCCGAATTGAGTTAGAAATTTGCGTCTGCATGGCTACCCAGTGAACCCAGCAGCCTCATTATGATTTTTTATTAATTTAGTTTGTGACTTTTGAAAATTCTTACCTTGTATAAAAAGATTTATGATTCTTTAACAGATCCTTTTGCATTTTCATTGCCATAAAATAATAAATAAAATCGAAATAAAACTAATTTCTCATTATTTAAATAATTTAAATTTTTCATTTTTAAATTTTTAACGATTAAATTTATAATATATATTTTTTTTTTGAGTAAATCTCAATTTTTTTGTTTTGTTAAAATATTTTTAATTCGGTAATAATTAAAAGTTTCTTAAATTTAATATAATAATCATAATTAATCGAAAATACAAAAAAAAATTTAAAACTTAACTTAAGAAAAATCTAAAATAAAAAAAAATCCACAAAAAACACACAATTTTTAACAAAAAATTTATAAAAAAAAACATCATACTTAAAAATATTTTAATTTATTTTAAATTCTCTTAAAAATTTAACTATTTTTGTTGTATTATTTATTTCTACGTACAAACTGAATTGTTACATAATTTTTTTTTCAAAATTTTATTTATTAAATTTATTTTTTCTATTTTTTTTTTGTTTGGTTTTAATGTCCTTGGTTTTAAATTAATGTCCTTAAACTTAATCAACTAATAATACTCCTCCGAAACAACAACAAAAAAACAAGAAAAATTTTCAAAACTTAAAAAAATTATTAAAATTATAATTTGTGTCCTTTATAATCGTTTATTTGGTTGTATGACGTGCCCATGCTGTTCTTTGAACTTGACTCATCATTTGGCTACGATTTGGTACTTTTTCACTTGTACTACGTGTTATAAAACTTGGTGTTGCTGATAATTTTCTTGAATTTGTAATATTACCAGATTCATCAGTTACTTTTAATGTTACAGTATTTGGTAAATTATATCTTTGATCATCATTACTACCACCACTACAATATCGTCGATGATTATTTGGTGATGGTGTTAAATCAGATCTACTACAACTACTAACATCACCACTAATTAATTGACCAGTACTACCACCATTTGATACTGGTACAATTACTTTTACATTACCATCTGAATCTAATGTTGTCAAAGTACCAACTTGTGATAATGGTTTTATAAAATGACTGCAATCATCTAAACTGTTACTATTTATATTATTATTATTATTATTATTATTTAAATTTTTATCTAATCTAAAACCAATATCATTATCTAATGGACTATTTGAATATGAATTACGCGATATTGTACCTAATGGTGATGGTGTTAAATTACCCAAATTATTTGTTGAATTTAAGAAATTATTAAAATTATTATTATTATTATTGTTGTTATTATTTGGACTACAATTTGATGACATTGGATTTGCGAAAAAGAATGAATTATGTGGCGAATTACCACCACCACCACTAATCGTATTATTATGTGGACTATTTCCTAAATTCATATTTGATAAACGATTTAATAGCTCCTGATTCATTTGAAATAATTCCTTTTGTGATAAAACATCTTGTTGATTTTGTTGTGATATGTTATTTAATTTATTACTAATGGTTTGGATTTGGCTTAATGATGGAAATGCATTTGAATTAGATGTTGTTACACCAGATGCTTGTGATGTTTGGATAGAATTTAAATTTTGAAAATTTTGTAAATTTTGTGATTGCTGATTTAAACCACTTAATTGATTACTTAATGTTGTTAATTGTTGATTTATTGAACCTAAATTATTTAATTGTTGATTTATAGATGCTAAATTATTATTATTAGATGTTGCTAAAAATGCTTTTTGTAATGATGCTGATATATCATTTGCGGATGCTGTTGATTGTTGTTGCTGTTCTTGTAATAACATTTGAATTTGTGTCTGTGGAAAATTATCGATTTTTTTTTAATATTAAATATATATTGCAAAATTTTTAGAATTTTTTTCGATCTAAAAATAAAATTAATAATTAGAGCATGAAAACAAAATAAAAATTAGTACATAATTAAAAATCAAATTTCACATCAAATAATTATATAGAAATTATTATAAAAACAAAAATTAAAAACTTACCAGGAATTTATTTTTGTAGAATTTTTAAATATTATTGTTAAACATGCATTTAAATAATTAAAACACTTGAAATATTTTTTAGATATAATTTGTATTAAAAATAAATTAAAATTTAATTAATATTTATAATTGAATTTTCCAAAAATAAATTAATGGCGAACTCACAAAAAATGCGATAAAATAAAATATTAACATGCGACGCGATATTAAAATTATTTAATTAACTGCTGGGGGTAAAATAATAAATTAATTTTTTTTTTCTAAATTATTATAATTAGAATTTGGGGTCTCGTTTAACAATATTTTTATAGTAGAAAATTATAAAGTTAGTCAAGGATTTATAATATTTTTAGTCTATTCTGTCGGATAAGAAAAAAATATATGAAAATCTTGTTTGTCGCTACCACAATATTTTGCATTTGATTTATCATTGAATATTATTATCATTGCTTCAAAAATAAAGTTACGAAATATTTTAAAAGTATCGATTAGCGATAATTTAAGGCAAATCGTCAATTATTGGATCTTCTTTAGCTCATATGTCTTAATTACTTCTGAAAGAAGTTAAATCGTTCCCCAAAAAACTCGTCCTGTAGTTTTCTCTTTCTGATAAATATTTAAAGACAACAAATTTCCATTCAAATGTTAACTATTTTGTTATCCTTATAATTTTGACGCATAGCACCGTATTGGAAACGTAAATTTTGGTCTTAAAAAATAATAATAAAAGCGACCATGCGACAACAAATAATTGAAACTCAAACACTGAACGTAAATATTTCAAAACTTTACAACAAAAAAATTTGTAATTATTAAATAAATTTTCATCCAAACATAAAATCATCATAAAAATTTAAAATAAAATAATGAAACTTACTTGAGGTGCCAAAGCAATATTCGCTGTTGTTAGTCCTGTTTGATTTGGTTCTGAATATCCGCCTAATGATGCTAAATGTTCCAATAATTCACGATTTTGTTGTAAAAGTTGTTGTGTACGTGCCTAAAATATAATAAATATTTTTTTTAAATAAAAAAAAAATCAATTTCAAATAAAATGATCGATATTTTACTTGAGCTTCAATTCTGGCATTTGTTTCAGTTATTAATTGTTCTCGTACCAACATTAATTGTGATAAAGCTTGACGAGTTTGTATAGCTTGTTGTTCTAATTGTTCTTTTAGCTTGTGAATTTCCTTAGATGATGATAGTGGAGATGTTGGTGATTTATCACCGTCGCTCTAATATTAAAGAAATCAATTTAAAATTTAATTATTTCAATTTTTATTTTGTAGTCTAATTGGTTGTAATTAAAATTCTTTTTATTTTTGGGTGAAAATTTGTTAATGATTTTCCTTTTTGTAAAGGAAATAAACAAAACTGTAATGAGTGTAAAATTTTCATTAATAATTAAAATTATTAAATGCTTGTGTTTTAATTAATTTATAGATAATTAATCATTTTGAAATTTGTGTTGAAAATTAATTGTTCCAATTGATTAGCGTTACAACAAAGATATTTGAAGATATTTTTTTGTCCATGGTTGGGAGCTACAATGATTTTATAATTTAAGGGTAATGAAATTAAAATTTAATTAGGATATCAAAAATATTTAATTATAAACTAGGGAAAATTCTTAGTATTAAAATTGACTATTTAAATAATTTAATTTATACAAAATAATTATGCTCATCATTAACGAAGGATTAAAAGGATATATATGAAACTTTATCCCTTATTTGAAACAATTTTTTTGGGTGCTACACTAACTTCAAATTATAACCATTTAAAATATTTGCTACATTGTAAGTCTTTGAACATTAATTTAACATTTTAATAGTCTCAATAAAAACTGAGCAATATTTCGACCAATTCGAATTTTAATTATTTTGTCTAATGTAAAATTAAATTAGATTTATGATCAACCCCTTGACCAGAATAACAAATTAACTAAAGTAGATAATTACAGAAATTATTATAACATTTGTAAATTTGTTTATTTAATAATAAAACACAAACTTATTTGTTTTATTTGAAAATTTTAAATTTCATTTTCATTTCCCGATTAACGTAATTCAGAATGTTTTAACCATACTAAAAAATTATTGATAATTAAATCAAAACAAAAAGTTTAATAATTTTGTTTATTATATTTTTAGAAATTAGCTTTAAAAGTTGCATACAAAGATTAATTTATTTTTCAACAAACAAGATACTTAACTTGTTTATTAGTCAATTTAAATCTAAATTTGTGAAAAATTTCTACGAATTTCAATCCAAAATAATAAAAATTGTAGACGGGAAAAATTATTTAATAAAATAAAAAAAAAAATTTTTTAAATTTGATTTGTGAAAACTGAAATTTTTATTTGAAAAACTTTTTTTTTCGTAATCTTTTTTTGGCATTCATTTTTGTGAGCTGGTACAGAAAATACATAATTATATTTATGTTTTATCTTTTATGTATATAATGCAATAATTACAGGGTTAATCAAGAATTATTAAACTTCTTTAATTATTATAGAAAAATAGTTAAAGTATCAAACCGAAATCAGACTGTATATTCTTAGTAGAAAATTCAAGTACACATTTATAACAAAAAAGAAATTATAAATTTTCCGGTAAACATCAATCATTTTCAGTTCACAAACTGACAGTAATTTTTTTTATATATATATATATACACATATGTACATATATGTATAAACTTTTCATTTACATAACAAAAATCATAAGAAATTATTCTACGTTACTTACACAGGGTGATTTTCGTAAGTTACTGTTGCTTGTCAATGGTATTAACTCTAAATGATTTGGTCTTTGTGGTATTGTTAGATCTGGTTGACTGCTTGTTCGTGTTAAAGTCTTCTTTTGATCTAGAAAAAGAAATTTTAAATAAAATTATTAGAAATTATAAAAAAAAAAAATATATAAAAACTTTCGAGAAATTAAAATGTAAACTAATTTTTCTCCCCAAACCGAAATTATAATTGTAAAATAAAAAGTTGTCACAAATCTTCCAATCAAAATTATTATACGAATTCCAGAAAATTTTTAATAATAAATTTCAGATTATTATTAAAACCTCTTCAATAATTTTGTACCCAAACAGAATATATATAAAAAAAATTAGAAGCAGCTGGTTTTTTTCCCTGATTTTTATGACTTTATAAAATATAAATCTTTATTTTATATTTTATATTTTTCTTATTTTTATGATAATATAATTCAAAAACAAAAATTATGAACATTGAATCCTTAAAAATTATTACAAATTGCAACATACTCGAACGAACCACAAAAAAAAAACAGCAGAAAAAAGGATACTTTTATAAAACATAAAAATAGCTCAAGGTTTCCATAACCTCTGGGTATACTAAACAAATTCAAAACAAAATATGTAATTTTTTTTCCGTTCTGACCTTTTTTTTTATGTTGATGACTCCTCCGATTTGTTCGACAATATTTTTTTCCCCAAAATATAATAATATAAAGAAAGATACTTGTTGGTTTATAAAAATTATAAGTCCCCTGAGGGAATTTAACAGAAAAGCCAAAAGAATATTTATAATATTTATAGAAGCTTCACATATGTAATGTAAATTGTGTGGTATTGCAGCAGTTTTAAACAACATTTGGGATTTGTCAACACCACAAAAAACAAAAACAGTCAAAAAAATTGTAACAACATCAACATACAATTTTCCATAATTTTCCGAAAGATTTTATATTATTATTATTATGTTTTTGTTTTTATATAGTATTATTATTATTATTATTGTACCAAAATTAATATTAGCCTTTAGGGGAATGACAAAATGTTTAACATAAGATTTTATATCTTATTTGTCTAAAAAATTTATTATGGATTTAAATCATATCTCTTATATTTTAACATAGAACAGAATATATTGTTATGTACATTTTGGTTGTTTTGATTTAATTTATATTTAGATGATTCTACATTGTACAATATTTAAGTTGGTTTAAATTAGTATTCACACTATACAGAGTTTGTTTAATTATGAAATGAAACTAAAATTTATGTAAATTACGAATAACTTATCAGATTTTAATTAAAATAATTATTAAATTTATAGAATTCTTAGAACAAAATGCAATTTTTACAATGAAATTAGTCTTTTTACAATTTAAATTGTCCATTTTGTCTTTTCTCAATGAGATGAAAGGTAGTTTTTGATTTGGAAAAGATCAAATTTTTTGAGGAAAGGACTTACTTCGAAAAAACTAAAATTGAATTATTTGAGGAAAAAATTTGGCAAACATGATGACATTTATTTTTATTTTAAGGTTTATTTAAATATTACTAATATTATCGAAATTTTTGAATGAGAATTCTATTAAAGGAACTTCTAAATTAAAATTCAACAAATACTTTCAATTCCTTAAGCATGTATAAGTAAGCTTAGTGTGAATTCCACTTAATGAAAATATTTATAAATTTCATGTATGGTATTGTATAAAATTTAACCAATAAATATCAAAATTCTAATTTAACTATTAAACAGTTTTATTAACACAAATTAAATTTTGCAAACATTAAAATTTAAAAATATTTGTTTGTAATTAAAATTTTGCTTAAAAATTAAACTAAATAAATAATTTATTCATAATTCTATGTTTCGTAATCTCACATTAAATAAAAAAATTAAATTTTTATTTTGTGCAAAAACTTAAGAATTAACTATTTCTTTCTGACACCAAATTTAACATTTTTCTAGGTTAATTGATCGTAATTAAATTTTTGGATAGAAAACTTTTCTTATAGTAAAAATAATTATTTTGTGGCAGATGCTTCTTAAAAGTTTTCTTACGCTATTGAATATTATATTTAAATTATGTAAATAATTATAAGTTTTTAAGTGGGCAAAAAAAACTATATACAAAATATCTAAATCAAGAAAAGATTAATTAACTTTTATGTAGATTTAGATTATGTTTTACAAAAGTAATTTAGAAAAATTATTATTAGCAAAGACGCGGAAATTAGAGTATTAGATTATTAAATTTGTAGCAGAATAAAAAAATTTCCTGAATTTTTTTACAAAAATAATTAATTATAGATTGGGTTGGGTTCCGTGTGTTGTACATTTTGGCCTTCAGAAATTGATTGTAAAATTTTTATTTCTGGGTGATCTAATTTATTGGAAAATTATTTAGATTTGGAAGTAAAATGTATATGTTTGGAAGCTATTAATTGAGTTAATGAGGGTATTCGGAAAAGTCTGAACGAATAAAATAATTATATAGTTTTTCCTTAAATATAAAATATAAGCCATTAATTTTTGGTACACGAATTTGGATGCAAAATTGTATATGTATAATTTTGATATAGTAACAGTGGTCGTTCAATCAAATCAATGGTATAGTTCACAGTGACTTTTGCTCATATAACATACTCTTATATGCAGTAGTATTGTCTAAATTTGAATGATCGTTCGCAAGAAAAGGAATTTCAATGAGTGCGACTATCACTTTAATCAGCTGATAGTAGTAAAATTGATTTAATTTAATTTTGTGTCTCTGCATTTATTGTAACTCGTTTACAGTGACAGATTTAAAGCCAAAATTACGTAATAGTAGAATTTTGGAATTGGTTCCCTCCTAAAGATTGCCGGATCCGGAAGTAATATTACACAAAAAGTACATAAACAACAATGTAAATGTACAGAAAATCCATATTTCCTCTTTAAATTATGTTTTTAGTAACTCTAATTCATATTTTTTTAGTAATTCCAAAACAAATTCGTAAAGTTCCGAATTATCGAGAAATTTTACATTTTTTTAAATAAATAATATAAAAATATTTAAAATTTATTTGCATTTAAAATTTCCCATTTTATACTAAAATATTTATACAAAAATATAACAAGAAAACCGCGAAAGACCGAAAGTATATTTAGAAATTTTAAGTAGAGAAATAAAAAAACTAAACTTTTTTTTTTTCTGTTTAAGACCAAGGTGTGTTGTGACGTCACATATTCCCCCGCACCAGAAATAAATTCCTAAATAAATAAACAAAAATGAAAATCTCATTTCTTTTTTCGACATTATAAAAGTGAAAAAATAAATAAAAAAAATTAATTTTCTTTTATTTTTTTTTAATGTATTCTGTCTCCTCTGTAAAACCATCAGAAAAAATATTAAATCACCTCAATCATCGGTCGTCACAGTTCTCCCCTCATTCAACACTTTTGCTTTTTCCCCTCATTAAACACTTTTCCCCCCTAAAACAAACTATTTAAGATTTTAAATAAATATAAAAAAAAATTTTGTTTAAAGTAGCGAAAATTTAAGTTTTTTTTATGTTGAAAAAGTAAACAATTTATAAACAAAAAGTGAAAAATATGAAAAAAAAAATTAATATTTTATCCCCGCAAAAGGAAAGAACAAACTCAAAAAAATTATTAAAAATACACTGACCGGAAAATCACTTATATAAGAAGAAAATTCTTGTTTATGTTTCTCTAGTAGATGAATTTTCCGCCATAGCCAACAACAACAAAAAAAAACAAGAAGGAAAACTTAATAAATTTTATTTTGTTTACACAAAACTTTCAGGAGTTTTTATTTTTTTGGGGTTTGTGGGTGGTAGTAAAATAAAAGCGGCAAATTATCCAAAAATTAAGTCAAAATATTTTTTTTTAAGGAGAAAATTTATTAAAATAAAAATTTAAATTTCGGCTTTTCAATTTTCTTTTCTGTTCAAAGTCTGTAAAAAAAAGGATATATGGAAATAATTTTACTCTAAAGGATATTTTTCCTTTGTTTTGGGAAAATTTGTGGACGCTTTTAACCAGGTCAAGTTTTTTTTTATTGTTTTCAAATGGAAATTATAGCAAAATGAACTTAAATTTTTTTAATTATAATTTAAGGACTCAAGCACTCAAGTAAATATAATAATAACCATGACTTGGTTAAGTTTATTGATTTTCATCCTTTTCTTTTCTTTGTATATACATAATTCTGCAAAATTTATTAGTCCTTTCATTTTTTGTTACCAGATTATAAAATTTTTCTATAGAGAGATTTAATTAAACTTAAAGGTATACACAATGAAAAAATTTACATGAAAATAATGAAAATCCTTAAAATCAACTCTGTTTGTTTTTTTGTACAATTCATGAAACTGAAATTACTTTTCCTTATTATTTTTTTCGAGAGTTTTTTCGTTTGTAATAAAGTATACAAAAAAGGACATTGTCATTGTACTTATGGATCCTTTTTTTTGTGTTGAAAAAAGAAAGATCAACTTAAAATAAGAAAAAGCTGTAGAAAGAGAACATTTAATAATCTGGGTTATACTTAATGGAAGAATGCGGTTTATTTTTAGGGTTTTTCTAATTTCATTTTTCTTAGAAGTTAATAAATCATTTTTTTTTTACTTTTTAAGATGTTAAATTTAAGGATTTATTTCCTTTTTGAATAATTTTAATTAGAAATTGAAATATGTCATTTTATATAGAAAAAATATGTAGAAAAATAATTCTTACCCTTTTTCGGAATATCCTCATCACTTAATTGTTCTGATATTCTATCTGGATCTAATATTTCTGATGATAAATCAGATCTTTCATCATTATTATCTAAGGAATTTTTCTGAAGATTAAATTTGTGACATACTTCAAATGCTTGACCAACAGTTCGAACGATACGCATAGCATGTGACTGTAAAGAAATACAAATTAATCAAAAAATTAATTTTAATAAAAAAATATAAATTTCAAAATTAAAGTTTCCCAAAAGAAAAATATTTCACAAATAATTAATCTTGGTCATCCCCATCGACCCCATATTGACCCCAAAAACCTTACTTAATTATAATTATAAACCTACACAAAAAAAAACAACAACTTTCATTTTATGAATTTTTTTTTGTTTACCTCTAAATCAAAATCATTTTGTTGTAAAGCACAGTTGGTCTTCTTGTTTATATCATCAATTTTATTATTATTACAATTTCCATTACTACCACCACAATTTCTTCCATTAACACAATGATTATTGTTAACAATATTATTACAATTACCACCACTACCACAACCACCACTACTATTATTATTATTTTGTTGATTAATTGATGTTGATGATGATATCATTTTTCGACAATTATTACGGGCAGCTGCATCAAATTGTTGTAAAAGTTCATTTTTCCTTTGGGATACAACTGGATCACGAAATGATAATTTTTTACGTGGTCGATTTGATTTTGGTGTATCATTACCACCACCGCCACCACCACTCCCAGAATTACCACCAATACTACTACCACTACTGTTATTACTATTATTTATTGAACAATTTATATTTTCCAAAATTATATCCGTTGTAGTGTTGTTATTTGATGATGGTTTGTTATTATTATTATTATTATTGGTAATATTACCTTTCATATTATTATTATTATTATTATTGTTCTGTGTTGAATTTTGTCCATTGGGATTTTGTTGTATATCACATGAATTGTGACGATAAAGGATACCACGTTTATGTACTGATGATAATGGTGACGGTGACTGTTGTTGTTTAACAATATCAATTTTGTCATCATCTTTTGATAACATTTTTTTCAATTTTAATCGTGCTTTAATTATACTACCATCATTATAACCTTTTTTATTATTATCATCATTATTTGATTTTATTGTAGTAGTATTTTTTAATTTCATACTAGCTGAACGGATTTTTTCATCAGTCCTTTTAACTGGTTTCTCTTTCCTGATTAAATATACAATATTTTCATCATTAAATAAAATATGCTTTTGGCAATTATTATTACAAGTTTTTGGTATTAAATTTTCAACATTATGTTTTTTATCTGAAATACAATTTTCTTGTTCAACACCAGAATCATTTTCAATATCATCATCATAATAATTATCATCATCATCTTGCGAATTTCTTAATATATTTTCAATAAATGTATCATCTAAGAAACATGTTTTATTTTTATGATGATTATAATTTTCATCATTCAAATATTGATTTTTATTATTATGAGGATAATTATCATTATATTCATTACATTGATTTGATACTTCATCAATAATTTCATTAATATCTAAACTTTTATTACGTGCTAATTTACGTCCTTTTTTCTTTTGACTACTAACATTATTTTGACGATGTATTGACATTAAATCATCTTTTGGTTTAGTTTTATTTGATTTATCTGTTAATATATCACGGATAATACCACCATTACGAAATATACTTTTATGTTGATCATCTGGTGATAATTTATTATTATCATTTGATGATAATGTAATTGCTTTTTTATTACGTTGCCATGGCCAAAAATCAAATGCTTTACTAATATGACTTCGTGGTGAACTAGATGGTGAATTTGATTTATGACGCCATACATCGTTTATACAACGCATTACATCAGCTGGACGTCGGAATTGATTATGTGCAGTTGTTGGATGTTGAAGATAGTCAACTGATATTGGTGATGTTGGACGTTGATCATGCCTCATCATCTTTTGCAGTACAATTATATTTAATTTTTTATAAAAAATTTAAAGTTTAAATTTTTTATGAAAAGTTAATTTTTCTTGTTGGTAAAATTATTTAAAAATTACACACTTTTGACACCTTTTTATTATTTTCTTTTGAAAAGTCTTTGAATTCTTTACGCACTTTTTTATCACAAAAAATTTGTTCTAATTAATTTTTCTATTTTCTAGCAGAAATTCATTTCTTTTAACAAAAACATAAATTTGATTTTAGTGTCATTAATAATTTATCTACAAAAAATATTGTAAATATTCAATTTTAAGTTACACACACAGATTTTCATTTAGTAACCTAAATTTTATGAGCTTTTGACATGGAAATATATAAATTTCTAAAGTAGAAAATTGTTAAAAAAAAATTTTTTTTTTTTGAGAAAAATTATATTATGTCTATGTGTCAGGTATTTGTTATTAGTTATGTGAAAATTATGAAATGTTGCGGAAAACCAGGAAGAAAAAAATACTTTTTATAATATTTTAAATAATTAGTTTTTTTTTAAACTAGTACAATTTTTTGTTGTTACGAAATTTCTATACAGAACCGACGAGAATTTGAAATGAAGACAAATCTGTTGTCACTTAACTTTTTTTAAAAAAAAACTGAAAAATTTATCATTAAATATTAAATTTCAAAAGAAAAAAATTAAAATATATGACTAACATACAAAATCTCATTAAGTCAATTGAGATAAATTGATAAAATTGTAAAGTTCTAAAAAAAAACTTCTTTTAACATTTCTAAAAATATGAAAATGAGAAACAATTAATTTTTATGAAAATATCTTCCTTCTTTAAGGAAAATTAATTAATACAAAAAAGGGGGCAAAATTTTCCGGTATATTTAAGGAAAAAATTGTTGAAAATTTGGGTCAATAGGTAAGGAACTCAAGAATAAATTGTACTCCTTTTTATTGTTAATTGGAAATTGTCAAATTCTTAAAAGTAAAAGTAATTAATTTATTTTAAGTTATTACTTATTGACCCAATTTTAATTACACCGGAATTTTTTTTTCTGTTTTGTATTAATTTAAGGGGCACAATTATAATTTATTGTAACTTAAATAGCACTATATACTTCTTAAAATTAATTATGTATTAGTAATATAAATCTATAAATAATAGTATACTGGAATAACATTTTCCGGCATATGAAGCATGACATGAAAAATGCTAAATTTACCAAATCAGCAGATAATTTGTATGAGGAAATATATTTATTATTTTTCTGTAATTTGATCATGCTTAGATTGTGGTTCAAATCCTGTCTATATAAAAAATATATATATTTCATAAAGCTCGCCAAAGTTGACAATTTAGTCAATTTGTAATAATTGAAAATAGATGAAAATATTTTCAATTTCGACAAAATTTTTAATATAGTTTTCAATTTTAAGAATACCGAGTACATATGTATATTTGCCAATATTGTCTGATAAGTTTTTGTCAAATTGTCAAATACAAGGAATTTTTTTAAACAAAAATTTATAAATTGCCAAACTACATTCTCCAAAATTATTTTAATAAATTACAGGAATCCAAATTTTGACTAAACACAGACTAAAAAAACCAAATGTTATGTAATCTGATAGAACATTTAATTATGAAAAATCGAACCTATATAATTTTATCGAATCATTAAATTTTTTTTATATAAATATTAAAAAAAATTGTTTAAATTAAAAACGTGTTTCAATTAAACAAAAATATAATTAGCAAAAAAATAAAAAATTGAAAATTGGGAAAAACTTTCGAATAAATAAAAATGTGATTCACATAAAAAAAGTAAATTAAACATAAAATTTTCTTTTTATAGTGCAGAAAAATCAATAAATATTTGTATAAATTTAAATCCATCTGGTAAATTCATGTTTCTCACCTTCCATATTAATATTTACAAATTTTTTTTTTATATTATAAATTCACCATTATCAGCTGTGTAAATATTAACCACCCAAAATGAAAATTTTCTGAATAATAAATTTTAAATTTAAATCTACTTGAAAAAAAAAATCAACAATTTTATATAAATAAATCCTTATAAGTTTTTACGCACGTTAATGTTTACAAAAATTGCAAAATTTAAAATTATTTATAAAATTTGTTTTTTTTTTCTTGTTATTTTAACGAAAATTTAAAACAATTCTTACAAAAAAAAAAGAAAATTTGTAATTTTTGCGATTTTTCCTAAAAAAAAAACATTTTTCCCAACCACATAACAAAAAGAAATTTTAGAGAATGAAAAAAATCATAAATTCTTGTAAATTATATAAATTTACGTAGATATTAGAAAATTTGTTTTTGGCTCTAGTAGAGAAAGATTGATGGACTTAAGTGAATCGTCGATAACAGATTTAAAATGTGTAAATTTATTTAAGTTTTTAAATTATTTTGTTTTGATTTTTCGGTTGAAAATATTTTGGCTTCAAAAAATTTTTTTTTTTTTGGTATATTTTTAAATTTTTATCATAATTTAACTGACAATTGAATTTTTTTCTATTTTGGTCAAGAGTGGCGACGAGACGACAATGACGCGAAAATAATGAAAATTTTTTGGTTTTTTTTTTCATATTTTTGAAATTCAAATTAGCATGAAAAGATCAATAGGGAAATTTTTACTTAACATAACTAAAAGAAAAAAGAAAATGTAATTAAAAAAATTGGAATTTTTCTTTTGGTTTGTTATTTATTGTCGATATTTTGTCAGGGTCATAAGATTAACCACTAAAAATAATAATAAAAGATTTGTTTTTTATTGTCAGTCAAAAACTTATAAAAATTTTTCGAAGAAATTTTTGTAACTAAAAATTTTTAAATTCTGTTTTTAAATACGCATCAGAATTTTCATTATTATTTTTTTTTTAAATGTGTGTTTGGCTTCTATTTTTTTTGATGCTATAAGTATATAAAAAACAAATTTCTTGTGGTTGATAAAATATTATTTTTAAAATGTTTTTTTTTTATTATTATAATAACAAATTTTAGTTTCCGAATGGAAATGAGAATAGTTTTCAATTGTTCAATCTTGCAATATTCAAAAAAATTACATTAATTTTGGTAAGAATTGAAATTTGTCATGAAAACCACTACAATATGATTTAATTAGCAGTACGTACTAACTGATTCGGATATTTTTATTTGTGTGTCCTTAGTCTCATGTCCTTAGTCTCTTAAATTTAGACAAAAAATCTAATATTTTCCAGCATAAAAATTAACATATTTCTAAGCCATTTTGAATAAATATCTGAGTCAAAGAGACCTTAAAATCATTTTGTAGGTTTAATTTGACCAAATTAAATGTTTCACTTATTGACAACAATTAAATTGACAATTTCCAGTTCCTTAAATAACTTTTTCCCGCCAGTTTTGATAATTATCAAAAATATATAATAGAAAATATAAGAAAATCTAAATTTTAATCCTTGAACTATATTATTTATCAAATTAAGACCAACAAAATTTTAAATTCTTATAAATACTGAAAAATGCTTGTACTTTGTTATAGGAAACTAAAAAAAAAAATTAACCTCTAAAAACAATAAACAAAAACTTCAATTAAATAAAAAAAGGAACCCTGCTGGAAACTTATTAACAGATCAACTTTAAAATTATCAAACAAAAATAGCTCATAAAAATAAAATCCTTGCTGTTGTTTGGTTATTTTTGAGACACAAATGAAAAATATTAAAATATATAAAAAAAAAATTAAAATATTTTCTTAATTTTCTTCTTTTTTTTTTTTTTGTTAAAAATATCTTCTTTTTTTCAATTCTCACGTGTTGCGTTTATGGGTTTATTTAAATTTAAATATTTTTCTGTAGTAAATTTTTTGTGTTGTGTGTAGTATTTGTAAAAATTCTATATTTAAAAAAAAAAAATTCACAAAAATAAAAATTATCCAAAGTCAAGTTTTTCGTTGTCATATAATTTTTCATAAATAAATAATAATAATATTAAAAAGAATTTTCCTTTATTAAATTTTCCCTCTTGTAAAATTTTGATATTTTTAATATTTTTCTTTACAAAAAAGAAGAAAAAAACCAAAAATATTTTTTTGAATAAATTTTATTTCAAATTAGAAATTATTTCCAAATTAGAAGAGACTCATAAAAAAATAATTTACTAAATTATTTTTAATTACTAAAAAAAAAGAATTTGTATAAAAAAAAATTACAATATTCAAAATTTTTGAACCAAAAACTAATAAATTTTCAACTGCTTTTCTTTTTTATAAAACAAATAAATTTTTCACACTTAGTTAATTTTAATTATTATAATTTTCTTTTTTCACATCATTTAATTTTCAAAAATTATTATTATTTTTTGTTGTAGAATTAAATTTATTATTTATTTAATTATAAACATTTGATTTATTTAATAATATTTTTTCTTTGGAAAAGAAAATTTGAAAATTTTTCCCAATTTTGAAAATCACTTTTAAAAATCAAATCAAAACTAAATAAAAATTATTAATTAAAATTTTAATTAAATATTTTTTAATTAACACTTGAAAGAAAATCTCATTTTCGTTTCAGTTTCTTTTTCTTTTTTTACAAAAAAAAAAAAAATAATTTAATAATTTAAATTTTTTTGTTTCAAATATAAATCGAACCGATTCGTTTGATTTTACGGTACGCACTGATTTTTTGCGGTATATTTACAAATATCGCACTGTAACTGAAAGATCACAAGAAGCGCGACGATTATTAGCATTTTAATTGCGCAAAAAAAGCTTTTTGGTTTGACTAAATCAGTGAGAGTTCATTTTTTTTTTTTGAAACTTTTCCAAAAAAATCTTTTTCCACCATATGATTTTTAATTTTTTTTTTTAGAATTAAAAGAAAATGTCTGATTTATTTTTGTTGTGATTAATCAGACATTTTCTCTGCAGAATAAAATAATCAGGAAAAAAAAGCTTAAAATTAGTGAGAATTTTTTGTTATAGTGAAATTGTGTTGCCTGATTAAAGAGACTTTCCATAAACTGAAAATGAGAATTGTAGTAGATTTTTATTTTTATTTTGGATGAATTTTCATTTTAATTTGCAATGATCAATGATCATTTAAATTTAGGAAAATGTTAAAAAAATTATTATGAATTTTCCGGTTTTGCGTAACTACATTAAATTATTTTAAATTTATGTTTATTTTGCAATTTTAATGTCAAAATATTTTAGTGGAAATTTCAATTTTTTGATTGTTAACAAATGTTTTATTAGGAAAAACTAATTAGTAAATTTAATTATAGAAATTCTACATAATTATAGAATTATTTTAAATTTAATTATAGAAATTTTACATAATTAAAAAGTTTTTGTTGTTTTGTTATACTTTTATTAGGCATTTTTGCATATTCTGGTCTTATTTCCAAATAATTTCTTAAATTTATATTTATTTTACTCATATTACAAAGAATTTTTTTTTTGTTAATTTATTAATGTATAAGCATAATGTTTTAAATAAATTAGTTGTTGGAAATATAAGCATAAACTGGTATTATTACCAGTAAGTAAATTATGCCTGTCGTAATCTTCTTTAAATTGTTAAAAGAAAAATTAAATGCTTATAAAAAATTTATCAAACAAAGTTTAAATCTTCAATCATATTTTTAAATGCCAAAAAAACTTTTCTAAACAAAAATCAAATTTTTTTTGCAAAAAAAAAAAATAAAAACAATTTTGTTTTTTGAAAATCAAATAATCCTTCAACCACATAAATTTTCATTATGTAAATACGAAAATTTGATTAAGAAAATATATAAATATTTTATCTGCCAGCTAACCAAAATTTCATTTTTGGTTAAAATGTTCAAAAACATAAATTTTCTTTTGGTCACATAAAAAAAAACAACTATACAAGGATTCAGAAAAGCTTTAGGGCATTGATTTTAATATGTATATATGTACACTTAAACGTATTTATAAAAATTCTCAACCAAAAAGAAAATTATTGTTGGACATAAAATTAAAAACTTTTCTTAAAAAAATTATTTTTTTTTTACATTTCCAAAACTTTCCCATAAACTGAGAAAATCTAAAATATTTGAAAACCAAAAATATTTTTATATCTAATACAAAAAAAGAAGCTTGTATAATTTTGTGGTTTTTATAATAAATTTTCAAAATTTTTGTATTTAATTTTCTATTTTTTTTGAATATGGAAATTTATAAAAATTTAAATTCTTTATTATGTCTAAAAAGAAAATTTCTTGTGTACATTTTGTTTTATAGATTTTTGTCAGACTGTTTTGGTTCGTTTTTATAATTTTTGTTTTTGTTTTTTTTTTTGTTGGAATATTTCCAACCAATGATAATTTTGTTTATATAGGAAAAATGTGTCACTAAAAATTAATCATTAAATTTTTCACCAAAAAAATTAGCAAAAAAATATTATACAAAATGAATTTTATATAATTAATAATATTTTTGTTTATTTCGTCGTTCAATCATTTTAAAAAAACAAACATTACTCCTTTCATTTTGGTGTAATTAAATAAATTTTCAGTAAAACTTAAAAAAAAAAAAATTCATTAAAATTTTCTCTTAATTATATCAAAAGGAAATTAATTATACTCACTAATATATTTATCATAATCTAAATGGCGATGGGATGGAAATTGAGACGTTGTGGTGTTTCGTCTTAAACTTAATTTTCTGGTGTCTCATGAATCACGAATTATGTGATCTGTGACTTTAAAGGTCTGATATATTTTTATTATACTATCAATAATTTTATTTGATTAATGGATTGTGAGCCTTCATTGAAAATCAGACTTTAAAGTCCTGGATATTTGAATACAAAAATTGAGCAGTTACAAAAGTGGATCAGCACAAAATTTGAAGCAGTTTTTTTAATATTTATAAAAAAGGTAGAAAGTTTCCTCAATAATTGAAGTGAATATTTGTCAAGGAAGCGACTTTTGATTCAGTAAAATGGGCATAAATTCTTAGCACACATACTTCAATTTCAATTAGCATTATTCTTGAAATTTTTTCAATGATTTTTTAAAAAACTATTAACTTAACAAATAAATATAAATATTAGAATATCCTTCATCAAAATACGGGAAAAGGGTCTACTAAAAATTGTATTATCAAAGGATTTCCTTTTTTTTATCATAAATTTATAAATGAGGAGCATAAATCTCGTCAAAAATTCCAATGAATAAATTGATTTAATACCAAAAAGAAGAACAAAAAAACAGTTCTGAAAATTTATAATATTGAAATTTTATGTTATTTATATCGACAGGTCGTCTATCAAAAAACAAATGGCTTATAAATTTTTCCCAATATTATTTTTATTATTATATTATTATAAAACATCATAGCGGCAAAAATCTGTGATGATTGTTTCTTATGGATATTTGAAAATAAAATAAAAACTTTCCAGATTTAGGTGGAACATTTTCTAAATTCAAAAATAATCCAGAAATCACGTTTTTTCTCAACTTTAACAAATAAATTCTATTTTCAACCCATAAAAAAGGAAAAAAAATGATCACACACACAAAAAAGAAGAAGAAAATCAAATCAAATAAATATAAAATCCTTTGAATATCATTTTTCATTCTTGGAAAATTTGGAAAAAAAGAATCATTTAATGGATTGATGATAAATTTGATGTAATGGAAGACAAAAAATCAGTGTCACTTGAAATGTTTTTCCATTTTTCATTTTAAATTTCTTTTTTGTTCATAGAGAATTGATAATAATTTATGTTTAGCATCATAATTTAATGATTTATTGATGTTTATCAATTTGTTTAATGATATATTTTTCATTATTGGCTGGACAATTCAACTTGAGAAGGATTAAAAAGGTGACGATTTGGTCCCTTTTAAATTTCTTTTATATACTGTCATTTTCTTGCGACACAAGAAACTTATATCCTTTAATTTTCTTCCGACACACACATGCTGTTTCCCCCATTAAACAATTCGCCTTATGCGTCCTGTTTACGACCTTTCCATAACAGTTTTTTTTTTCAATTACATACTAGCTTTTCATACTCATTCAGTTTAACAGGCGAAAGAAGCAAAATAAATAAAGTCAAGTATTAATAGCTTAATAGTTGTCATAAATGAGCTTTTTATATAAATTCATATAATTAATCCTTCTTCAAGATCATTTTAATAATAATTAATTCTTCAATTTTCCTTGACCATTTTCCTTGATTATCCTTGAACACAACTCGGTTCATTATATTAACTTTCATACTGGTGTCGATCGAAAGTATTTTTGTATATATTCATTACTGTTATGCTAAGCTAAGCTAATACGGTATAACCTAATCTAACCTAACCTATAACCCAACCTATAAACCAATGGCCAATAAACTCTCCATTAATTTTATATCTTTATGATGAAAACTATGAAAATATAATTTAAATATTTTACATTTTGGTAAGAAACAAAAAACAAAATGTTTAAATTATTTTGTTTGTTTTTTTCCTCAATTCTTCGATTTCTACTAACCTTTTTATTGCTCTTAAAAACAGAGCATTTAAATGAATCTGTCTGGCCATCTCGTGCAATATAACTAAATATTTTGAGATCGCTGCTATCATGTGATACATAAAATATCCTATAAATTGGATGATTCATTAATTCTATTTCTTCTGGTTCATTAGTCCATTGTTTTTTCTATATTATAAGTACAAAAATTAATTAAGATTTAATTTTAACTATAAATGTGAAAGAAAAAAAAAATTAAATAAATTATAAAACTTACTTTTCGTCGTCTCTTTTTAAGTAAAACTCTAACACCATTTACGGATATTTGAATTGTTACTTTACGTTTTTTCAAATTCTGTACTTTACATTCATACTGAAAAATAATTTTCAAATTAAATTAAAATTAACATTATATTTTTATAAATTAAATAAAATTAATTCACTTAGGAAATATACTACTAAAAATTTAAATATAAATTGTTACAAAATATTACATTAAATTTTGAAAATATTCCTTAAGGTAAATTTTTTTTTCTAGATGGAAAAACATTTATAAAAACTAAAGTTTTATAGATATAACAAAAAAAAAACTAAAAATCCCATGATGATTGTAACCAATTTATGCAACCCCAACATTAAAATATATTCTCTGTCTTTTTTTTTTTGGTATGTTCATTGTTTTGTGCAAAAACTTATTTTCTATTTGGTTGAATTATTTCTTATTTTTTTGCGGAATTTATAATTTGATTAAAAAAGGTTAATTAACCTAAAACGTTTAACAGAGAATAAAAAATATAATAAACTTTTATAACAAAAATGAATATTTAAATAAATTTTTTTTTTAATATATTTTTAATTATATGAAATTTACCATCACATTTTTTTTATATGATAATATTTATAATCCTTTAGGTAAATTTGGACGACTAATTAGTATAACAGATATTTCAATTTTTATAATTATGTAGATCTAGATAACGAAAATTTGTAGGAAATGTTTGTTTATTTTATTTTTTTAACCATGTCATAATATTAAAAATGATTCTGAATTGACCCACAAGAAATTTGGTCTACTCCATTAAACAACACTGTCAATTTAAACTATTATTTAATTATGATTAAACTTTATTTGCTACTAATTCATTAATCTAGACTAGCTGGTAATGATATAGTATACGTATAGATGGTAATGAGTATTGCCATACTCAACTCATACTTACTTAGAAGAAAAAACTTTTTCATTTTAAATAAATCGAAAATCTATTCTGACATAATTTTCATCAATTAATCTCCAGAATTTTTGGGCGGTGTAAAATATACTTTACACAGAGATAAAAAGTTTCAAATTTTATAAATTAAAATCGATTAATCATGTTCAGAGATCTTGAAACAAAAACAAAATTGAAAATTTTCATTATAATTTTTTTTTTCGTCTAGTGAAAATCAAAAGATTTTTTTTTATCTTATCTTTACAAAATAAAAAAAAAATAGATAATAAATTTTCATTTTGTTCTAATTTTCATTTATCTTTATTTTGCCTTGTCCTCAATTTTCTGTCCCAGTGGAAAATTATGGGTAACGAAAAAAATATAAAAAAAAAGAAATTGAAAAAAAAAAATTAAATTTGAAAACATTTTCCTCATCATTAAAATATGATTTGAATATTCGGGAAACATTGAAGGATTTTATGTATATAATTAAATTTGTATTTGATAGATTTAATCATTATTAAAAGTAAATTATTTTTATTCACCTGTTACTAGACTAAAAAAACGACATACAACATTAAATTTAATGATACGATATTTTCTCGTTTGTCTATCGCTTTGTTTGTAGATTTCTTCCTCTGTGTTACGGGTTGTTAGTTTTAAGTATATTTTTTGAGTATGGACAATGATGCGCAGGTGGAAGAAATATTGAAAAATAAAAATATAAAAACGATTTTTAATCTATCCTTAATATATCTCTACGATTTTCTTTCTTAATCCTGTCTATAATTTTTATTTTTACTGATGCTATTTCTATTGATAAATACCTAGTAAATAATCCTATTAATGTTTAATGTAATCTTGTTTGAAGGAAAAAGATTAATAAATATAGAAGAAAATTTTAATTATATTTTAATTGCTTTCCAATTTAAGAAAAATCTTTTGAATAATATTTATATTTAAAATTTAAACTGTTAAATGAAAGAAAAGTCCACCACTATATAAGCGGATTCATCATAGTAGATATCTGACTAAGATTGATTTCTCCTCTGTTTACTATAGAAGAATAATTAAATTCAGAATTGAAGGAGATCATCGATTATGAAAAATGAGTTATACTAAGATAGTGGAACAATATGCATTCTGCAATATAATGCTAAATAATTTATATACTTAAATTCTATTCAAATATATACTGAATAATTAAAATTACTAATTGCTTTTCTGATTATTAAATTCTAAAAAAAATCCAAAAACTAATTAATCTATAATTAACTTTTTATCTACAAAAAAAAAATCTAAAAAATTTCAAATACCATTTTCAAAATTTTAACTTAAAACTAATTAAAATTCTTCTGAAAAACTAATTATCATCAATAAATCGAAATTAAATTAAATTGTCCAAATATATAAACATGATTTTATTTAAAAAAAAAAAGTCCTTCTTTACATTCTTATCACATATTACAAACAAAAATAATCCATGTCCATAAATAAAGTTTAACTAATATAAAAATGTCCAATTTATATAAATGAAAATTCAAGACAAAAATAAATGAACCCAAAAAAAGTAAATTTCTTATTCTTAAATCTTTTTCTACAAAAAAAAATTATATGTTGAACTTGTTTTAAAATTACTGAAGTGAAAATTTATTATCCCCAAGATCCTATTTTAAATAACTAAATATATTTAAGTACTTTTTATAAGCTTTCTCAGAGGAAAAATATTCTGATATAGCATATAAAGCTATACCCAATCATTTTTTACAAATGTCAAGAATTTCTAATTTTTTTCACATTTTAAATACAAATTTTAGTAATGTTTATTAATAATATCCTTAATAATATTTTAACTCAAAACTAAAAACAAATTTTATATTATGGATTCAGTTGTTCAGGATTCAGAAAAATTTTAAAAATAAGAATGTAGCTATACTTGCAATGTGTTACTACATATTTTTTGGTATATAGTATAATAAAATATGACTAAACATATAAAATATTTGTATAATTATTGTTATATTACAAGAAAAGGTTCGGTAAAGCAAAAAATTTACATAATAAAAAGCTATTTAAAATGTTGACCCTAAAAAATATATAAAAGTCTATTATTTTTAAGAGGATTTTCCTTTTTTTTTAATAATATTAACATTTTATTACACATACTCCGAAAAATTACCTTACATACATATATACAAAAGGAATTCAGGATATTTCGGAAAATTCTATATAATATTTTTTTTTGGCTTGATTTTAATATTTTTTGTTTAAATATTTGAGTAATAATATTATACAAATTTTGATACCCTTTGGTTATAATATTGAACTTGTTGAAAATTGAAATTATATACTAGATAGGAGTTAGTATTTAGTAGGAAAAGGACCTTTTTTCTCTTTGATATTTGTTTTTTTTTTAAAGTAAAGGGTGTTGTAAAGTCAATTTTTTTATATTATTATCTGTAAAGTAAAAATTTTATGCTTTGATTTTTTTATTTACATTTTACAATTTAGGAAATTTCTAAATATTTTCTCGGAATATTGAATAATAAATTTTTGAATATATTCTTTAATAAAATAAAAATAAAACCTAAAAATGTCCAGAATTCGAGTCTATAGCAGTATTGAACTGTTGTCTGTATATTATTTCATGCTTTGGCTTAGCAGATTTTGTCTTTATACTAGAGGAACGAATGTGTCTTGAAAAGATATTCCTGCTATTTTGGCTTTAAATTACTTGTGTATAGAGATAATACTATATTTCTATTCGTGATGTACTTCTTCGTCCAGGTAGCCTGTCTGGCATCACATGTCAGAAAGGCTCTCTGGCCAAAAAGAAACATCAGTAATGTGTGGGGCGTTGGATCACATCTTTTCAGTAACTCTGGTAATTAAATAAATTTTATTCTATATTTTAAAGGATAATTTTATTTTAACTATATGTAGAAAATTTAATTTCCAATGACAATTTAAGACTTCTAATGGAAACTTTACGAAGAAATTTGTAAACCACTCTGTGTTCAACATTTCCTAAAATTATTAATTCATATTATACAAATTCTTTTTTGAATTTTCATTTTCGGCTATCTATTAAAACAAGAATAACATATAAAAATGTTGATTATTTCTATTAATATAAGAAAAAAAAAAGGAATTTCCAAATTCAACAATTTATTCAAACATGTTCATTTTTGTTTATATCACAAAAGAGAAAAACATTGGTCATAAAAGGATAAAAATTATAAATTATTCAAAATTTCACTTAAGGCTTTATATATAATATATGAAAATTTTTTTTGGGCAAAAATAAACGACCAATATTCAAATTTTGCAATTTGACTAAAAAATTTAGTTTCTTTTGTACAATCATATAATATTTTATGTTATATTAATATAATTTTCACGATTCCCAATGAATATCCTTCATTTAGCACATTTTAGATGCCAAGTAATTGAATTATTAAAATTTTCTTTGTTCCAAATATGAAATTTTGAACAAAAGTCAAAATTGTAATTTCATGAAAATTTAACAAATATTTTTGAAACACACCCGAAAAATATTTGAAAAAGGATTTAAATAAAAAGGATTAAATTTTCATAACTTATACAAATAAAGATCAAAATGAATAATATTTTCGGAAAAGTTTTTTTTTTGTTATATATAATAAAAAGGAAAAATATTTGTTTTGATGTTTTTTATCATTTGAGTTTGAGTTCATTTTGTTTATTTTAAGGATTTAATAATATTTTGTTCAATGATGAATGAGTTTAGATTATAGAAAAAAAAGGATAATATAAAAACAAAATGATTTATTTTATTTATACCTGGTATGGATTATAAATTTGGAAAATAGGAAAATATTTAAAATTATATATAGTATATTGTAGCTATGTAAGAAATTGTTAAACTAAATTTTTGTATATAATAGAAATTTTTGATTTTAATTCTAAGTGAAGGTTAAAAGGATTTTCATATATGTAGAAAGATTATTGAGAACTTGTGTAGACAATTTGAATACTCTACTGAGTGTTATATAATTTTAAATAGTTATTCATAAATTACTGAAGTTGAATAAGTAGAATTTTCAAAGAAACTCTGCAATAGATAAGTATAATACAATATGTATTTATCTTGTTACCAAAAATTCAACATTGATTAATTAAATTTGTGTAAATACTATAAATTTCAAATTTTAATTAAATAATATTTTTCGTAGAAACACCAAATTGAAAATTTCCATATTTTTTTTTACTTACACGAATCCTACGCATTGCTTGTACAATTTCTGTACGTGTGTTTGGTCTTTCAACTTCTTCCCATCCAATGAACTGCAAAAAAATTAAATTTAAAAACATTAAATTATTCTAAATTATGATAAATGTATAATTATTATAAAATCAGACAATGATCCATGATTACCACTGTAATTTCTATATTTAATTTATTCAATAATCTTTAATTTATTCAGAATTCCTAATAAATTCTTAACGTTTTGGAATTTTCTTATACATACTACCCAAATTAAATTGCTAGACGAATTGAATTCAACCTCCTACCACAATAAAATGATATCATAATAATTTTAGATGAAAAAAACAAAAACAAAATTAAATTGTTTCAATTTTTCATTAAATGAAAGTGAAAGGCACTTAAGAAGAATTTCATTTGCGTCATCAGAGCGCGATCATTCTAACTATATAATTAATTTCAATATAGAAATATCAGCCAAAAAGTAAATTTTTATGTGCCGCCAAATGTGTTTTTTCTTTATTATGCCCTTCTTATCGAACAATGCACTAACTATAAATATTATTGCAGTCACACCAAAAAAAAATTAACATCATGTCACCAAAATTAAACTAATTTTTTTTTATTAATAAAAATGTGTTTGAAAAATATATATTTAAATTTAATTTTGGCACCTTAAAAAATTTAACACTTTCTGAATTTGTTGGGGGTTCATTTTGTTTTTTGACGAAAATTATTTTGACAAAAAAATACAGAAAATATAGCAAAATTCTTACTTTGTCAAATTGTCAAAAATTGTTTTGACAGGAAATCTTTGTGTGTATAATTGTTAAAATATGATTTTGCCATTATGTCGAATTGTTACAAAACACTTTTGACATTATGTATTATTCTTTTATCTTTTCTATCGTCCTTTAAATTTCAGTTAGACAATTTGTAAAATTGCCGAAAAACTGCTTTGTCATAAATATTTATAAAATATGATAATTACAATTGTACTTTACAGATTGTCATCAAATTATAATTAGTCATAACATTAATTACCAATTAAATTTTTGTCAAAACGATTTCGACCCCTTAGTAAATTTTAATTTCTTAAAAATAGAATACATTTATTTAAGTATTTATAGTTAAACGGTTGTACTAAACGAAATGCTGAAATTAATATTTAAAATTTTGTAAAAATAGAAACTATATATTTATATATTTTTAGGATGATGGCCCAATGCAATAGAAATTAATTTTTAAATTCAATTTTTAGTTTAAGTTTTCAATATTATGATCATTTAAGAATTTAAATAGCTCACGCATAAATACGAAAATAGCTAAGAAAAATGCATTTTATGGCACAGTGCGTAGGTAGGGATTTTTATTTCTAAAAATTTAATTGCCAAAAATAAAAATTACAAGCATATATAAATTTAATTTTAGAGATACATTTTTTGTATATAAGTACATATATATTTTAATGACCATCGTAAGAAGACAAGTTTACAGCGGTGATTTGACAAAAACAAATATTTTGACTTTCGAGGCGAAAAGGATTAGTGCATCTTTGTACAAATAGAAAAAAAAAACGATAAAAATAAATTTTAGTTTTTCTTGTAGAAATTTAAAAATAGAATTTTTTATAATAAAAATAATTATTATTTTTATGTTTTAGCAAAAGGGAAATGACATACAAAAAAAATTTGTTTTTATGTTAATTTCTATTTTTAATTTACTTTGTAGCATAAATTTGTATTTTTAGATTTTTTAAGTATTTTAATATTTAAATTTTGTTTTACATAAAATATTTATGCAACTTATAATGAAAATAATTATATATATGTAAATTTATTTTTGTATACCAGGGTTAATTTTTTCAATAATTATCTTAGTAAATTTGTTTTGGTGACATAAAAATTGTTGGCGACAATCTAGGTTCAAAACTACGTAATTATTATCCTTGAGACGATTTTGATAAATTAATTGAATTTTAAATGAAAATTTAATGATTTTAATGATGATTTTTTCAAATTCAAAGTGTTTAATGGTTGAAAATTTGAAAAAAAAAAAATGAAAATTTGATCTTGACCTAAGAATTTTAGTTTGAAAGGAATTTACGAAACTTTTTTCATTGAACTTAATTGAAATGTTACGAATTTTTTATTAGACGATAAAAAAGAAATAAATTTAAAATATTAGATAGAAAAAAAAAAGTCATTAAAATTAAACAGATTAATAAAATTTAGATAAAAAATGGGATATTAATTTTTTTTTATATATTTTAAATAATTAATTAGTTTCTTTGATATTGTAAAATTGACGGAAAAGTGAATGAAGTAAAATCTGGAACTTTTTTTAAGTTTACCAGGAAATTTTCGTGTGAGACTCAATTTTTTTTAATCCGATTTATGTCGAAGGTTTAAATACGTTCAAAAGCTTCGAGCAAGACATATTGGGTATACCAGTATTTGAGTTTGAGATGGTAAGTGGATGAACCACTTACCAAATAATCATTTAACCGAATAATCAAAATAGGACGAAAAATTATTAAATCTGGTCGTAACATTGTTTTGGTCTCAAAATGCAATTCTATTAAAAATTTCATTATCCCAGACAAATTTCAAATATAGATGATTATTTTTTATAGTTCAATTCATGAAATTTAAAAATTATTGTCGTTTTAACAACAAAATTTTAGTCGTTTTCCATGCATGACTACACACCAATAAAAACTTGTGTAATCCGCTATTAAGCTACATTCAAAGGACCCATAGCAGAACGAACACTCAACCTTGAATGTTATATGTTATGAATTTTAGTAATTAAGTATCAGAATTTTAGTTTTATTACCACAAACTTTTATAGTCAAAGTTAAGAAATAGTTCACGCTAAAATGAGAACAAAAATTTTTCTATGTAAAAACAATTTTATATATTGAAATTTTTATAGATATTTTTTTAATTATAATAACTATAAAAAAAAATTATTATAATCTAATTTAACTAAAAGAAAATAAATCTTTGTCCATGACTAAAATTTTCAATTTTAATATTTTTATATTCTATCATTGTAAATTTATTACTCGCATCTGTAAAATTCTATACTAAATTTCCCAATAATTATGAAATTTTTTTAATATTTTTAATTTTAATATTATTTAAAATTATTAAAAATTTATGCAACAAAATCATTGAAAAAATTTCAATGTTGCTCATTAAAAAATAATTTTACATATAATATTCTTTATATAATTTTCCAAATGTCGAAAATTTAACATAAAATATGAAAAGTGAAAATTCAAACATTACAATAAAAATAATAATAATAATAAAAACTCAAAGTCACAAAATTATCGATCAGACAAAATGTGAAGAATAATAAGCATCACTTCATTTTACACCCTCAAAAAAAATGTTAAAATTAAAGTGTTTTAATAAATGAAAAATTTAAATTGATTATGACAACCACAAGGATTTTTATACGTAAAAAATTGTATTTCTCCTATATAGCATGAAGAAAAACAACCACTGTTACGCTCTTACGCTACCATATTAAATATATTATGTCATCAATTTAGAGAAAAAAGAAATCGTCATTTATATTTAGTAGCATTAAAACATATATATGTATCTTTTATACCCATGAAATGAAACATAAATAAAATAAAAATATAATATTTGTAACATCACATTATAAATTTGTTTCGATTTTTTTTTCATCTTCTTCTTCTTCTTCTTGTTGGTTGCCTGTGTTAGATTATTTTTTTCTTGTTTTTTACTGTGAAATGCCAAAAACACAAAATTCACAATTTTTCTTTATAAATACGAAATATTAAAGAAAAATATTCTTTTATTATATCTACATGATAAATTTATGTTCTTTCTTTAAATTCCATGTTCATATTTGATCCCACAAAATACAAATTTTCTACAATATTTTTTTTTTTATAATATTATAAAAATTATTATAGAAAAAAATTTAAATTATATAAAATTCGCAAAGTGATGTCACAAAAAAAAACCAAAGCAAACAAAAAAAAAAGATATTTTGTCGTGGTGTTGTCTTGTCACTTATGTTCAACATATTTAATAGTAAGAAATTTATTTTTTTTTTTGTTGAAGAAAATTAATGCGTTAAACCTGGTGCCAGAAAATATTATAATTTGAAAATAATTTATAACAAAATAAAAAAATATTTGCGATAAAAATTGGAAAAATTCTACATAGCTATAAGTTTTGTAGAAAAATTATATAAAATGAAAATAATTTTGAATAGAAAAAACTAGAAAGTGTGAAAATGAAAAAAAAAAAAGGAGTAAAGTACAAAGTTCAAAATTTCGAACTAAAAATAAAGATAAAAAAAAAAAATTTATGAAAAATTTGATATTTTCAATGTTAAAATTTAAAACAAAAAAATTGTGGGTATACATCACGACACGATTATGAAGTCATATGATTATATAGTTCAAAGTCATGAAAATTATGAAGTCATTAGTTCAGATTTTGCGAATGGCGAATTTAAAAATTAAAGTTTATTTTATTGATATTAGTTTGTAGCATACTTTTAGGCATAGCATTTTTTATTATGTATAAAATATATTTCGGAGTTATTTCAGTTAATTTTAGTTTGTCGAATATATGTATGTATGTAGTAAAAAAATTTATGAATTTAAACATGTTTTTTATTTTTAATCCACTTCAAAAATATTAAAATATATTTTATATTTTTGTTACAATTAAAATTTCTTAACATTTAATACAATTAAAATTTCTTAACATTTTCTTTTTTCGAAATGTGGCCAAAATACAAAGAGATACGAAATTTTTTTATGTCCTGCCATTAATTTTCCAGTAAACTATCAAAAATTTAAAATACGGAAATATTTAAGAAAAAAAAAGTAAAGTTATCTAGAAACCTTTCATTTGGTAGATAAGAGTTATGTTTATCAGATAAATTTTATGATTAAATACATAATTCATAATTTTAAATTTTTCCATCTCCAATTCGAATCCAAGGTAGAAACTATAAATGTACAATTTTAATAACAATATTTTTCATAGTTTCTGTTGTCACATTACAAAAGTATATGAAAATTATAAATAAATCAAAAAAAAAAAATCCTTCCTTTCAAAATATAATTTATTATAAATTTAAGTAATCAATTATAAAAATATTGTCTGTAAATGTTCTGTAATTTTCCACTTATTTATTTAACATTTATTCAAAAAAAAAAAAACAAAAAATTCTAAATAAAAATTTGTTCCACTGACCCTGTCATTTTTTCACTACTTGTCAATTTTGTTATGTCTGCAGTAAAAATCATATTTGTAAAAAAAAATAAGTCTAAGAATTTTAAATAAAAGATTTAATGTTTCTATATTATTTTTCCTCAATTTATGCTGAAACATTTTTTTTTTCACATCTGTGAACAGTCACGTAATTTATATTTTATTACATTATAAAAATTTTAAATTTGCTGTCAACTTTATTTTTTTTTCCTTTCATATTTCTTCTTATTTTTTTGCTATTTTTAAATTTTTTAGATCTAAATGTAATTCTAAACGTAATAAAAGTAGCCTAAAAGTAAAGTTTTGCTGTTGCGGGTATACTGCGACAAAAAAAACTCATAACGAAAACGTAAAAATAAAATAATTTAAAATTCATAAGTTTTTTTTTGTGCTGCTGCTGCTGAAAGACAGCAACGTGATCCATTCAAGTGTGTTTTGTTGCCATCATAATCATACCAAAAAGCATAAAATTATCTGTTAGATAGAAGGAGGACATCATCAAATTTAAAAAAAGAAAAAAACCAACAACAACTACATATAACTCTTCCAACTGAAAACAAAATACCTAACTATGAATTAATTTTGGTTTTCAAAGATTTTTCTAAATTTTCTTTAAAGAGGCAAATTGCCAAAAGACTTTTAATGACGTCAAATATCTAATAATAACAAATAAAATAATATATCTACAATTACATAAAAAAATATATTTATTAAAATGTTTTCTTATGTTTTGTATATGTATCTAAAAACAATCATAACAAAAAAATAAAGAGTGCCATCAGCAACAGAGCCATAAAAAAATAAGAAAGAAAAAGAAAACATTTTCCGTGAAAATTTTATATATACTTTTGGTTTTTACACGGAAAAATTTAATTTTTTAAAAAGATATTTTCTTATGATAAAAAATATTAAATAAAAATTATAATATTTTTTTTAGTAGTATAATTTAGGCAAAAGGAAAAATCGAATTCCAAATAAAGCAAATAAATTTTAATTATATTTTTATTATTTTGTCAAATATTTTTCAAATTAACTTTTTTCTTCGAAATTTATCATTTAAAATTAATGTTTTCCAAGAATTTTTATAATTTTGTGGGAAACCAGAGTTCAAGTAGGCATTTTGTTGAAATATTTGAAGGACTTTTTGTTTATTTGTTTTATAAAGGACTCTTTCAATTTTGAATAAGAAAATTAGTATATAAATTCTAGACAAAAGATTTTTATTTTCTTCTGTTAATTATTGTGAAGGGGACTTGAAAGTTATATTCAATTTAAGCAACTGATCAAGTATTACATGTAATTACTAATTCAAAAATGAATTTTAAATATTTGTAAGAATATTTTACGACTGCGATATTATTTATAGCAATAAATTCAAGTAAAAAGCTCTAAATTTTGAATTTCAGAACCTAAAAATGTGTCAAGTCAATAATAAAAACTGACACTGAATCCATTATCCATCTCAACAAATTGAGGATATCTAGCTGGAAATTGTTTCGATAATTTAAAAATAATTGATAAGATGAAAGTAGATTTGTTTTTCCTAGATAATTTGAAAGTAAATGACAATAATCAAAGATCACAATATTACGAATCGAATGTGAATAGTCCAATAAATTTTCTATATCAAATTTCAGATGGAAAGCTTTAATTTTTTGATAATAATGAAAAGTTTAAAGTACTGATTCCATTCAATAATCAATAGTTAAAAAAATAATTTTCTCTATTTTTTTATAATTACATTTATCAATAATCTTTCCTTCTTTTGTCTATTCGAAATTATCAAATCTAATATTAACAGAAATATGATATCTTTAATCAATTTTTTATCTATAAGTCTTCAAAGTAGCACTATAGAATAAATTTAGGTAAATTGCTAATGTTGATATGATGATAAGAAAATAGATTTATCTATAAATATAAATATTTTTCTATCTGATTTCTGTAAATTTCTATTTATTTGAGCTAAAAACTTCGATACGAAAATAAATATTATTTTGTCAATAGAACTTTTCCAGTATTTAATAAGTTTTTTTTTTGAAGATTATTATTTTTAGTAAAATAAAAAAAAAATGAAGAGTGCAAACCGGAAAAAAATGTTAAAATAGAAACTTTCAGATAAAAGTTTTTATTTCAGATTTTCTTAAAACGAATTTTTATCGTTAAGAAGTTTTAATATTTTAGTCGAAAGAAAATGTGTTAAAAAACTTTAATTGTATTTTTTTCAAAAAAAAAAACACACAAAAAGACTTTAAGCATTATAAGTTTATTTAAAGTTTATATTAAGTTTTAAAATTCTAAGTTACTAAACTCGCTAAGTTGCTAAGTTCTTCTCAATAAATTGAATTATTTATGTACAATTTACTTTATATAGTTTTTAAGAAAATTTTTAAAAATTGTTTTTATTTATTTTTTGGAACAATAAATTATGGGAAATATTTTTTTATATAAATTCAATGCAATAATTTGGTTAACTACTTTAAGAATTGTAGACCAATAATTAACAAATTTTTTAACTATAAAAAAAGGGAAAGAATTATACATGTTTGTGGCCTGCAATATTGAAAACATGTCATAAAAATATTGTAAATATCACTTAAATTATAAATAAGTCAAATGCTTTGGTTTAATAATTAATGTTTCCATAAAATATGTTGCGATGCACTCGAAAATTTCACCAACTTAAACACCCAAATTGACATTATTTCAAAGACTAATTGATTATTCGATTGCAAATTATCTGCACTGTCCAAATTATAACCATAATTTCCAAAGTTTATAATTAAATTGTTTCTTATTACACCCAAAATTAACATAAATCTAAATTTGAAAAAAAATTACAAAAAATATCATGTCTTCTATATACATTTCATAACATTATGAATTTTCACATTAATTTTAATTTTATTCTTTATAATTTATATTCCGTCCACAAAAAACAAATCTTTCTACAAAAAAATTCACCCAGAAACAGGAATTTTCCATTTATGATTATGTACATATATATAAAAATTATATTAAAAAAAATGAAGCATTAAAAGTATTTAAATTATAAAAGGAACATATTAAAACCGTTAAAGGTACAACCTTACAAACAAAAACCAACCAAAAATTCATTATAATTCTTTTAAATTTGTCTTTTTATTCCTGAATTTTATCTTCCTTGTATGCCAATGAAAAAACAACTCATAAATAATTTTTTGTAATAAACCAAAATAAAAGAAAATGTTTATACCTTCAAAAAAAAATATGAAATTAAACTGAATAAGAACCACACAACACAACACAACAGAAAAAAGAAATTCAGAGAGAATCTTCTAAATTGTGGAAAAATTATGTCACATATTCAGCAAAACATACCAACACAAAAAAATGTAAAAATAAAATGTACAATTTTTCTGTTCAGACTTTTTTTTTTTGTTCGGTTAGGCATAATATTTTTGAAAGATAGCCTTTTAAATTGTTGGAAGGAATTTTAGAAACCACAAATTACCAAGAAAAGTAAATTTATATTTGATCAGGGCCGCCTTTAAACTAGGGTTAACGTTTCTCGAGTTTGAGGCACAATTTTGTCTGCAGAGGATAGTTTATCGTTAATATTTGAATTATGAAAAAATAAGCAAATTGTGAAAAAGAATAATTAGACAGAACCAAATTAAGTTCTGTTATGTTTCTTTTCATTATTTGCTCATAGAATTTTCCGATATTTTTATTTATGAAAATGATTTTCCAATACAACAAACATAATGGCAGCAATTAATGTTATATTATAGTTCTGCTTTATATATTACACTTAACAAAAATTTGAATTTAATTTAATTTTTTAAAGCATGTAAAATAATATTAATTTACAAATTAATGTACTCAAGGCATTAGCCTAATTTTAGGGCATTAGCCTAATTAGCCCAGTCGTTCTCTTAAATCGTATCTGCTGCTAAAAAAAACTCAAACTTTTGTTCTTTTGGACAGGTGGAAGAAGAAAAATTGCCCAGGGATCAAATTTTCAAAGCCATAAATCTTGAAAAATCTCTACTTTTGTAAAATAAAAGTGAATCACTAGATTTTCTTCAATGTTATACGTAAAAATGTTTTGTTGATGATAATTTTTCCTTCTTGTCATTTGTTTAAGGATAAATGGATAGCAAAAAGAAATATATAAGAAAGTACCCTTATCCTTATCTACATAAATCCAGACAAGAACTTTTTCAGTTTATTTTTTTTCTTGTAGTTTCTTTTATAGTTGAAACTTTTCTTTTTTTTATAAAGTTTTATTTCTTACGAAGAAAACGAAATGTAAATATTTTAAAATAACCATTTTCATTTCTTTGTTTTAAAGGATAAATTTAGAAGGAGGAGATGTAAGGACGTAATATGCAAATAAGTGTGTTATCTGCCATAGTAAATTTTAAATTTTAATGGAATTTGAACTTGTTAAGGTACACAAAAAAAAATGCAAATAAACTCACCATCAGCAAGAAATTTGAAATTAGGTTGTCATATAACGACAGCAACAAGAGAATTTGTTTGTTACTTAAAACTCAACAAGTTTTTGGTTAAAAGAAAACGATGAAGAAAAGCGCAAACCTTTTTAAATATTTTATATATTTTTATGCCAAGCATTCAGTTTGAGCTTTATGCAGAATGTCATAGAAATTTTCATTAAAAAATGGTATTAAATTTTCCAGGATGCACACTATAAAATTAAATTAAACGTAAATCTAGATTAACTTCAAATATTAATTTTACAGGAAATAAATTATCTTGTTTACTTGACTCATACTCACATCTAAGAGTCGAGGAGACACCTAAGTTAGCTGCCGAAAGACTGATCAAGTGATTTGATCTCTATAGTTTATGGGAAGAGGATGATTATCCCCAGAATGTGTAGTAATACATTGAAATATGTTTTATCTTGTTCAATTGGTCTTCTGTTTTTGAAGTTTACAACAAAAAAGTCCTTAATTTATTTCTTATTCTAAATTTCGCTAAAGAATTGACTTTTGTTCCCAAAAGACAAACGCCTGTTAAATGATTCATTTCGTAAAGATTCACTGATTCAAATCATAACCAACCCTAAATAAATATTATACCCATACGAAAGCAAACATTAAAAATATTCTGTCTACCAACTGAAATGTTTTTTTTGTTATTATTGCATTATCATAAAAAAAAGGATATCAAATAAAGGTAAAAACTTTTTTATTATAATTTTATTTTTCTTGCAATGATTTCTGACTTAATTTCCAGAGAAACATTTCGCCCCAAAAAATAATCTTCTCAGGTTACAATGTTGTTTTTTTCAAGTTTTATTTTGTTTTTTTTTTTTTTTTTTAGAAAAAAAGGGTTACAAAAATTGATAAAAATTTCCTTTTTTTGGTTGGCGTTATTCTCGTTACAACTTTTCAACTAAAAATAAACTTTTTTACATATGCTAAGAAAAACTTTTTTTCTTTTATTTTGTCTTTAAAAACAAAAATAATTTTTTTTTTAGGAATAATCTTTTATGATAAGCATATGTACGAAGGATAATGGTATTTCTTATGATTTTGATGTCATTCCACTTATATTATCATCTACTCAAAAAAATTCCAGGTAGTACAATGTAAAATTCTTCATAAAAACGTCAAAAAAAAAAAATTGTAATGTAGAAAATAAAACGTATTTATGGCTGCGAATCCTTTTTAACATAATATTATCATATTAAGACAGAGCAAAAAAAATTTTTTTTTAGGACTGAAAAATACATCTTGAAAATAACATTTTATAGGATAAAAACAAACATAAAAAAAACTCCCTAAAAATCTCGTTGTTATACGTAAACATATACGTATACGTAAAATCCATTAAGGATCTCTTCATAGAATATTGATTTTATTATACAAGGCTCAATTTAAATGGAGTTAAAAAATAATTCTTCAACATTTTAAGAAACTGAAATAATACCAATCAGGTATTTAAAAATTTAAGCCTTTTAAGGATTTCAAATTTTTGGAGGCACTTCAACAAATTTTTTTGGTTAGTTAAAAAATATATAAAGAAATATTAGAAATTTAATTTATAAAATGATAATTTTAAAGGAGCAACTATAATTGAAAAGATGTTGCTTATTTATTGAATCATTTTTATGGCTGCAAAATGTCAAAATGTTTGTTAATGTATTGAATCTTTTTAAGCTATTAGCATATCAATATTTTTGTAGAAAACATTTTTTCTGTTAGAAACATTCCATTTGAAACGGTAGACTGTAAATTTATTGAGTGTTTATTGAATCTGCTAAGATAAATTGCTTATGAAAGCTCATATAGTTTTGTTTACGCTGGCTTAAACTATACCCATTGTAACTTCATCTTAAATTATTAAATTTTTTGAATTTCTGAAAATAATTAATTCTAATTTAAAATTTCCACGTGTTTCCTAAGTCAACACCTACGAAATTCTTGTATACAAAAATCATAAATTTGATTAGTTTTTATTTTTGTAAAAAATTATTTTTATATTTATTTATGTATAGTAAACATAAAAAATGTAAATCTTTTTCTTTTATTATGATGAAAAATAGATTTAATTGGATTAAAGTATTCAAAATAAATGGATTAAATTGTTAATAATAAAAAGGAATTTATTAAATTTCCCATTTGGATTTGATCCAAACTAAAATCAAATTGTATTATAGACAGACAAAAAGGGTTCAAAGAAACATCGGAAATTTTTATTATTTCACCATAATTTTTTTAAATATTTCTGGTAAAAATGACAAACTTTGTAAGAATTTAGTAAATTTGGTGGAATAATTAATGTTTTGACCCCAAAGGTCGATTTAGAAAAATTTAAACGGCTGAGCTAATTCAAGAAAGTGACTTAAAAATTAGAAGTTATAATTTTCATATCAATTTTTTGTTGATTGTGAGAGTTGTGTAGCTTTTATTAAGGTGACATGACATACTTACTTTAAAATTATTAACCTAATTAATTAAATGTAATTTTACTGAATAATGTCTTTATTTATTCAGTTTATCCGAAAAATTATTCAAAATTTAACATTAACAAAGTTAATTATAAGTTAAAATATGTGCCAGTAGACCACCCTTACACTTTTAGTTGTCACAACCATAAACTTTTTATTCATCTTAATTTAAAAAAAAAATTTCGCGAATTTTTCTTACATTAATTATATCACAAAAAAAATGAAACTGGGTGTTAACCCATTTAGAATTTAATTATAATTCAACTCCTGTTTATGAAGATCAAGGATATAGCATCATCTAAAAAAAAAGCAGACAAATTACAAAATATAAATAAGAAAATGTTATCCTTTCCACCAAAAAGGCTTCAACATTAAAAAAAGTGTTAATAAACTTTTCATTAAAACCGTTTCATTTTTAATTTGCAATATAATAAATAAATTTTAATACCGTATAGTATTTTTTTTCTATTTTCCAAGGACACGAATTCATTTAAATCCTTAAGAAAATATAACTTTCCTTAATTTAAAAAACATAGATAAAAAAACATGAAAGAATAAATTACAATAAAAAATGAAAATCCTGAAATTCAAAAAAAGGAAAATTATGTTCTCATAATACAAAAATTCATTCAGTTGATATGAAAAAAATGAATTAGAGAATAAAATTTATTATTTATTTATTTTCTGTTTTCGCATTAAATAATAATAAATAATTTATAACTTAAGTCCTTAAATTTTTACACCGCTTCAAAACACACACAATAACCAAAACAAAACTGGGACGAAAATTTATATAAGGATAATATTATAGAATTTTGTGGTTTGATACTTTTTCATACTGCGGAAATTCAAATACACTTTTTCGTACTGCGGAAATTCAAATACATTTCTAAAAAAAAAGTTATCAAAAAGATGAAATTTATTATTTTAAGGGTATATGGAAAATATGGAAAAGTATTATATTTTCATTAGAAAAGTTAAATTTTTATTTTATTCTGGAGAATATATTCAGTGAAGTGATTTTTGATAGTAGTATAAATATAGAATTTTGCTTGGATAATGATATATGAAGTTATATAATAGAATTTATGTAATATTAAATATAAATTTAAAGAGTATATATTTTCTTTTCGTAAATTTATGATTCTTTAATGTCGTATTCACACTATTTAACATGATTTCGGTGTATATTATAAACATTATTTAAAAATTGTGAACGTTTTTATATAAGTATTTAAATTTAATAGCTTTAAATTTTTAGTTTTTACTTGAAGTATTTGTATAAATTTTCCATAACAATAATTTTATTTGTAATTAACAAAATTAATCAAAATTAATGTTTTTATGAAAATAATTTGAAATAAAATTGCATTTCTTGTCCAAAAATTCTAATATATCCATTAATATCCAAATTTATTCTACTAAGCATTTTAATATAGAAACAAAAATTTCAAGTTCACTAAGAATTTTTCTACTTCTCGTATGAATATACCTCATTAGTATAAATTTAAATCGTTTGAAAGCATTCTTCTCTATTTAAAACCTCAGCAAAAGTTCAAATTTCAATAAAAAGATTTAACTATAAAATTTAAATCACCGAAAAGTTTATAATTTTTTTATGAAGTGAAAAAAAGGTTTTGTGGTTTTCAAAGTACATAAATAAATTAAATAAATTTTTTTTTTGTGAGATAAAAACGATCAAAAAACTATAAAATAAATAATAAAAGCTTCAATTATTTTTCAATTCTACTAAATTTCAACAATAATAATTTTATTTTCTTGTTAATATTTTTAATCAGAAAATCTATTTTTATAATTCGAATAAATAATAAATTTTGAAGTTTATCTAAACATTCTAAACTCATTGAACTTGAAAAAAAAAATTATTAGAAATAAATTAATTTAAATATTACATGAAATCTAACAAATTATAAGAAATTAACTTAATTTTTAATTAGCTTATTTGCGAATTAATATCAATAATAATTTAATTTAAATAAGAAAAGTTTCATAATATTTTTTTATATTATATATTTTATACTAGAAACAGAAAAATATTATTTTCAACAAGCAAATTAATTTATTCACACATTAAATATTTTTCCATGCTGTGAAATTTGAAATTTTACTAATGATATAACAATTTATCTAAGTTTGAACTAAAAACATATAAATATTATCTTGTTTTTTTTCTGTATTGAAAAGGAAAATTTTTATTTGGTTATATTACCAATAAAATGAAAAAACGATAATGTTTTTCTCTAACAAGTAAAGTTTTAAACAAAAAAGTAGAAAATTATATGGTAGAAGAAAAATTATAAGTAATTAATATAAATTTTATAATACAAGGTGAATAAAAAAAGTATACCTAAATACCAAATAGTCGAAAAATATTTTATTTTTTGCTAAAAAAAACATTGACAAAATTATCAAAATTGATCCAAATACTTAATGAAACTCCATTTAGGACAACTTAGTTCGAACTAAATTATGTATGGACCTGGAAAACTATAAATATTAGAAGTAATTTTAAAACTAGACACGACAAGTCTATTAAGATTGACGTATTACGTTAAAATTTCCAAATATTGAGTCCTGCATTTTTAAACCCCTTCTAAATGGATCAATGAGCAGCTTAGCCCATTCGATTATCTTCATAAATTTTTTCATTAAATTCACTTATCATATATTTTGCTGTATACTATACATATACTAGGTAGAAGGTCGTAGGATCTTCATTTTTTACTTTATATACAGATTCGCTTCCAATGAAAAAAGGATTTTGGAAATTGTCAATTTTAATCCAAATTATTGAATAAATACAATTTTAGAAAAATTAAATTCAAAATATAATAATTTAAATTACTAAACGTAAACCACCCTATAATACAATAAATTTTAATTATAAACTATCAAATCGAAATTAAAACAAACAATAATCGATCTTTATTGAGAATTGAGCAAAATAAAAAATGTATATAAAAAATTGTTATTACGTTTTCAATTAAGAAACAAAATTGCGTAAACTCAGAAAGTAGAAGAAAAAAAAATTAATGTTTATAAAAAATAAATAAATGTGTTTTCATTGTATCTAATGAAGACGGGCGGCAGCATGACCCAACATATAAAATTTATCGACTGCGGCAATTATTTCAATTTTGAGGAGGATATAATAAATTGGCCGACATAAATACAATAATTATTCACAATTTATTTAATATCTTCTATTTAATTTTTTTTTATACTACATATATAAATTTCAACTGAATCTTCTGGGATATCATTTATCAAAATGTGCAACACATTCCAAAATAACCGCCTACATACGAGGCCGTTCAACTTGTTTATACCAAATTTATTGTACAAAGATTGTTTTTTTTATTTTGTTTAATTTCACCAAATCAACACCAATTCTTTTAATTTATTTATAATTGCAAGAAAATAATTATTTTGACCCATATAATTCGTAAAAAATGTCGTGTATAATACAATCAAAATTTATTGCAGCATTTTCCTGGAATTACACATCAAAGACGAACTACTTTTTAGTTGTAAATTGCAAAAATTATTGCAATGTTTTATGCCCTCCTTAAATATTTTTATAAATTTTTCCTCAATTTCTGAGAATTCAGAAATTTTTACTAGTTAAGTAAAATAATTTCTTTAATTTAGTACTTTAAATTTTTAAAAATTCAGCAGAGGAATTCAATTTTTTTGTCTGCAAAAATTTTATTTTTCCAACAAAAAATCTAAAATTGGATAATAACATTTCCATTTATTAGAAAATTATGAACTAAACTGTTTCATGAAGCAAACATAAAAAAAACACTAATTGTGGCAAAAGAGTTTTCTATTTGCAAAAAAAAAAAAAAAAATTACTGATAGTTGATGCAAACAGCAACAAAACTTACATACATATAGTAAATTATTATCTGTCTATAAAAACTGATGGAGAATTCAGATTTGTGGAAATATTGAAAAACTTGTTAGGTTTTTTTTTGTAATAAAAGTTTTGAATAAATTTTATATTTTCCAATAACAAATTTTTTTTAGTTTTAATATTATTTATAAACTTTAACAAGATTTCAGACTTTAATCTTATTAAGATATTAGAATTATGACAGTTAATGCAATGTTCAGAAAATTTTAATGACATATATGTAGCCTTATTACATTAAATGGAAAATTAATAAATACAGGGAAACAATCATTTAACAAGGATGAATACTTACATATAAATTCATATTTACTTTAATTAATTTAGGGCATTCAGCTAATTTTTCTCGATCTCAACCTTCAAAGTATATAATCATATATGCTAAATTCTCCATCTTCATCATGCATGATAAGAATACAAGGTCTTAAGTCAGCGTCCTTTTTGCAACTGTCAGACGTAACCCAAATTAGTATTATGGGTTATGTGTCGCACACGTTCTAAGTTTTTACAATCACAACCTAAATTCATCAAATTTTCTGATAAAGTATTGAATGAACATTATCTAATTAGAAGAAATTAACAGACTCTAAACAGTTCATTTAATAGCTCTAAATCATTTTTATCCTATTATTAACATATCTAATATTTTTTAAGAAAATCAAATCGTTTTACTGGAAAAATTTTATAATTCCTTATTTTCTAGGCCTCTATGGATTTATGTCAGTTTTAAATCAAAAATATCAAAGTGTGATTAAATTAACTTGCACTTATATGCCATTATACTAAATTTCATATATGTATGTGGTATCATTAACAGAAAGGAAAATTTTAACACGAAAATATGATGCAATAACAAAAATTGAAATGTCGAGGCAGCAAAATAAAAAACCCACAATAAAAAATTATTACGATAATCAAAAATCAATTTTTTTTTCACTTGTGAAAATTATTTATTTTTGTTTGTAAAAGTAAACAAGTCTAACGAAAAACGATAGTGTAATAATAATGATTGAGAAATTTATACAAAAAATAATTTTACATTAGGCAAAATTTTATATTGAAGGAATTTTTCTGTGGACTACAGAACAAAAGCAGACACTTTTTTCAAATCATATTGAATTACATTTTTTTCATAAACACCTAATTTTTTTTTCATTCTGGGCCACACCGAAAACGTGCAGATAAGAAAAATTGCCGGATATTTAATCGTTCATTTACCACCATAAATATAAATAAGGACAAAGCTAATGAAAATTATGGGGTTATCGCGCTACATGATCGAGTTTCACTTTAAATTTGCTACAAAAAAAACAATGTTTATAAATGAACATGGTAGAAAACAGAGTGAACAAAGTGATAATTTACTTGTAGATTTGTGAAATAGGTGAGTCACAGTAATTGGAAACAAAGGTGTAAAAATTTTACACATATTTTTGTAGACTAATAGAATTACAATGTATTTGAGTTTAGTGATCTTTGTCATGGAAAAAGCATATTTTCCAAGTATGAATTAAAAATGAGACATTGATAATGAGATTATGAAATTTATTTGCACAGAAAATGATAACGACTTGAAAATTAATTTTTTAATTTTAGTTTTCTAAAAATTTGATTTTATATTTATAGTAAATTAATTATTCATAATTTTTTGTACAATAATTTGTCAAACTGTTGATTAGATTTAATGAAATGTGCTAATAGTTATTAGCTTACAATTTCCAAAAAAAAAAATTAATCGTAAAATTTATTTTCAATATTGGCAAAAATTGAATTTAGGTTATAATTAAAATTTTGAAGTGCCTATAATTATTATCACTATCTTACCTTCTCACCATTTAACTCTAATTGTCAATACTTCTCCTTAAACATATTTCTATAAAAAATATTATCACAAATTTTCTTAAACAAATATTTATACAAAAAATTATTATAAATTTTCCATTTTTCCTTTATCTTTCCCTGTTTTTCTTATGTTGTTATTCAACCAAATAACAAAATAAGTAAAATTGAATTTCCTTGGTAATCGATAAATATACAAAAATAATTTTTTGAAACCTTTTTCAACACCTCGAAATAAGTGAAATTGAAAAAAAAATATTAAAATATTATTATTATATATTTTTCAGTTTTCATTTTTTTTATTTTTACACTTTTTACAGAAAACGTTAAAATGTGGAAATTTACCTACACCTCATAAAAATTATATACTTTTTATTTATTTCTGTTAAAGACTCTTAAGTTTATGTTGGGGAAGAAAAATGCAATTTAGAAGAAAAAAAGTTTTTTATTTATTTGATCTTTTATGTTGTATCGTATTTACAGAAAGATTTTTATCTATAACAATATTTTTAACTGACAATTTTCGGAAATAAACTTAGAAAAAATCAAATTTGAAGAAAAATTTTTTTTGATAATTTTTTTTTGTTTATGTTTTATATTTGCAAACAAAAATTATTTATTTCCGGTTGTAATGATTTTTTGTATTGACAGAATTTTCACTGAAAAAAAAATTCAGGCGTAGGCCAAGGACCACTACGGGCTGTTGCACCAAAAGAAGAAGAAGAAATTTTAAATCCAAATAAAAATCAACATCTTAAAATTTTTTACAATTTTACTTTCATAGTAAAAACAGTTTTCACTATATACATAATAAAATTAATAATTGTGTAAACATTTACATTTTTATGATCTGGGCAACATATAAATTCTTTTTCTGTGTATCCTTTTTTGTGCATTTCCTCTTCTAAAAAAATCCTTTCCGGTATCTGCATTAAATGTTCGAACATAGAAATCTCTTCGTATTATATTTTATTTTCATTGCTGCAACATAAAAAATCCTTAGACAAAATTTATGTTGTACGAATATTTTCTATATTTTTTTTTGCCATGGTTCTACGTTTTTATTTACATAAATACCATTTTTTTATATAATATTATACACAACAGCAAAAAAAATTAATTCCAGAAAATTTTTAAATTCAGTATATTCAAATACAAACGAGAGAGAAAATTTAAAACTATGAGGAAAAAAGGAAATTCTGTCGGGATTTGTAGAAGAAAGAAGCATTATTTAAAGATCCACAACAATATGGAAAATATAGCCATCATTTTTCTTCCAAATGCATTAAATTGAATGAACGAACACACATTCCGCATAGAATAAAAATTCTTCAGATTTTTAATGATAAACTTTTTTGGAAAGTGTCCTTATTAGTTTTCAACACTTTGTTTGTCTGTCCCCAAAATTTATTATGTCAGTTTCAGTTATGCTTTTTTAAACCCTTCAAAATTTTTAAAGCCTTTAATAATTTTATTAAGAATTTTCCACCAATTTACATTTTCTTCTCATTTTTCAATATATAACAATAAATTTGCAAATTTTGTTGGTTAATGCCTAGCTAGAATTATAAATGAAATATTCTTAGTTTGATTTTCGGCCAGACCTAATTAATGAACAAATAAGTTTGGCCTTATCAAAATCTCCTTAGTGAATTAATTAGGATGGCATTACGAAATTTCATAAACTACTGTCAACAAACTTTTTAATTCATTGCATAATTTGTCAAATTTATATAAAGAAAAGAAAAATGAAAATTACTCTCCATCTCCAGTGTCTTTGTTAGTAGCTAATAAAGGATTTTCTTACTTGGTTAAAAGCTTGTTTAAGATTTTCCTTGTATACCAAAGATAAGATAAAAAAACTTCTCTGGACTGAATAAAATTATTTTGTGACATATACATTAAATCAAGAAAATTATTTGAAAAGGAAAATTAAAAAATGTAATAAATTTCCCTTTGTTTATAATCAAAAAAAGATGCATTTCACTTTGGTGAATGCAAAAAAGATTTAATAGTTTTTCCTTCTGTTGTGACAAAAAGAAAATTAAGATTTATTTAAAACGAAAAAAAAAGTTTGCTTCTTGTGAAAAAAGAAAAATTCTTTTTAATTGAGAAAAAAATTATAGAACATTAAAAATAATTAAGTTGTCATATATTTTTATGTATACAATATAAAATTCAAGGAAAAATCTTATTTCCTTAATCTTTGTTGCTCTTCTTATAAATATTTTGCATTAAACTTACTCAGAAATTAATATTACAGACCATTTTTTTTGTATTTTTCTATCAAATAAGTCAGAAATTTACCTGAAAAGAGAAAAATAAAATAATTAATAATAAATTAATTTAAAAATTAAAATATTTTAAAATTTTTGTTAAGGGTAGCTTTTTTGCAGCTCTCACAATAAGTTTAGATTATTTAGTAGATTGTTTAGAGTTTAGACAATAAACAGTCCCTTAATTAATTAAGTCAAGTTAAATTAAGTAGTAAAGGAAATAAAAATTATTGTATAAATAATTTACATTTTTTATAATTTTTCCGGCATTTTGATCATTTTTAATGGTCAATTATTTAAATTTACGACAAATTAGCTATAATTTTTATTGAATTATTTGACAGAAATAAATTATTGAATAAATATGGGCAACAAATAAATTTAAACAAAAATTATGTTCCAATATTGTAAAACTTTAAACCATACATGATTCAATTTTGTATACCATATACCAACTAACATTTAAACAAAAAACGCAATAAATTTAACGCAATAAATTTCATAAAAGCATAAATCATAACATATTCATTTCACGTTTTCCCTAACCATAAAAATATGAAAAGAAAAAAAATTACATTAACTTAAATAAATAATAAATCAACAACAAACAAATTTGAAAAAAAAAAAAAAGAAAATTTAAGACGAAATGGAAAATATTTTTTTGAAAATAAGTAACGTAAAAATTTAATAACGTATTCAGGTTTCGGCGCATTTTAAACGTAACGAAATTTTAATGCATAATAATAAGAATTTTTTTTTTTGTATTACATAATTTATTTATTTATTTACTAAAATGTTTGCAATACGTAATCATTTTATTCTAAATATTTATATACATAAATTTTAGGAAAAATAAAAAATTTGTATAAAATAATTTTCATAAAAAAGTAAATATGTTTCTATTTCCACTCAACAAAAAATATAAATTTGTATTTCCGGCGTACGTTGCGGCGCCTGACACATACGTAATTTCTATACTTCAAAATTTCCACCAAAAGAAAAATATTTTAGAATTTGATGCTGGTTTTTGATTATTATTTAAATATTTTTAATAAACAAAAAAATAAATATGTATATAAATTTTTTTGTATAAATAAATAAATAAAAATTTGTAGCTTCATTATTTTTACTGATTATTCCAAAGAAATTGATACTTAATTTTTGGCTTTAGGCTTTAAGAAACACGATGTTGATTTCCCTTCATACCTAAAAATAAATTATATCGTTTTATGACAGATGATGAATATTCTTAGATTATGTTTTACTCCTACAGACCTTAAAAAAAATATGGGTTTTTTATGGTATATGAAATATTATTGTTTAATATATCAATTTTTTATGAAAATCTGTTGAAAGATTTGAAAATTTACCTCCATTAGGTGAGAATATATTATTTATATAACGAGAAAATTATGGATTAAAAATTAATATATATAATTTAGTTTCCATTTTTAGTATAAAATTTATTCAGATTTCAAGTAGGATAGAAAAAAAGCATAATTTATGTTGAATTGAGAGGAAATCAAAAAATGATTAAATTCGATTAGAAGAAAATTAGGGCTGGAAATGAAATTTCCGAAATAAATATCATGATATGAATAAAAAAGGTATAGTTCAAGGCCTTTAATATTGAGCAACTTTTCCAGACAAACATTAAAACTTTATAAGAATTTACATAAAATGATTTGCTAGACTCTTTGTAGCCACTAAAAATTTTCATATTTTTCATAATTTAGTTTCCAAATATCAAAAAATAATGAATTACTAATCCTGTGTAAGCGTGCGATACTGTCAAAAACAACCTTGTGAAAAATTTCAGTTTTTGACATTTCCTGACATAAAAAAAAATTCAAATAAATTTTTTTTTCTGTTGCTTTTGTATATTTCCTCCACCCGGAAGCAATTCAACGGTTTCCTTTAATATTTCAGTTTCCTTTCCAAAAACATAATTTCTGTTTTTTTTTTTAATGATAGATGCTTCCCAATTTATTAACCTCATCGCTACAATCACATTAAAACGCCAACGTAATATTTTTTTGTCTTGATATAAACAATTTTTCATTTTCCCAACATAATTTTTTTTACGAAGATATTAGTGTCTTCAAAAAAAAATTTCAATTTTATGTTTTTCCACAAATTTTCATGAAAAACTTTTATTTATTTACGAAATAATATAATAATAATTTATCATTTTTTCTTGCGTTTTTTTTATCATAATTTAGTGTAGAGTGTAGAGAATTATGCTCTAATGTCTAATATAACTATGAAATTTATGCGTTTAGTAAGAAATGAAATTAGAAATAGAAATCATAACCGGGAAGAAGGGAAGAGCAAAACATACTTTTGGCTAGATCACTTTATCGGAAATAGAAATAGAAATTTAATTGAAAAAGTCGAAAATAGATTTTTGTTTGGTGCTGTATATACTTTATGTTCCAATCATCTTTCAAATGAGCTTTTTTTTGGGTGGAAAAAACAATAAAGTTGGCAGGTGATTAGATAAGATAGATTTGCCTTTGCCAATGCCCTAAGCCCTTTATTTATTTTCATATGTTCTGACGTCAATGAGCAAGCAAATAGGCGAAATACTTTTTTAAAAAGAAAAGAAAATATTTGTTCTTTTTGAAATGAGGGCGCAATTGACGTCACACTATTTAGTTAAAGTTTATTGATGTGGTAAGAAAATAGATTTTTTTTTTCATTAAATTAGAGCAAATAAAAAAAAATTATATACTTGAAGAAGAAAATAGATAAATGAACAAAAATGTCGCAATAAAAAATTGTTATTTAAAAATTTCTAAAAATACATAAAAATTGCTAATTAAAATTACATTATCGAGGCAGAGTACAAGTACTTAAGAATTTCGGGCCTTAGTTGAAAAAAAATTGAGGTAATCCGGGAAAAAATAGAAACAATATTTTTGAGGATTACAACAAAATTTAAGATAAATCATTTAAGTAGAAGTAAAGTAGAATTTAGAAGAGTTTTAGACTTAATTTTTTAAACCGATTAAGTAAAAAAAATTAACTAAATATCGATAAACATTTTCTACTTAGTATAACATTAACCTCATTGGTATAATATGGTATAGGTATAAATAGAAATTTACTGGAACACCGAATTACCAATTGACTCAACTATACCTCACCCAGCCACAAAATCATTCAACAGTTCTATGTGTGTCCAATATTCTCCAAAACGTGTATTTAAAATTTAATTTAATAATTTTCTATTGATAATTACTATTTAAAATTATACTTATAGTAAAAAAAAATAATATTATCTCATAAAAAATATCTTTCAACTTAAATGAAAATTTAATTTTTCCTCGTAAATAATAAAATTTAATGAATTTCACATTAGAAATTTTTTTAATGCTATATTAAAAATCAAATAAGAACCAAAATAAAGTATAAAATCTATAATTGAATTTTAGAATTTAGTATTTCGAAAATATTTTAATTAATATTTTCTCTTCTTCATATTTTTTGTTTCTCTTTATAAATCTAATTAAATAAGATTTTTACGCTAAATTCTTTTTAAGATGTTAAAAGTGCTTCATAAAAAAAAATTCAATTAAATCAAAATTTCGTATTTTTAAGTGCTTTTCAAAAAAAAAAAGAAGAAGAAAATATAAGAAAATATCTCAAATTAATCAGATTAATGTTTTTACAAGATAATTTAACAAAAAAATCAAATTGAAATTGATCAGAAACGATAATTTAATTATTTTTATTTTTGTAAAATTAGATTTTTTCGTGTTTGAATTAGAATTATAAAAAAAAATTGTAATGAACTTTTAAATAAAAATATGTAATTAAAAATAAATTTAAGTAGAAAGTAATTACAAATTAATTACATATAATTAATTAAATTATTAATGCAAATTTATCGAATTTTAATGTAACGAAATAAGATCAAATTTGGTGTCGATGTACATACCGAATATTGGCGCTGCTACCGAAAATTGGCTTTGGTTGATACCATAATAAATCTACTTATCGAAATTAATCGATGAAATTAGAGTAGACAAAAACTAGCTTGACCCAAAACTAAAATTAAGCATTAGTAAAAAGTGTCTTTTCGTTAATATATAAACAGGAACCATGATGCTTCAATAACGACTGGTCTTATATAGTTAATAAATTGCAAATCTATGTTATAAGGTAAGGTAATAATTTCTAATAATTGAATTGCAACCCAAAAGATTTCTCTCACATTAGAAATATGTTTTATTTCTTAGCTTCTAAAAAATATTAATTGGATACACATAGATTTTAATATGCCTCAGCTAATTAGCATCGACATTTGATTTGTATAATATACTTTTCATTCCTAAAATGTACAAATAAAAGTTTTGCTACACCAAACAACAAATTTGAACGAATACATTGCGGCATTACACCAAAAATTAAGTTTTAGTTGACAACACAATTTTCTAAAAAAAATTATTACAAACAAATATTTTTGTAAAAACTAAAAAAGAACAATAAAAAAAAATCATTAAAGAAAATTTCCTATTTTCAGACATTTTACTTGTTTTTATTTTTCTTAATTTTCTCCAATTACTCTTAAAAGAAAAAATATGCGCCTTTGTCTTTAAAGACAACATATTTTCACATATGTTTAAATCCTTTTGATCTTTTTCTTAACTCTTCCCTGGGTTCGGTTTACATTTTCATCTGGCACTTAAAAGGAATTCAATTATTTTTATTTAAAAAAATTAAATTTATATAAATTTAAATATTTAAAAACAAAAACCGTCATAAGAATAGTCAAGATTGAAATTTCACCAACCTAAATAGAAAAATCTATTATTTATTCAATTTGGAAAGAAAATCTTGAGATATGAAAGTTTTCCAGAATAAAAAAACATAAAATTTTATGCGTTTTTCCATTAAAATTTTGTAATTAGATTTATTAGAAATTTATATTTACACACATTTCTCTAATTCCATTTATGACATAGAATGAAATTTCTATAAAAACATTTTTGTATAATTTAGTAAAGTCATAATAAACCATACAGAACACACCTTAGTTTTTTTGTTTATAAAGCAGTCGAAGCGATTTGCAATTTGAGGTAGAAAAAGTAAGTTTTCCTAAATAGAAAATATATATTAAAATATGAAAAGAAATTCTTAAAGTCACATAAAAGAAAATAAAAACAGTTATATACCAAAAACATTAAGCATAGTTAAGGTAAAGATATATAAAAATTGTGTTGTCATGTCATAATTGCGCCCTCCTTTTACTGTACAATGCAATTATTATCTAATGTTTAAGAGCACATAAATAAATAAATTGAATTGGTTATGTTATACATTACAAACGTATATAGTTCTATATTTGCTCTGTTGTTAAATATTTAACACTTGGCTATTACTTCAACAATGCCAACAACAATACCAGTGAAGAAAAATATAAATTATTTAAGAAGTTTTGGCATTTCAATTTAAGAATTTTTAAAATTTTATGGAGTATGTTGAGAGAATTGTGTAATTTTCATTAAATCAAATGGAAACAAAAATGTTTTCGTCTTAGTTTTGTACATCGCAAAGTTGTATAGTCTTGAGCTTTTCTAAAATTTATATATAGAAGCTCGACTCCGTATTTAAATTTTAGAAATTATGATAATAAGAAGATAATATTTCAATTGTAGATGTAATATCATATTACAAATTAATAAAATGAATAAAATAAACATGCTTTAATCTGAATTTTGTCTTAGTATTTTAAATGACACCAACATTCAACAATAAAACATAATACCTTATTTTAAATACTACCTAATTTTCACATATTTTATTGTAAAAAATCCATTGACAGATTATCACTACTTTCTCCAGTTTTCTACATTAGAATACACTAAATAAAGTAAAATTCAATATTCAATTCTGACTAAATAATATATATCATGTTATAAGTTGATTTCATTATACAAGAATCAATAATTTTCTGACCTAATAAATTTACTACTTAATTGAACAATATGTTTAATTTTAATAAAATGCCTTTTCTTCATTCAAAGATTGCTTACAAAAAACAACAACAAAGTTTTCCAAAAACTAAATGCAACACTTTGATATATGCACATTTCAAAAATCAAAATTGAATTCAATTAAAATGCTTTTTGTGTCTCTGATCTAATCAAAAGATTGTAAAGAAGTGCATCGACTTTCATAAATTTATGGATAGAACACATAAAAACACCATAAAAAGAGAGTGAGAACCTGTTTATATATATCAAATTTAAAAGATGACAAGAACCATTTAAATGCACAATCAATGACTGACTTTTTCTTGGAAATACAATTAACTTTCAGAGAAATAATTATAATAAAAGATTAAAATTTTTATTATTAAAATCCTACGTAAAAAAAAATTTACAAGATTGAAATTTGGATCGAGAATTATATTTTATAAATTGCTTTTAAGAGTTCAGAGCTTTTAAACTTAATAATATGAAGATATACAATGAAAAATTTAAAATATGTATGATTATTTTTTTTGTATATTTTTCTTATTAAATAATTGTAATTTATTTATTAGATAAAAATTAGAGTAATAAGTTATCAATATAGGTTAAATTAAAAGATTTTAGTAACGAAAAATGCATACTTTTAGATGAAAATGAAAAGATTGCATACTTTGAGGCGGTCACACTTTTAAATTACTTACTGCTTGAACTATATACTTAATCAAACTATACTAAAAATATTAAATTTTAAGTTAATTTTATGAAATCTAAAGCATTAATTATTACTGACGATATGTTCCATTTCACGGAAATGATTAATAATATATATACTCGTATCTCAGATAAATAGATATAATATATAATTTGCTTTGTTAAATTTTGTAGTTAAGTTAAAAACCTATCATTTTTACAAAAATGTAAAAATTAACAATGCACCTAAAATGTAAATACAGACAGACAAAAAAAACAAACCTTGTTTCATTAATTGGAGATTTTGTATTCAACTCTTATGAAGGTCAGTAATTATAACTTAGTTCTCTTTATTTCATATCAATAGCGTTTTTATTATCGTTCCTCGAAAAAAAGTGTATGCCTACTCGTTTTTTTAAGCACATAATTTTAAAAACGATTTAAATTTAATTTCAAAAATTTTCATTTCGCTTTAGTTAGAGCTCTCCCTAATACAGGACGTACGGCGTATGGCGTATATACGTCGATACGCTGATACGCCAGCGTATCCCGAAATAAAACGCCACATTTAAATACTTTAAAATTTTTTTGATCGATGTTTCTTTTTGTTAAATTTCAAAAATCAAATTAAAAATTTTTATACGCCCGTCAAAATTGGAAATTCGAATTGTCGGCGTTCGTACGCCTCGTATTTCGGGAGCTCTCATACAAAATATATGTGCATGAAATGATTTTGACAGACGCCGAACGCCGTACGTCCTGTATTAGGGAGAGCTCTTATAATCGAAATTTTCTAATAAAGCTGAATTATGCATCCAGCAGCACAATTTATAAAAAAAAATCAACATTACATTTTTTTTTTCATTTAAACTTTTTTCTTTTCCTTTCATCTGTAAATTTTGTTTTTAATATTATAGAACTTTTTCTATTATATTTCTTTACCAATGTAGAAACGAAATTGAAACCACTTTATATACATTTTATATTACATAAAAATATCTGATAATTTTTTTTTTATATATTTCGAAAAGAGTAGAAAAAAAGTTTAAATAGCTTTTTTTTATTATTGAAGTTTTTTTTTTTATTTTTATAAATTGTACAAACAAAGTTTTATAACAGAAAAATTTATTATATTGCTTGCATCTCTAAATATAATCTCACAAAAAGAACTTATGAACGACTCTGTATATAAATAAAAGCTTTTTTTCATATTAAAAACCAAAAACTACTCTGGTTTTTTCAATAGAATAGAAAAAAAAAACCAAAAAAAATTGTTCACCTGAGGCCAAACATCAGCTAAATAAAAAAAAATAATTTCCAATCTTTGTTTTTTTTTTTGTGTGAGCTATTATTATTGGTAATTGACCGAGAACGTGAACTAACTACATTAAAAATAAAAAAGACAGACCTAACAACAGAAAAATTCTGTAGAGTGAATTTACCGGTAAATGGTAAAGCGCATAAATGTGAAAAGCTTTGAAAACGTAGGGAACCAAAAAACCAATCCAAAAAAAAAAACATAAAATTCCACTTTAATAAATGAATGCTTCTTTTATAATAGGTGCTAACAAAAAAAGGTTCACTGAACTGATTTTCCATTTAAATTTTATATATGTATAAGTAAAATTTAAAGTGCATTCATTTGAGGTGCTCTTGCAGTGGTTAATAATATAATTGGATGACGGAAAAAAAATCAAAACTGTTACCCCAGTTATGGACAAGCCAATCAAATAAATCATGAGAAATCATTAGCCTTCGAAAAGAAAGTTGAAAAAATTTGCGAAAAATTGTATGGTCAGCCAAATTTATGCAATTCATTTTATGTAATGAATATCAATAAATATTTATGAGTTTATAATAAACAATTTGATTCTAAGAAAATGTAAATGTCTAAAATTTAAGGCTGCATTACTACTAAGAGGCGCTATAGCCACAGAGAGGAACTATGAAAGCCGAACAGCTTAGTTGTCGAAAAATCGGAATATTATGAAATTCATATTTGATTCATTTACCATTCACGAGCTTCCATTCAATAAAAATTCACTTGAAATAAATTTCTGAAGTTAAAATTAAATTAATTCTTATTAAATTATGTTAAAGTTTTTATACAAAATAATAAAATTAGCTGTAAATTATGTTTTAGGTGCAACAATCAACACCAAATTGAACTATTAATTTATTTTTGCGATAATTTTATAGTATGTACATATTTGTGTAATTTTCTAAAGAACATCACGTTTAAATTTATGGTTTTAAAAATAAAAAGTAAATTTAAATTTAGTACTTTTCGTTCTATAAAATTTATTTCTAAATTTCAAAAAAAAAACTTTACCCTAAGCTATTTTTTCTTTACTAAATTAGAGAAAATAAATTACAGTAGAAAATCTTGATGAAAATTGTGGTTATATACTGTGAGTTTATAAACTAATTTTATGACCAATTTAATGGGTAATGTGTTGAAAACTTTGTTAAAATACAAGATAAAATTTATGTACGATAAGAGGAGAGTAAGTTGTTCTTAGAATATTGGACATGAACAAGATCGGTTTGTTTAAAATTAAAAAAATTTAATTTTATGGAGCATTAAAAAAAACTTTATATTTTGAATTAATAAAAATTAGAAATTTTAAACTCGGTTAAATTTAATCATAAAAAAATATATTTAATATCAATTAAACTCTAACTACTTGAAATGTTCAAAGTTTTACGACAAACATTTTCTACTTTGTACAATTAAATAAAATGATTTGTATATCTAAAAGCATGTTAAAAAAAAGCAATTATAAAAATAATGTATTCATGAAATTCTACAAAATTCAAATTTCCAAAGCGACAAAATAAATAAATTTTAGAAAACTATTTATAAAATGCGACAATTTAATTAAATTTTCGTAACACTTATTAAAAGTCAAAGTTGATTGTGCCAAAGCAAAAACATATATTACAAAATGAACAATTTCTTTAAAATTTTATTTGCATTTTGAAATATATTAGTTCATGGTTTAAATTATTATTAACTGATAATTTTTACATGATCATAATAATACGGTAGCAATAATAAAATTTAATGATTTTAGAGTAGTATAGGAAAACTGCAAAAATATTTTGAATTACCAGAATTATATTATTATATAGATTAATTTTAGAGACATTAAGGTGAAAATTAAACAATTGAATATTTTTAGGTGAAACAAACTGATGCATACTTTTAGGTGGCATGTAAATTTAATTATAAATTACAGAAATATTTCATTTAAGTTTTATTTTCTAGTTTCATGAATTAAATATATTTATTTGTATATTTTAAAATAATCAATCATTTACCAAAAACTTAATGAAATTATATCTTCTTAAATCACCCTATAAATTTTTGTATTTTTCTATAATATCAACCAAATATTTACTTTTATAATACTAATAAGATATAATAAAATATTCTAATACAATATGCAATTTTAAATAAACATTGTATGATAAATTTTCCTAAAATTTAATCTAAAATCGGATTCCTATGTATTAAAATTGTTCTGTTCTACAAATATGTTTATATAAAAAATATGATTTTACAAAGACTGTTACTAGGTGCAATTTTCAAAATAAACATTATCATTGTTTATTTTTTGAATATTAATTACTGTGACAACATAAAAGTCCTTACAATCAATCTAAATATTTAAATAATCTAATATGAAAATACATATTCAAAATGATTTCTACTAAAGTATAAAAAGCTTATTTATGACAAAGCCAAAAATCATTATTTATTTTAGATTTATACGTAAAATGCAGTTTAATATTATTACACAATAATAAATATTTATTTATAAAAAGGATGGATATGTTGTGTTTAAAATGAAAATAATTCATAATAATTATAAATGAAAACCACTTTGTAAATGTATACTTAAAAGTATTTTTTTTAGCGAATCGAGTTTACTGAAATATTGTGCTAAATTTCTAGTAAATACAGAAAATGTTCACACATTTATGTATATATATATTATAATGTTTATAGTATGTACATTTTTGTACACATATAATATTAAAATATTTCTGTATACAAAAAATATTTCATTAAAGTTTTATCTTCAAATTTAATATATGATAAATTATTTATATGTTTTAATTTACATTAATTGAGATATTTATATCCTTCCTTTTTGATAAAAAAAATAAATATTATGAGTTTTTAAAACAAATATATAACACAAACACTTCAAACATAAAATTCCTTTTTCCTTTATTTATGCAATTTAAAGTTCAAACATAAAAGTGTTGTTGATAAAATAATTATTCTATTTATAATTTCAAGTGGTTTTTTATACATAGTACTTTTAATTATTTATATTTAATTATTATATAATTTTCAGCTTCCTGAATTTCATTTTGATAGTCACAAAACCAAACCAAAACTTTTATATAAATTAAATTTGTATAGTTGGTTAAATAGATTTACTGGGGTATACTTTTAGGCGACAAAAAATATATAATAATACATTATTCAAAATATATTTCCCTTCATTATGATATTAAAATTGTTTTGCCTTTAGTAAAAAAGTTTTTGTTTGAAATTTCGTAAATAATTAAAATTTCTTTAGGGAAAATGCATTATTAAAATTATCATTTATTTTAATTATTATTTGCATACTTTCAGGTGTAATTTTCAAAATTTGAATATAAATACTACATTCAGGGACTATAATATTTTTCTTAGAATTTATTGAATGGGATAAAAAATTGAATAGAATATTTTGGATCTATTTCTGAATTTCTAATGACAGCATATAATTTAAATAAGCAACATAAATAGAGTATAGAGTAATATATGTATAAATAGGAAAATTATTAGTCTTCTAAAAAGATTTAAATACATATACATACATATACACATAATCTATATGGAAGGAATATGAAAATTTGTGCATTAAACTTGTAGGAAATTACAAATTTGAATTTGTTTATTCAAAATTTATATATATTTAAATATATATTTGAATTATGTATCTAATAAACAGATAATTTAACTCAAGAAATATGCAAACATAAATCAATTCTGTATTTTATACATAAATTAATATAATACAATAATAATCAAATTTATATACACAAAAAACAATTATTAACAATAGTTGTGCAATATAATCTTGAAACTAATATATTTATTTTATTAATTTTCATCTTTTTATCAATATTTTACCATAAAATAAAATATATAAGTATGCACAAATTATTTAATATAAATAATTTATGAATATATTTTTGTATCGAAAACATTAATTTCACTCTGTTTGGCATAAAATATTATCACTAAAACATTAAATATTCCCTATATTTTCTTAACAACAAAATAAATAAATAAAAGCAGATAATATTAAATGGGCATAAGTAGACGTTATCAACAAAAAATTTAAATGATACCAACAACAAACAAATTTTCTCAACACAAAAATGTTTGTGTTGTTTTTTACTGCCTACTCAATTATTTAAATATAAATTTCGTGGCCCCTAAAACTTAATTTTTTTTACCCGAAAAAAAAGAGGAAAACAAGCTCAAAAACACATTGACACCATTATATACCAAATTGTTTAGGATCTAAAAAGGACTTTTTGGTATCAACAATAAACGAAAGAAATACTTTTATATATACATATAATAATGGACCGAAAAAAAATTTACCATTTAAAATTGGTAGTCGGAAAGATAAAAGGAAAATAAATAGAAAATAATAAAAATAACAATAATTTTTTTTTCGGTTGTTTTAATTTTTTTTTGTAAACAATAATATCCTTAAAAATTATGTTTCCTTTTATTTTGTAGGCAGAAATTCAGACAAGTAATTTCAGATAATTTCTATTATAAACCGAAAAATTTATATTTAGATAAAATTTAATTTTATTTAAAATTTTTGAAGTCACTGATAACCTCTAGGTCAACTGAAAATTGGAACAAATTTGTAAGATTTTTCTTTTCACAAAATTAAATTAAATTATTAAGATATTTTTTAAGAAATTATCATAATAAATATTTATATGAGATAAATTTTCAAATAATTTTCAAGTTTAACATTTTGTAAAATTTGGAAAAGGCTTACAGATTAATTTTTAACATTGATATTCATAATTATTAGCTTCTATATAAAAGACTCAATAAATAAATTAAAGTATTTATTTTAATAAATAATTATGACACTGGGTAATTTAAAAACCATTCTTTTAACCTTGGAAATTTGAGGAAAAAATACCAAAAAAATTTACATAACTAAGAAGCATAAATTTATTCAAAATTTGTAAATTCGGTTGGTCCTTCGAGAATTAAATACAGTAAAAAGAAAGAAGACGATAAAATTACATTTTATTTTATATAATATTTTTCGTTTTTCTGTTTACAATTATTTTCTATTTTATATTCGTATAAATAATTAACTAGTATACTTACTATATTTCATCAAATTTGTCGAGCTTTATACACCAGCTTCATTTAAAGGATATTTTAGTATTTTTAAAAAAGGACGAAATAAGACAAAAACCAGTGATAAAATTGGATATAGCGACCCGTTGTGCCACTAAAATAAACCGACAAAATACATTGGGGAATATAAGGAAATAAAAAAGAAAACAGGATAAAAATTATTTGGTAAATAACCAAGAAAAGTATATTATGAAAAAGAAATACTAAAGTTTTAGTAATATACCAAATTAAAGGAAAATATGTAAATTTGTATTTTATTTGACTAACTCAATTTTTTCAAATATTTTTTCTAATATTTTAGTTACAAATATGGAACATCATAACAATTGCAAGACAAATTAACGATAACTAAATGGAAAAACACTTTACAACATTAAATAAAAATTATTTAACATTTATTGAATATTAACAAAAAGTTTCATATCCAACAAGTTTTGTTAAACAAACTCATTTCCCATAGTGACATCAAATCAACAACTGATGCAATTCTCAAAAGAAGAGACTATTCATGGGATCCTTTTTCCTTCGTTCAATCCAGAATAAATAAATATTTTTTTCCTCTTATATATTCGTTTATTTTTCTTTTCTTTATTCGAATTTTCCAACCCAAAATAAAAAAAAAGTCATCACAATTTTCAAGCTTATATATTGCAAGGAATAAAAATGAAGAATTGTGAAAAGATCTGCTACTTTGCGGTTTTGTTGATATTTACAAGAAAGTACAACAAAAAAATAAATATCAATCTTTAAAACATTTTTTTTTTATATTTTCTGGATAAAATATTTTCTTTACACTTCTCCATATTGTAAAATTATATCTCTCAAATATATTTATTATATGTAAATTTGATTTGAATGATTCAAGAAGATGAAGATGAAAAAAAAAAATGTTGAATAATAATACAAAAAAGAAAATTGATAAGAATCTTTCTAACCTTCACAGGTTTTATAAGAAATATTTGACAATTGTTTGGTAATAGGATATGGATGTCGTTTTATATATATCTTCTCCTCTGAAACGATGATCATGATAATTTTACCATATATATATACTTGATAACCAATTTGTTATTCAACAACAACAAAAATTTATACATTATGTAAAAAGAACGAAAAAAAAATTCAATTTGATTCGATTACAAAAACGAAAGAACTTTTTTAAATCCAAAGAAAATTTATTCTAAAAAGAATTAAATAAATTTAAAGATACAAAAAATGAAAATCAGAATCAAAAATGATTAAATTTTCATTCAATTTTTATTTTTAAATATTGAATTTAATTTATTACATTTTCAAATATTTTATTCATTTATGATTTTCTATAAATTCAATCTGTGTGACTTTATATATACATTTTCATTTCTGTAATTCAATTAAAAAAATTGTCAATCTATAAAGCATAAAGAGAAAGCATATACAACTAAATCTATATATGGGTTGTGACAACAATATATCCTTTAATGGGGTGCAAACATAGATCAATGACCATCAATGGTATTTATACAACATATATTATACAGAAAATTGTCATTAGATTATAGAAATTGCATACCATAGAATCGAACAACAAAAATTCAAGAAAAGTTGACGTGTTTGATGGGATTTTAAAGAACTTTATGTACATATATACTTAAAAGGCAAATAATGATAAATTAAAAGAAGAACGAACAAAAAAATATATTGTCATATAATATGTTTAATGTAATGGTTAGATATATGACAGCATATAAAAATCATTGAAAAGCATAAAGTGCTACTTGAAATTTATTATTGATATAATATTATAAAGAAAATAAATTGAAAAAAGAATATAAAGAGACAGGAAATAATAGTCTGGAAAATTACAAAAAGTTTAATTCTATGATATAATTTTTTTCATGCTATTGACTTCTTTTATAGAATTTATTTTATATTAGAGAACTTTTTTTATTGATTAAATAATTAATAATATTGATTTTAAAAGGAGATTTTATGGTTATTATAAACTTATATAAATTATTTATTATTTTCAAATTAGAATTTTAAGTTATTTATATTTGATGTTTAATTGTTTAATTAACTGAATGGCAATTAAAGTTCATTTTAAATTTGAAAAATTGATATTAATGTCTTTTCAATATTGATAATTGATATTTATTCGAGCTTAAAAATTATATTTCATATAAATAAGAAAATAAATGATAATTTAAATAACTTGTTATGTTTTAAAATGACAGATCTGATGCATTTTTCTCATTAGAACAGAATTGAATATAATAAATTAAAATATTGGTTATTGTATTACCAAAATTTTCCAATATTTGAAGAAAACAAAAATATTTATAAATAAAAAATCACTTAGGTTAAAGTCGAAAATTCCGTAATCAAAATTTTATATAAAATCTATACTTATCTCTTGGAAATAATAAGTACTTGGATAAATTATAATCTAAAATATTAAATTAGTTCAGGTCTATATAAACTTTAACATCCTGTATATATTTTAGCTTTGAAATTATTATGTAACGATATAAATCCAATTTTATTAAAAATCATATAATGGAGACAATATTTTAACTAAATTGAAACATTTTAACTGAAACTAAAAAATTATGTACAAAATTTAGAATACCACTGAGAAATATCTTCAATTTTTGAATATTTATCTATCAGCTTACAATATTAAAGATATAATAATTAACAATGATTCAGTTTATTTCGGTTAGAAATTGTATAATGGAAACAATTGACTAATTATTCATAATTATATCAAAAATTACAATATTAACTGAATTTTTCATAATCACATTTTAAAATTTCATGGAATTCATTTATCTATCTTCTCCTAACTATATTATAAGTAATTAATATCTTCTCCTTATCTACCTTTAACTGCAGTCGCATGAAACTGAACGGTAATTGTTATATATACACGTGCAAATAATAACAAAAACTTTCAAAGGTCTACCAGACACCGAAGCTTATCATTACGATAAAAAAAAAATGTGAATATTTAATTTCCAAATTTTTTGACACACGTGAATAAATTTAACAAATCAAAAATATTAACATAAAGCATAAAACTGTGTTTTATATGACTTATGGATATAACAAACGGTTTTATATTTTAATTATCAAACTGAACCAGACAATAAGAGATAAAAATCAAATAAATAAATTTATTTATCATTTTTATTATATTGAAATTTTCAATTAGAAATTTTTTCAAAAAAAAAAATGTCTAATTGAGAATATTGAAATGCAGCTGTCAACTGTCATTATTGTATTATAATCTTAATAATTAAAGTGATATAGGATATGTCAATATACCATTTTTGTCATAATTAATAGTTTTGAAATGTTCTACTTTGATTTAACAAACGACAAACCCAAAAAGAAAATGATTTTTGATTAGTTTGAAACATACTCAGTCTCAATCACATACGTACATATGTGTCTAGTTCTAGCATCTATGGTTGAATATAATTTTTGTTTATACATATATACTTACATACAAATTTATAATATTTTAATAATATAATGGAAAATTCTAATTCATATTATTCATAGATAACATTAATTTGGTTTTGTTTTTAAATTGAAAATACAAAAAAAAAATATTCCAGGTATATGCTTAGAGTATATAATATCAGGAGATGCTATAGTAACTATTATGTGTCGTACGTTTTTGTGGAGGGAAAGGGGATTATATATACAGAAATCAATACAGAACAAAATTATTTTTGACAACTCAAAATTATTTTTGACAACTATAAGACCAAAAAAACTAAAAAAAATTTCGACACAGCTTGTAGGGGCAAAATTATACTATATCATCTCCTGATATTATATACTCTAAGGGTATATGATGAATAATTTTTTTTTATCTACTTAATATCCATCCATGTCAAAACTGACAAAAAAAATTATGTTTTTTGATATTTTTATAATGAATAACATTTTCAGTTGATATCCCACAAAAAAAACTGAATTATATTAATGTATAATAGAATGGAAAAATTGTTGAAGAAAAACGTTAACGCCATTGTAGCACGTGATATGAATACGTGAAAAGCTTTTAACCATTGTTTGTTTAAATAAGGTAATTGTGCCAATATTTTGGACAATGAATGAATAAAGACAACAGAATAACGTAGAGAAATTTGTAAATTTAAATCATTTTAAATTTTAAAGGGCCCTTAGGTATAGAAACAGGGAAATTAAGCTGATATTATTTATTACGGCCCATGCATTCAAAATTTATAAATAATTAAAATAATATCGAAATTTAAAATAATCGTTCTGGGACATTACATAGAAATGTCAATTAGACTTTTTAAAATATTTCTAAAATTTTCCAAATATCCTTATCTTCGCACGTACCTAAAAAATTTCAAAAAGTCTAAACTAAAGGGTCATCCTAAATTAAAATGCAGTTTGACTGCCACTGGCAATGTTAACTTTTTTTACATCATTTTAAAACAAAATTTATTTTTTGTATAGTAAATTATCCCTCAAAATTTATGAAATTTATGTTATACAATCTATAGAAATTAAATGAATTATATCAAATTACCCATTTTTCAATTCACAAAACCGTAAAACTATTCATTCTATTTACCTTATATTTTGTTAGAGTTCAAGTTCAAATAAAAATTATTACACACTTAAAGTCTGGTTAAGTTTTTATCAATTTACTCCCCATTTTGTTGTTAATTTCATATAAATAATCCTATTAGGCCCTTGAACCATGGAGAATTTTAATAAGAATTTCTTCGTAATAATTTTGAATTATTAAATTCTAATGAAATATTTGAAATTTTTTTTTTATAAATTTGAAATTCTTTCATATTTCTAATTTAGTCATTTAGTTTATTACTGTCATCATCAGGATTCCTAAATATGACTTGAAATGTGAAACAAATATAATTTGTGAATTCGTAAAAAAAGGAATTCGTTTTTACTATAATTTATAAAAATAATAATACGAAAAAAATTATTTAATTATAAAATTTTTGGTTTACTTATTTATTTATTAAATAATCACCCAGTCATCCACCTACCCACTTCACCCATCAAGTGATCCTTTTTTGTGGTTTGTAATCATATTTTTGTGTGTCTTTACTTTTAATTACAATTTTCAATTAAAAATTGTCTTTTTTTGCAAATCTGTGATATTTTTTTTTTTTTAGGGATTGAAATAGAGTAAATAATTTACCTTGTTACTTAATTAGTATACCAGCAACAACAACAAATAAATTATGTATTTAATATATATGTACATATATAAATTAAATTTGAATAATTAAAACTGCTGGTCAGGTAAATACAACCATGTATTTTGTTTATTTAAAATCCACGCATTGAAATAAACAAAACTCATCGTGTATTTATTAAGTAATGACGCGTTATTCAAGTACACAAAATTATGTTTACATTTTTATTTTTAATTTTTTTTTGTTATTTAAAAAAACAATATTCTAAATAAAAAAAACTATTTTTAATAATCGATTTTTTCTTCTTCAAAAATTAATTACTCATAATTTTTTTTCAATTTCTTGTTAACATTATTATTTCTGGTTAATTTTAATGGCTTAACATATTCTGTTAAATTACATATTATAATTACAAATTTAAAACTGTTATAAAACTGTTCCAAAAATATAGTTAGATATAACATTATAATTAACTCAGAATCGATTGATTATTATTGAGTGATTTAAGTTAAAAAAAATTAAAAAATTTTAAGAAATTTCTCACAAACTTTAATATTCCAATTTTATCATTCTATACACGAGCGCGTTGAAAAGTAATTAATTTGTTTTTCTTTTCAAAAATCTTTGATGGTTCAATGGTCACGAAAATTTACAAAAAGGGGGGAGTAAATTGGTTAAAACTATAAATCAATAACCAAAAAATATATTTTACTTAAAAAAAAATCAAATTAAAAAAAACTGTGAAAGTTAAGTAATGATCAAGTTGAAAATTGAAAGAAATATAAACTTTTAAAACTATGTCAAATGTTCAAAAAAAAATGGTTTTTAAATGATGACTTAATTTGCATAAAAATAAAAAGTCATTAGTTTATTTATTTTATTTAGCAGTCCATAATAAAAAGTTCAAAGAAAAGTAACAAAAATTGCAGTTCATTAAACGCAACGCCTCTAAATTTTTCTTTGTAGGAGTAAAACTTTTATTATATTTAAATTACCAAGAATAATTTACGAAAATTTTTACTTTATACTTAAATACTTTCTAATAAATTTGTTGGACTGAAAACATGTTTTCCAAAAATTTTCTTAAAATAATTTTAAATTCAAACTTTTTGCCAAAAAAAACTGAAATTTACTACTATAAAAGTTAATTGAAAATTTTTCCTTTTACATTTTACTTTTTTATTCAACTTTTCTAATAAATTTTCTACTTATTTTTCCATGTTGTCGCAAATGTTTTTGTAATAAGTATACGAGTATATATATATATATGAAAATTCCATTATGACAAAAACGAATTTTCCTTGTAAAATAAAATTTTCCGACAAAAAAAACATATATGTACCAAAAAGTAAAACATTATTTTATACCATTATGAATCTAATAAGAAAATAGAATTTTTTTTTAATTAAAATTAAACGATTATCATAAATATAAAAGTAATTTGAAAGAAATTACAATTAAAAATAATGTTAAGTGAGCATATGGTGTAAATATCTCATAAATATATATGTGCTATGAAAATTATGAAAATTTTCAAATAATATTTTCTTTTTCTTTTTTTAAATTCTACAAAAATTATGAAAATTTCCCTCTTTAAGTTCTAAAATTTTAAATAAATTTTTACTATTATTATATTTTTTCTTAACTTATAATTGAATTTTACCAAAAGCTAATTTTTCATATTTTAAAATTTCGATTTTTTAAAATGACATTTAAATTATTTTCAAAAAATTGTAATTCACAAGATTACAAACTTTAATAAAATGACATTACAGTAAGAGTAAACTAAGAACTTTTTTGAGTCAATTAAATTAAAGTGCTAACGTCAAATTTTATAAACCATTCCCCGGGTAACAGACAAGTAAAAAAAAACTTAATTTTCTCTTTCAAATGAAAATTCGAATTGAAAATTTTTTTATATAAATAAAACAAAATATTATTTAATTTTTTTTATTGCAGAGATTTATATCGTGTACCTAATTCACCGTGAAATCAACTGAAAAACCTGCACAGGTGAATATTTATTTATAACATAAAAAAAAACAATGAAATTGAAATCAAATGATTATAATTTATGATATTAAAAGAAAGAAAAAGAAGAAAAAAAAAACAGAAAGAAAAAAAAATTCTAATAATTTAAATAAGAATATAAAAATACAGATACAAATTTTTATGAAACATTGACCTTACTTAACACTTTGCATCAACAAACAGACCGCTGCCAGTTTCTATTCAAGATTTTAAATGAAAAATATTCACCTGAGCTGGAATTGTAATACTATTTTTTTTATATAATTTTTATATGTATTAGAAATTTAAATGCTGCATCATTCTATGTAGTAAAATAATTTGAAACGCCACAATAAAATTATTATTATTATATAAATAAGAAAAATTGAATTTTTATTATATTAAGAATGGAATAAAAATTAATGGGGACAGTAAGATAGTTTCATGTAAATAATGTATTTAAATGATGTTACAATTACATAAGTACTATCTCAATTTTGTTATTTGAGTTAATGCCCTTGTACGATCAATAATACTGAGATTAAAGCATATTGAAGTATTTATATTGAGTCACATTCAAGTTCTGATCGATTTATATTCATCACTCAGTATTAATTATTTAAATATTTAATGTTTCGGATAAATGTAAATTTAAACATTTTGGTAACGAAAGTAAAAATGCTTTTAAGGTTTAAATCTGTTTAATATCCCAATTTTAGACTAATGCCTGGTTTTCACTCCCGTCTTATAAGGCGCGACTAAGTTAGCCACAGATTTTTAACCAATAGGAATGCTCCAAATTGTATCTGTGTATCTGTAGCTCATAAGGCGTGACTAGGGAAAATATGACTCAAGTAGCCACAGCCGCATTTTGACATATTGAAAATCAGAAATTATTGCCATTGAAACCCAACAATAATAATTTTAAGAATTTAAGTGCGAATATCACATTAGGCATAAGTTACGCTGGTGGTCTTATGACTAACTGGGTGATCTAATGATACAATAATAATCAATTTTATTTCAAACTATTCTTGTCATTTATTAAAATAAATTATATATTTACAACTAAATCTGTTAATTGAATATACTGTTACAATGACAAAAGCACAAAAAATGATGATTATATCTTACCGGAAATTACATATTAATATTTTTTAAGAATGTCATAAATTCACTTAAAAAATTCAAAAAACCTAATCAAACAAAATTTCCCACATACAAAAAACTTCAAAAAAAAAAGTTTACTTATAAAAATAAAACTAAACAAACACAGAAATACATTATAAATATGTAAATACATATCTACCGCCAATGTAAACTAAACCAAAGCATAAAATTTATGTAAATTTATAGTAAGGTAACGGCACCCATTACCGACAATACCCAACTACCGCCAAAAAAAAATATATTACTAAAAAACAAGAAAACTGTAAGGTTTTACACAATTTTTTTTTTTGTTTATTTTAAAATAAATATTCAAGATCCTGTTTGATCCTTTCGTTTTACATATTTCTATCGAATAAACGGAAAAAAATATCATTCGTGTTAGGATCTCTAAGTTGTTGAGTTATATTTGGTGCGCTTAATAGTTTTCTTAAGAACAGGTAAGAATTTTATTTCTTGTTTAAAAACTAATTTAGACTAATAATTAGTTAAAAAATTGTTTAATAGTGCAAATTGGTATTTTTTAAATCGTTTTTTGATAATAATTTCTTTAAAAAATTTAATTTGTTATATAAAAAAAGTGATTTAATTTATGACGGTAATTGGATACAGCAAGTTTATACAAGTACCCAACTACCGTCCTAATTGACGGTAATAGGATTTTTTTATAATTGAATTTTAGTTAAATTTTTCAATAAATTTTATAAATGTGTCAAATGTATTATAAAACTCATTTATTAAAGAATTCGAAGTCCAATTTCCGTCGTTAATTATTTGCTTAAATAAGCCGCTACATTTAAAATAAAATTTGGTTGGCGGTAATAGGGGAAATCATATGACGGTGAAGGGAGACAAAGTTATGGCTGTTATTTTTTGTTTTTTATAGTTATTTTTAATTATTTTATGTTTTTTTTTTATGAAAAATTATTAGAATATAAAATATCAATATGCATTAGCTTTTTTGTAATTAATTCATAAGTCTAAATAATAAAAAAACCTACATCTTTATGTATGACGGTGGAAGGATCAATAAACGGTAATAGGGTACATTATTTGTTCTAGCTAAAAATATTCATAATACAGCCAAAGCATATCAGTACTCAAAAGAAAAGCTTGCAGAAGCAATTGAAGTTGTAAAAAAGTAAACAAGTGTTTAAAGCAAGTCAAATATTTTGTGTGCCACGATTTTTAAAAGATAAGATATCTAATAGATATGAGAAAAATGCAAAGCCTGGTCCAGCAACAGTTTTAACAACAACTGAAGAATTATTTATGGTAAAATGGACCGAAAAGTTGGCCAACTGGGGGTTTCCTATAAAGAAAAATCAGTTATTAGATGCAGTATCAGAACTTGTGAAGATGATAAAGAAACCCAATAATTCTCCATGGTGGACCAGGAAGATGAAGGTTTATTTTATTTCTAAAGTGTTATCGCGATATAACTAAAAGGCAAATTTTAACAGCATCTAGAGCTGATTTACAAGAACATAATAATATTCCAAATTTGTTTGAGCAAATAAGACATAGACCATTTGCTCGAAGTATCATTAGACGAGACCAGAATATTTTATTATGATGAAACAACATTCTTCTTAGCACCAAATGAAGAGTCAGTATTGGTGAAAAAGGGAGCTCTAGCTATGAGTAAGCCTGTTTTGTAATGCCAATGATAGGATATAGGATAGTTGGAGATGGCCTGAAATTGATGATGTTTGTATATATCCAATAGGAATAGATGATGTAACAAAGATATCGCCACCAACTTTAATAAACAATAGAGGAATATCTTCCGTTCATAGTTAAATTATTAAAAATAAAATAAAACAAAACAAAAATAGCGCACAAAATTTAAAAAAGTAATATTAAATTTAATATTATAAGTTGTTAATGTTATAATTTAATAATTTAACTATTTTGTTATATTAATAGCCTAGGAAAGAGAAAATTTTATTTGTTTTATATATATTGTTTATTTTATGAATAAATGTTAGAATTTGTAAAAATAAGATTATAATTTTGTTTAATAAAATTAATTAAAAAGAGATACTTGTTATTTACTGAACTAAAAACACAAAATATTAAAAATATTTGACATGACGGTGATTGGAGCACCATTTGACGGTATTTGGTTCCACCCAAAATTTGCATGGCGGTAATAGGGGACGAAGATATAATTTTAAAATTGATTTAATTTATAGTAATTTTTACATTTTATTTGTAAAAAATGCACAATATATGTATAATTGACTATATTTCCACACATTAATTTTAAAAAACCGTTTCAAATAATTTTTCATTTAACTTTATTATCATTTACTTGAACCAGCTACTACACTGACGGTAGTTGGGTATTTTACCTTATTATATCTTTTTTTAAATAAGTATTTTTTTTTATTATTTAAGAAAATATGCTTTGGTTTTGGTTATGTTGATATTTCTTTTTTTTTGTGGTTAGTTCAATTTTAACGAATTATTTTTTATTTATTTTTCTGAAATTTCTGAACAAAAAAAAATCCACAAATTTCTTAAAAAAAAAATTCTAAGCACGAAAATTTTTATATTTTTCAAAATTAATTTCATTGAAAAATTGCAAATTTTTTGTATTATTTATTTATTAAATTACATTTTAACATATTTTTTTTAAAGAAAAATAAATATAAACAAATCAATCAAATATAAGATTTTTTTCTTTACTTTACTTTATTTTACTCCAATGTTTGGCATAAACGAAATTGAAAATCCTCAATGCGAGAACTTCTTTTTGTTTCTTAATCAAAAATTCTATGCTCAAAGAAAGTTTTAACATAAAAAAAGAAAATTTTTCAAATAAAATTCGAAAATTTAACTAAATTAAAAAGTGAATTTGTATGAATTTTTTTTTTTGTATTATAAAAAGGTAAACAAACCAATTGAAGAATAAAAATACAGACACGACTAAATCGACGACCCCCCATTTAAAATAAAAAAAAAATCTCTAAACAAGAAGTCAAAGATTCTTTAAAATTACCTGGAAAGACATGGGAAATATTCTCGTTTTATTTTAATGTTTTTGTTTTATGTGCCAATAAATGAAATTAACTAAACTAAATAAAGAACTGGTTTTCTAATCATTTTTTTTTTATTTATTTTAATTTTAGACTTGATTCACTGGTTCAGTTTTTTTTCTTCTTTCTGTTTTATAAATATTATGCAATTTTTCTTTCTGCCATCATCATCCAGCAACATTGAAAATTATGTTTCAATGTAGAATTGGTTTTATGTACTAAAAAAATTACTTTCACTTAATTTTATAATTTATTTATTTTTTTGTATTTTTAATAAAAAAAAAAGTAAAAGAAAAAAATGGTGAATAAACAAATTTCCAATGTGCTCAAAAAAAAGTAAAGTAGAATTTTAGATCTATACATACATTATTGCATGTCAAAGCACCATTGGAGAAAAAACGTGATTTTTTCAAGTGATTCATTTTTATTCTATATAAAAGTAATAGTTAAAATTTTGCTAACTACACTCAGAGAAAACTATCCTATTAAAATTTTAATGGTACAATTATTGATTTAATAGTACAGATATCAATATTTTTTTCTTATTAATATAATATATTTATACTTTTGATTTAATAACGGATATATTATTGTTAGTTTAACTGTTTTTTGATATTAGTGTTTATAAGATTGTACTATTATTTTAATATGTGGATATAGTTATTTATTAATAGTACCTATATTATTAATATATCCTATTAATTTAATAGTGTATACTATTACTGAATTAGTTAATAGTAACTATCCTATTGATTTAATCTGATTTTTGGTTTAAAATAATAATGGACACTATTATTGAAAAAATAATAATGGAAACTATTACTGAAAGTGTTAATAGTATTTATCCTATTGATTTAATGTGATTTTAGATTTAAAATAATATTGGAAACTATTATTGAAAGTGTTAATAGTATTTATCCTATTGATTAAATGTGAAATCCATTTAAAATAATAGTATATATATGTATGTATGTACATATTTTACACGATTTAGTATATGAAAAAAATCAGTTAATTTAGTTTCATTTATAGAACAGAACACAGTTTGGAATTTAAAAAAATATTATAAATTGCGTTGAGTCTTGAGTGAATTTGAAAAGTGAAAATTTCATTAATATTTATTAAAAAAAAATATAAATTGTTTTAGTAATGAATTAATTATTGTGTTTATTTTAAATAATTAAATTGAAAAGAATTTTATTGATATTAAAAATAAAGAATTTGATTATTTTTTAAAAATTGACTTGATTTAAATAAAGTTACACTTCAAATTTATTGGAAATAAAATCAAAAGTATAAATATATATATTATATAATATAATATAATTTATTTGTAATTTTGATTTAATAACGGATATATTATTGTTAGTTTAACTGTTTTTTTCATATTATAGTGTTTATAAAATTGTACTATTATTTTAATATGTGGATATAGTTATTTATTAATAATACCTATATTATTAATATATCTTATTAATTTAATAGTGTATACTATTACTGAATTAGTTAATAGTAACTATCCTATTGATTTAATGTGATATTTGGTTTAAAATAATAGTGGAAACTATTATTGAAAGTGTTAATAGTATTTATCCTATTGATTTAATGTGCAATCACATTTAAAATAATAGTATATATATGTATGTACATATTTTACACGAGTTATTATATGAAAAAAATCAGTTAATTTAGTTTCATTTATAGAACAGAACACAGTTTGGAAATTAAAAAAAATTATATATTGCGTTGAGTGAGTTTTGAAAAGTGAAAATTTCATTAATAATTATTAAAAAAAAAAATAAATTGTTTTAGTAATGAGTTAATTATTGTGTTTATTTTAAATAGTGTTAAATAGAAAAGAATTTTATTGATTTTTAAAAACAAAGATTTTGATTATTTTTTAAAAATAGACGATTTAAAATAAATTGCAGCTTAAATTTATTGGAAATAAAATTTTAAAAAAGTAAGTTATACAAATATTTAAGTACAATGTTGGCTATTTTTTGATTATTATTTTATTGCACTGAATAATCTTACATTAAATTTTACTATTAGAATTTATTGTCTTAAATATATTTCTTTGCTATAAAAAGTATTCTAATATTTAAGTTTTTTGGTTCTAAAATTTAATGTAAAGTTATTCAATGTTTAATATATTTTTTTATTAAAATTAGAAGACATATTAATATTGCTATTTGTTGTGGTAATCCAATAATAAAATTTTGTGTGGTACAAATCCTCCACTAGTTAATTTTTGTACATTTTTACAGTATCCATAATGGATACCGACCCAAAATTTGTGGATTCTTTGTGTAGCATAAATTCTATTGGGGATATATTAGAGAACTTTCAAGATTCTGTTGCAGAAGAAACTATATTCCATATAGAAGATACAGATACCGGTACTGAAACCATTGAAAATGAGCTCAAACAATTAATTTGTGATCGATTTGGTTTCTCAGAAATAATTTATAACCGTGTTGTTGGTACAGAAACTACATTTATTTAATATTGTATAAAATTAACTCAGATCTTTTGTTAAATATATATATTACAGCAAATGATTTTGACATTGAAAGCCTTATTGTGGCAACCGATTCAGAGATCAATGATTTATTTCCTGCACCTCTATTAGGTACAAGAGCGAAGTTTAAATTTCATTTAAACGAATGGAGGAAAAACGCAAGTTTATTGTTACTTTTTACATACAAATTTTGTTTTATGTTATATGATGTTTTCAGGCTACTACACTTTCTGTATCAACTTCTTGCAGGAATTGGATAGAATTAAATTCTCCAAGTCGATCATATTCACCTGCGTGCAGTTCACTTGGTCCTGCATCGCCATCTTCTTCACAAGGCGGTGAAAACGAGCCAGTTACCCATTTAAAGCTTACTGAAATATTAAACCAGTCTGAAGTAGGTACAGAGATGTTAGAATTTTACAAAAAAAATAATTTTCTTAGCGAACCTCATAGAGAAATTTTGACATCTTGTATAGTAGACAACTATACAAAAAATAATAATATTATGAAAATGTGTGATATAGTTTATGCAACTAAATCAATTTTAGCCATCTTTCCTACTGAGAATATAGTGAGCTTTCTTCTTTCTATTCTAATTTTTTACTCTATTCTATTAAAGTATTATTTTGTATTATTTATTATTAAGTATATTTATTATTATTATTTTATTATTTATTATTTTATTTATTATTATTTAAAGTATTATTAAAACAATTAGATTTTAAAATAAACTATGTATTTTCTAATTATTATATTTTATTGTTTTAGAACTATTATCTGAATAAACGAGGTAATGGCTTAAACCCAACAGGTAAACTTCATGATAAGGCTGTTAATGCCCGTGTAAAACTGAGAAATTTACTAAAAAGGCAAAATAAAGAACCAGTACAACGAGGTAATATATACTCGTATATACTGAATTTATTATTGCCGTACATTTTGAACATTTTTATAAATTAAAGATACTGCAACTCCATCCTCCGTATCAACATCAGAACCGATAATAATAAATGAAAATGATGAAGACGCTATTATCTGGTTATCTCACAACAATGAACCGTGGTCTGATGTAGTGAAGAAGTGGATTCAAGTTGTAAAAGTAAGACAACAACAAATAAAATCGGATGGTGAAAATTTACTGAAAAATTGGCCTCTTTTTAAACATAGCCTAGGTCATAATTTGGTATGTATTAACCAAAAACTTTCGTGTATCTTATTAAAATAAATATTCTAAATATAATTCTCTTTCTTTTTTAAAATTTTGTTCATCTTATAGTAATATTAACTATTATTGTTTTTGTTAAGGTTGATATTGACTACAATATTATTTTGAAGGAAAATACCTCAAATTTATTTAAACTGTGGCCTAAATTTGTGAATAAAATTTTGCCTTATTTTAAAATACATATTAAGGACAAAAGTTCAATTAAACTTTTAAAAGAATTGGACAAAGATATTAATAATAGTAAGTTTATTTTTGTGCTTTATAAAAATATATTTTATTAATTTTATTTATTTACATTTATATAGATTCACGTGATTGCATTTTATTGTTGCTGCTTCATGCTGTTTTGAAGCCGCCGATACTCGCAGTTGGCAAAAAAGGCATTAAAAGAATCAAATGGAAGCCTTCCATCGTAGATGCTCAAGAATCCTGCATCCTTCATTGCATTTCCGCCAGTCAATATATGACTAGAATTGATGGATTGAAGAATAAATATCTTGATAAAGGATTAACATTCCAGCCCGTTGTCATAGCAATAGGAGAAGAAAAAACTAATTTGGAAAACTTTTACACCTATTACGATGGTATTTTATACAAATTTGATTCTTTTTTAAAATGTTTTGATATAACATTTAAACTATTTCACGTAATGAACTTTGAATATCCTAAAGAGGGTAAAGAAATCTACAATTTGGTAGAGAATTTTTTTTATGATTTCAAGTCCAATACAAATTCAAATGTAACAAGTATTTTAGAATATTTAAAAACTTAAAACTTAAAAACATAATATTTAAAAACTTATAAGTTACTTAAATACATATTAAGTATTAAGTAATTTTATTGAACGTAATAGTATTACATAATAATTATTATTACTATATAGTATTATTTATAAGCCATTTATTTTAATATAACTTTAAAATGAAATGTTTTTTGTGTCGTGAAAAATCTCAGATTTATTTATCCTCAAAACTTTTAATTGAACACATAAAATATTCGCATATTTGTAAAAATATTGAACATTTCATATGTGTAGAGGAAAATTGCTTCCAGAAATTTCAAAATTTGTATTCGTTTAGAAGGCACATTTCAAGAGTTCATGAAAGCAATATATATAGTAAAAGTAGTACAAGAACCGAATCAATAACTGAAAAAATAATAATTAAAAAAATAATAAACGAAAATATTTTAATTGAAGACGAAAGTAATATAAATAAATTAGATTTGTCATTACCCACTGAAAATAATGAGTTACCGTCAGTATTTAATAGTTTTTCAGAAAATTTAACTGGACTTACTTTTGCATTATCCCTTCACAATAATAACAATTTTAATAGAAAAAATGTTTTAAATATTATAGAACAGATTGAAACTGAAATAACTAATCCCCTTGTGGAAGTTATACACAAACAAATTTTGCCACTTATTGAAAATTCAGAAAATAGGACACTTGCTGCAAATATTTTGGATAAGCTTATGAATCCATTTAAATCTATTAAAACAGAATATAAGTTTTTCCAAGAATTAGAATCTCAAGGATTGTTTAAAAAACCTTCATATTATATCATTAATGAAGAAGTATGTGAAATTATTATAAATAATTCTCCAACAATAGATTCTAATAAAGTCACTGGTGTTATCATGCCTTTTGAATTTCAAATAAACAAATTTTTTGAATGCGAAAATATATTGCAACAAACTTTGGAAAATATTGAAATATTAAATACATGTAGTCCAAGTACTTATAGAAATTTAATAAATGGAAGTGTTTGGAAAAAAAAGGTAGAATTATTTAAAGAAAAGTTGACAATTCCTTACGTATTATTTTTCGATGATTTTTGTATCGACAATCCTTTAGGTTCGCATGCTAAAGATCAGTCAATTTGTGGAATTTATTATACCTTTCCAACCATACCAAAACATCATCTATCAAAATTGAGCAATATATTTGTTGCTGGTTTTTTTAAGTCGAAAGATAGATCTTCTTTTGGAAATTATTTTTCAATAAAACCTTTAATTAGTCGTATTAAAAAATTGGAGTCTGATGGGATACAAATTGTAGTAGATAATAAAATTTATCAGATTACCTTTATTTTGGCTTTCGTTCTTGGAGATAATTTAGGTCTTAATACCTATTTAGGATTCACTAGTAGCTTTAATTCAAATTTCTATTGTAGAGTTTGCAAAAGAAGTAAGGGTGAAATGCAATCAGACATAGTAGAACATAAAGATGCTTTACGCAATATTGACAATTATAAAGCTGACGTGGCGCGCAACAATGAAAAATTAAGCGGAATCAAGGAAAATTGTGTGTTTAATGAAATAGAATCCTTTCATGTTACGAATAATTTCTACTTTGATATTATGCATGATATTTTCGAAGGGGTTTGTAAATATGACATTTCAAAAATATTATTACACTTCTTAGAAAAAACCAAACTTTTTTCATTAGATATTTTGAATAGTAGAAAACAAATGTTTAATTATGGAGAAACTGAAATTGGTAACGTTTCCCCACCATTAGTTTTGTCTTCATTAAAATTATGTAACCTAAAAATGACTGCTCGCGAAACTATGACATTTATAAATTATTTGCCTTTAATGATAGGAGACTTAATACCAGAAGATGATAATATGTGGGAATTTTTGATAGTGCTGATTAAAATTATAGACTTAGTTTTATTATCAGATATAAATGAATTTCATATTAAATCCTTGGACCATTTAGTTTCGAAACATAATTTGTTATATATTGAATTATTCAATGAACCTTTAAAGCCAAAATTTCACTTCTTGTTGCACTATCCATCTGCAATTCGTAAATGTGGCCCATTAAAGCATTTATGGTGTATGCGGTTCGAAGCATTGCATAAGCAAAACAAAAACGCTGCTAGAGCTACAAATTCAAGAATTAATATTTCATTCACACTTGCTATCAAAGCTGGACTTAAATTTTCTCATTTATTAGCTACACAACAGTTTTTCGATAAAGATTTGATTTTTGAAGAAAAAGATTTATATATTTGTAATTTGCAATTAATATATAAAGAAATATTTCAAAATATGTTAGCTATTAATCTTTCGGAAGCTTGTTGTGCCAAAAAAGTAAGGTTTAGAGGGAAAATATATAAAAAACATTTTTATTTAACAAAATCTACTCCAGAATCGGAATTTATTTTATTCTATGAAATTGTTGAAATAGTTTTACACAAATCAGATCTTTATTTTGTTTGCAGCCAGTGGCATATTAATTATTTCAGTGAACATTACCAAGCTTACATTGTAGATAAAAATATGAATATATTTTCCTTACACTTTATTCTGGAGTTTGATGGTTGTCCAATTCATTTGCATCTCTTGAATGATGGACAAAAAGCTTTTAGATTAAAAAAAAATTAATATTTTCCAATAAAATCATAAATTCTATTATATTAATAAGTATACAACTTGCATTAATCTTCATTTTCTTGTACTACTTTACAAATCGAACTTAACATTTAAAATTATTTTTAAGTAAAATATGTACATATGTGCCGTTGATTATGAAAGTGATGTAAGTCAAAAATCCAAAAAAATTCATTTTTTGCTTATTTTGGGTAAAGAATACTCTAATATTGTGATCTGACGCACAATCATAAAGATTGCGTAGAAAGTGAATCGTTAACTTGACTTAGTTTTTGATTCGTTTATCAAAATCATATGTATTTTTCAATTTATCCAAAAACAAATCTTTAAATATCTCGAAACGCAAAATATATGACTTAGATCACTTTCATAATCACCGGCGCATATGTAATTGAAAATAATAATAGGGATACTTAAAAAACGTTATTTAAACCTTTACATTCTTCTATTATTTATATGTATATATGTAATTGAATATTATGTATTCTATGTAGAAATAAAAATAAGTTATCTTAAAAAATTGTTGTTTATTTAATATTACATAATTTATTGAAATTTTAAAATTTGCAGGTATTGTCATATGAGATATCAATGGGATTAACCATATTAATTTAACAAGATAAAATACAATAATATATTACCTTTAAAATAACACGAGAATACTATTAAAATAATAGTATATTTCCGCTTTTGGAATCTGGTTTTAAATATTTTTCCTTTTATTTTTATAGTCATTACCATTATTTTTCAATAGGGTGGTACTTTTAAAGTAATATGAAATACTATTAAAATAATAAGTTGTATGATTAAAGCTTAATATGATTGTCCTCTTAAAGTAATATGAAATACTATTAAAATAATAGGATATATGATTAAAGTTCAATATGGTTGTCCTTTTAAAGTAAAATGAAAAACTATTAAAATAATAAGTTGTATGATTAAAGCTTAATATGATTGTCCTCTTAAAGTAATATGAAATACTATTAAAATAATAGGATATATGATTAAAGTTCAATATGGTTGTCCTTTTAAAGTAAAATGAAAAACTATTAAAATAATAAGTTGTATGATTAAAGCTTAATATGATTGTCCTTTTAAAGTAATATGAAAAACTATTAAAATAATAAGTTGTATGATTAAAGCTTAATATGATTGTCTTCTTAAAGTAATATGAAATACTATTAAAATAATAGGATATATGATTAAAGTTCTATATGATTGTCCTCTTAAAGTAATATGAATACTATTAAAATTCAATATGATTGTCCTTTCAAAGTAATATGAAGAAATGTTAAAACAGTAGTAAATACGATTCAAATTTTATAAAATAATAATATTAAAATAATAGTTTCCATATTATTGTTTTAAAGCTGTAAATACCATTGACCAATTTTAATTAGAAAAAATGGTTGAATTAATATTAAATCCTTTTAAATATATAGGATTTTTCTCTGAGTGTAGTTTCTGATGGATATAATTTACGTTGCTTAGTTTGAAATTGAATTAAATTGTGAATTTTTTTTAGTTTTCTGTTTGCCAAATTGTATGACCTAATGGGAACTTATCAATGAAGTAGGGTGTAGAAAATCAAATTATGATGATGACGATTTGTAAACAAATTCAAAAATCAGAAAATTCTAACAATTTTGTATAGAATAAGTAATAATTGGGCTTTTAGACTTTTCTGATTAATATAAATATTTAGGTAAAATTGTTTAAGTTTGTAGTTCACGGTAAACGTTCCTATTTTTTTGGCTAGTTTATTCTCATTTAATTAAGTAAACAAACACAGAAGAATTTCTTGTTAATTTTGAAGAAAATATTAAAGATAATCAAAAATCATTAATTATAAACTAGAAAATAGATGTATGAAAAGTCAAATTTAATGTCAAATGATGTGGCTCAACCGAAACTCCAAAGACAAGAAAAATAATAAAATAAATTTCTACATTAAGTTTTACTCAATTTTTTTTGCATTTTCTTCTATATCATTAAAAATTAGAAGATTAGATATTTCTTTCAATTTAAACTGAAACGTTTCTAACCAAAACTAAATATAAATATAATCTCTTAGATATAATTTTAATCCAAAATTAATACCTCAAATTATTTTATTAACTCATAAATAAAAATTAAAACTGTAAATTTTTTCAAGCAACAAATAACAATATAGTACCAATAATTCCACCTGAACGGTGAACCACAAAAATTCCTAACCATTTCAACCGTAACCTAAACAAGAGTTTGCAACCACAACAACTAAGCTACCTTATAGGATCATTAATTTTTTTTCGTTATATTGCAGAAACTGTAATTTATTATATATGATTTTTTTTCAACTATTGTTATTATAAATCTATTATGAAAATGCACTACTTTTAACACTAGAACTAATTATATGTACTCAACTTTTATATACATGGTAACATAAGAAAATTGTGCAAAAAGGGAAAATTATTTATTGCAGAAAAGAAAATTTCAAAATTTTATAATATCAAATTTTCATTACATAAGAAAAATTTATTTTTATCTCTTTAATTTTCAATTTTCATCTTTTATGGTATCTTAAAAGGAAAAAAAATGTAATTAATGATTTATGATTTTAGGAAATTTCCACTTGAAAAACTATAAAGATTAATTTGTAGATAATATTAATTAACTGAGTAATTTTTTAAAAACTTCCTTTTGCGATAAGTTTTCAGTATCTTTATGATTTGTTTAGTAAAGACAACAAGATTTACAGTAATTTAGCTAGGAATTGGAAATAAATTAAAGTTTTTCTACTAAGTTATCTAGAAACCCCATAATTTTATGTAATTATTTAGTACCGCTTAGAAATAAGTACAAATTTAGCCTAAAATATAAAAAAAAAATACTAATAAATTTTCTAATTGAAAACTAATTTTATTTGAATTTCGCTACAACAAGTATTAAAACTTCAAAAATCTTTAAAAAAAATATTAATACCAAATGGCGCACAGACTTTAATTGAACATTATTAATATTAAGTACATAAATTTCATCAAATAAAATCTCTCTTTAATAATTTACTCGTTATCTTTATACACACCCAAAAAAAAATATATGTAGAATATCCAAACTCTTCATTTACATAAAGAAGTAATGTAATGATAATGAAAAACTGTAGTATAGTCCTTTTTTATATCATACAATAATAATTTTCTCTTCAAACAACAAAAAAATAATAATGGAAAAATTCCAACTGTTTTGAACCCAAACACGAGAAAATTCCCATTTACTTTAATGTTTCATCCAGTAATAAAAGTCTCGGCATTTTTAATGAAACTGAAGAAAAATATAAAGATGATGAAAAAAATTGAACTTGTATATTTCTGACCCCATGATTGAAATAGAACATTAAATATGAAATACATTTTTTTTTAGTTGACCATTAAAGTTAATATTAGATAATTTCTTACATCTGGCATTAAGAAGAACCTTTTCAACAAACCCCAATCCAATCCAAAAAAAATTATATCAACAAAAAATATGGAAAATCGTGTACATAAAGGAATGTGTAATTAAGAAAAATGTGTTTTTTTTTTTTCGTTTTTGTGGGAAAACTTCAGATAAAAACAAACCACTAACAAACGGACGTGACGTATTTATTATATATTTAACTATAATATATGTAAAAGTGGCAAAATTTGTTTTGTAAAACATGGTAGTAAAAATATGAATCATTATCACCTGATAAGAGATTGGAACCTTTAATTTTTTCCTGACCCACAATAAAATAAAACCAATTAATTTATGAAAACACAAACAATACATAACATAATAATCATAAAAATGATTGCTGACAAAGTAAAATATTTAATATAAAAATGTATAACATTTCCAGATTAACTTTGTAATTTTTCAAATTTGAAAAGGACCACTCTTAGAATACTTAAACATAAAGATTTTATTTAATTTGAAAACTGACTATATGATTATATTCTATTTGAGTGTTCTAAAAGTGTTCTTAAGTATTTTAAACTTATTAGCCAGAAGAAATGCAATACTCTCACTAAGTGATCACTGCATTCTGAGTGTATTCAAAGATGCCGGAAGTTCAAAAAAAATTTGAACTTTCGGAAGACTATTATTAGTAATTTATGAAAAACATACCATTTTAATATTTGACTATATATGGACTGATAATATCCTTAGCTGTCATGATAAAAAAAATTGCCCGTATAAGTGACTCGCAGGACCTAACCGACCAATAAGAGAATTTAATTTTGGTATTAGTTCAATTTTGATATTAATACTAAACATTTAGTTATCGCTCAGGTTCTGTGACCCATCAATTCGGCCATAGTAATTAAATTTGTTACTAGCACACCACATTTTATATGGTAAAATAATGGAATAGCGACTACTTTAATCTGAAAACGTTATAGAAAACTAATAAATAAATAATGTTAAAGAAAAATACAAACTAAAATTATTATTATTTCTTTTTTATTGAACTTGGATATTTCTAATTAATTTGCCAATAATTTTCATTAATGATTTCACGATTTTTCTTTATTTATAAAGCAATTTCAGCTTTTCCAATGATTTTGATTAAGGAAAACAACTTGTACTAATTAGCACAATTTTCAAAGTAATTAAAAATAGAAAATTAAAATATAAATGATTTTCTTTTTTCTTTTTTACTATAAAATTTAAAGAAAAAAAATCAATTTACTTTTATAGTTAATTTAATGCAACAATATTTATTTTAATGGTAAATTACTATTTTATAAAATATTTCAAATTCCAATTTTGAAGTTATTATTTGATTAAAAAAAAACAATTTCTTTTTAACAAAATAGAAAAGAAAGAAATTTTATATATTAGAAATTGGAACTTTATGAACCGACCGTAGCAGCTTCTTAACCATTTTGTATATTATTTGTTTGTTTGTTTGTTTTTTTTTGTTCAAACTGAAGAATCACAAATTTGGTCATAAAAGTTAATGGGATATAAAAGAGCACATATGGGAAAATTTAATATCTTTACAATATTATATTTGCCTTTTTTTGGGTTCAGAAACGTTTGACCGGTTTTTTTCTCTTGATTTTGACCCATCACACATCAGGATGTGAGGTATAAGGATATTAGAAAATATAAGAAAATTTATTATTTAATGTAGTCGAAAAAATTTAAATCCTATTTTTTAAAAAAAGTGTGTTTTTTTTTCTTCTATTTTGTAGATTCAATGATTTTGATTTAAATTAAAAATTAAGTATATAAATTTACGTATGTATATAATTATACTAAACTGATAATTTTATAATTTTTTTCAATTCACGTCCATAGTAATCTTATAAATATCTACATATATACAAAATATTTAAATTGGTCCTGTCCCAATATAATTGTATAATATAATCTACTACTCCTAGTAAATATTTATCTCTGCTTTTAATTGCACGTAGATGTAATTATAAAAATTATCGCCAAATGGCTACAATAGGTAAGGCAATGATAGAAATTAACCGCGTTTATACATACGGTGTAAATCCCAATCACTGGACGCGTAAAGTGTTATTTCAACCGACGATACGAACGATAATTTGCTGTCTTACCAAACTAGTGACAGTAATAGCGAGTTTGATTCAAATGAATGTAATAGAGCGATAGTGCTGAAATTTAATGTAGGTAAATAATGTATTTTCTCATAATTTTAATTTTAAATTCGGTAAAATAAAAATCGATTAAATGATAAACAAATCTCTTATAAATAATGATAAAATTTAAAATATAGTTTTTGCTTTCTTTTCTACAGAAAAAAAATTTCATACATTTATAAAATACATAATATCATTTCTTATTACAATTTACTGCTTCTTCTTTTTCTGTTTTAAGTATATTTGCCCCTTAATATTAATAAAAAATACATGGATTTAATATAACCTGATATCCACCCATTACCGCCCATGATTCATCCATACTGGATTGGAAACAAGTACCAATAAAATACCATATACATACACTTTTTTCTTCTTCTTACAAATAATTTTCTCTCTTTTAGTTATTTCCGTAAATGTGATTTTGTCACCATGTTAGTTTTTCGCAACTCTATGGTATTTTTATTTTTCATTGGAAAATTGTCATTATTAGTATCTATAGCGCTATAATGTACACATTGTGCAAATGTACGTTAACTAAAGTAATATACGTCACCTGAGAACGTCAATAAGCTTATTTAAAATAAAATAAAATGAAAACGGTATGGTTTCAAAAAAAGAAAAGAAAAAAAGAAAAGAGTTTTTCATCTAAATAGGTAATAATATCACAGCGAAAATATTGGCTTCACCGCATTTTTTAAATAACATTTTACTTGTTAATATTTATTTCGTATACTTTAACGTTTACACAAACAAAGTATATACCATGGCGTAGGTATTTGAACATTTATTTAAGTAAACATATAATTTTAGTTTCCGAATGTTAATAAATTTTTTTTTGAAATTTACAAATTTGAAACCGGAAAATTCAAAAATTAGCAACAAAAAAAAATTCTTTGACAAACCACTAAATCCCAATAATTTAACATTAATATAAATAATAAAATTAATATAATTTTAATTTTTTACAAAATATACATTACACAAAATTTCTTCTACCTTAAATAATTTAAATTATAAAATTAAGAAGTCAAAGATTTTTTTTAACTTTTTTCATATTATATACAAAATAAATTACTTTGCTAAATCAATTTTCATCCACCTTTACTAAAAAACGTGTACTATTAAAGATATCTAATTTATTGCAATTTATTATTCAATTTTTCTCTTCATCTAATAATATTGCAATTACCCTTTACAAACTATATCATCAAAATTAAATCATCCTGAACTTTCAATTATGCACAATTTTATATTACGTGATAGTTAAAATAAAAAATCTAATTATATTCTCTACTCAATAAACTTTACTAACTAATTCATATTTCCATAAATTTTATTTTTTGCATATAAAATATTGTCGTCTTCTATCAATTTACTTCATTGAACCCCCTATGAAACCACAAGATTTTTTTTTAACCACTATTATAACCGCCTACAACGGATCCCATTATATCCACATCACTTTTCTTCCGTATAAGAACTTTTTTATAAGTAATAATAATAATATCGAAAGATGAAGATTATGTACTGTAAAAATGTCAGGTTCAGTGCTGCTATTACATAAAAATGAATGTGACGATTTACGAGATCATATTACAATGTCATGTCAGTAACACGTGAGTATTTTATTCAGTATTCTTTTTCTGCCAAACACACAAATTTCATTTAAAGCTTTTCGTATTGTTATTGCACCTATATACTTGTTAGAAATATCACACAAAATAATTAAACTTTTCATCGTGATGTGACATCAAAATATAAAAGTTTTGTCGAAAATGGGTGGAAATTATAATTATAAATTGATGCAAAATGAAAATTATGAATTTATAATAAATTTATAGCTAATTACTATTAAACTGTAATTATGGTTATGTGAAATATGATTTCATAGTTATGCAACAAATAATTATTATGTAAATTAAACATGTTGGTAATATTATTTTTTACTGTATATTTATTTAATTTAAACCAGGAAAATATTTTTTCTCTATCAGTGGTGAGATGTGTAAATGCAATTTAATTTGTATTTTAATTATAAATAATTATTATTTATTTTTGTAGATTATGTTTATAGCAGGTAAAATTAGTCTTTTTATACAAATTGATATTAAATTAAACAAAAGCAAATTCTTGGAAAAAGACGAATTTGATTATCAAAATTTAATTTGAAAAAAGGACTAATTTGATTTCAGAAAGTAGAAGTTTGATGTGGTTTCAATGTATTATTGAAAATGGTGGAAATTCATTACAAAATTGCATAAACTAACTTACAAAGTGAAGAGATGTATAATTAATTACTGAACTTTTCTAAAATTACTGAACTACTAAAAATGAACAAATATAATGAGCAATTTTGATTTATAAAAAGACCAATTCGAAAAGAGACTAATTTTACCTGAATATGTTATACTTTATACACAATGAAATTTGATCAGTATAATAAATTTTTAATTTTTAATCATATTATTTTAATAATTTTATGATAATATAAATATTACATAATTGAAAAATATTTTTTTAATAAATTTATTATAATAAATTATGATTTTTTAATGAAATTATTCATGTAAATATTTATTTGATATTTATTTAATAAATATGAAAATATATGGTAATTATAAATGGATTTAATTATAAATTAGGAATTTTAATTGTATAACAAAATTTGTAATATTTTAATACCCAATAAATAATATATGAAGATAATCCAAATTAAGGACCAATAATTAAATTTGATATAATTTTGAGTAAATATAGAAATTGTATTTGAAATTTGAATTGTTAAAATTACATAATAACATAAAATAAATTGTGAATAGAATTTACTTGAAGCACATATTACAGCTCATTTTGTGTATTTGGTATCAACCTTTAGTTTCCCAAATTTATTTATAGTCACTAAATTAATTAATCATAAATTAATTAAGAAGCCCAACCCCGCCGTTGTGTACCTTATGTAAATTTTTTATTCAGAAACCTATTCTAAATGCCAAAGATATTTATAAAGTCAATAAATTAATTGAATTAAGTGAAAATGCAGTCTTCAACATAAAATATTTAATAGTTTATAAATGTATTAGGAAGACTATTTCCATCAAATTCATTGAAATAAACGAACACTTTTTACTTCCTCTAAAATGTTCATGAAGAAAATTCATTTATTAGAAAAATGGATAAAATAAAAATCCATTTTCAATGCATAATACATCAAAGTCCTTCAATTTAATGACAAAAAAATATATTTTCTATAAATAAGTAAACTAACAAAGGTAAATATAAATATAAAAGAAGTGCCGCCCAAGAAAACTAAATTATATTATACGTTTATTTAAAAAGAAGCGTAAATATTTGTAAATTTATAGAAAATATTTACTTACTTATATAAATTTAATAACAATTCAATAAAGTAAAAGACAAACTATATACGTTGACCGTACACGTATAATAGAAAAAAACACATTCGTTGCCCATTGAAACACTTTTAATCCTTTTTTGTAATATACATTGTATTACATTTCAAAACATAAATTGTAGCTATAACAAGATTTATGATGAGAATAGAAATGAAAATGAAGAAGCATCAAATTACATTTCAAAAACAATAGTATAATGGAACATTGTAAGTAAAACACTTAGATTGTAATCAATTCATTGCAGGTAATAATAATAATATTTTTTTTTAGTATATTTTTGATGGAATTTCATAAAAAAATTTGCTAATTTTGTTCAGATTGCTTAGTTAGTAGGTAAATGTGGCATGGCATCAAAAGTAGAGAATACAAAATCAGAGATGAAATTACCTTTTCAAAGTATTTTGAAAGCAATTTATTGCCTTAGATTAAATTTAGATTTAAAAATAAAATTGTTTCCCAGTTTCTAGCTCTTTATTAGCAATTTTAAGAATTATGGTAGTAAAATAGTTTGACAAATAAAAATCAGTAATTTCGTAATTCTTGTCAGCTATTCATTATTACATAATTATCTATCATTACTTGCATATTTACATTTAAATAAAAATCTTTAGATAGAACAGAATCTAGATAGAATTTTAGGTTCTAACCTAAAATTATAACTTTTTTGGTCTTTTTGAGTTTTAACAAACCCCATATTTTTGGATATATTAAAAGAAACATTGTTTTTTTTTTTATAAAATAATTTATTCTCTCCAACAATGTTTATAATAAACTTTTGTAACTCAAGAAGCGTACATAAAAAACAATTCTTAAATATAGATAATACACGATTTTTTTTCTATGTTTTGTTTTTTTTTTCCTCCCTCCCCAACACATCAATTGTATCTTAGGCAGCAACAACAAAAAGCAATAGCATTATAAAAAATCAATATATCTTAATAGTTATTCTTTAACAATTCTTTTTTTCTCCATAAGATACAAATTCAAGGCCATAATATTAAAATTCTTGCTGATGTTAGTACTATAGACTTTATTATTAAACTATTTTGTGGGGCTCAATGTTTGCTGCTGCTGATGATGATTATTACTTATTTTTTTTGTATATACATAAATTGAAGACAAGATGATGAGAAATCGAATTTTTCAAATCTTGTTTTTATTTTTCTTGTAAGTATGTACATATACATATTATATATAATATTGATTATTGTATTGTGGGCATTTAATATAATAGCATAAAAAATTATGCTATTTTGATAAATTAGCAAAAAAAAAAGAAAGAATATTGACAGAAACAATAATTGAAGTGAAATGTTCACAAAGTTTTTTTAACTATAAATAAAAATAAAAGTTTCTATTAAGAGTTTTCGATTTATATTAAATATAAATTGAAGAGTTAAAATATAAATTGACTACTGGAACATGGTAATTGGATTAATTTATGAGAAAATAATGAGATGAATTATTTTTTATTGTTAGTATACCATTAGAAAATAAATTACAGAAAATTTTCTTTTACTTAATTTTGTTTTGGATATCATTTAATTTAAATTAACTGATAAAATTTTAATCTGTACTATTAGTAAATGAAAAAATTAAAAATTAAGGACGCTCTACATTTATGTCTTTTTAGTCACTAAATATTTTTCTGGCAAAAATAGAAAGAGATAGATTTAAAAAAGTATTATGAGACGGAGATGAAATAAATATATTTCTCCTAATTTTTTTGATATTCCGAAATTACGGGAAAATTATTAATTTTTAAATATTTTTAATTACTTTATAGATTAATTAGAAATCCATTTTTCTATAAATTCCATTTTTCTATAAATTCTAAAATTGCCATATTGAGACTATTTGAAAACATGATATTATCGAGTTTTTTCGAACATTGAAAACTTATTCTTAGTATTTTCTCACTGTTTCACATAATCCTTTTTAATATCATTTTTAAAATTTACCATATTTAGTTATTAAAAATAGATAAATGTAGATCGACCTTTATTATTTTTTTAAATTGATTAAAATAAACTTTATAATTAAATTTGTTTAAAAAGCTTACAAGTAGCATAAAAAAAATTAATCTGATATGTTGTGATGAATAAATTAATAAGTAAATAATAAATTTAATAAATAAAATGAATATGTAAACAGAAATTCATTTTATTTTACATATAAATTTTATTTCAATTTTTTTTCATAAATCAAAAAATTGTATATTTTTTTGTGCACCATAAAAGGATATGCTGGAAGGTTTAATGATAAATCCTCTTTTGCATAAATTTTTTTTTTGGAAAGCTTAAATAAAGAATAAAATCGTATAAAAATGAAAATATATAATTGAATTATAAATAAAATATTTATATGATTTTATTAATTTGTAATAACAATTCAGTTACAGTGGATTTTAATTTTTTGTTATTAAATATTTTAATACCATTTTATAACAATTTATCAATAATCTTGATTAAATTTACAATGAATTTGTTTATGCAATTCTGATATAGTGAATATTACAAATAACAATGCATTGAACTACATAATAAATAATGTCGAAAGCTTCATTTCCAGTAAGAATTTAAAAAATTTATTTAGTTTATTCACAACAAATGTTTCACATACATTTTCATTTTGTTACAGTTCCTAAAGGTATACAAATTATTTAAATCTAAAAGCGCCTAACGCTATTTGAGTGCAATTAATTCTTAAATTAAATATTAAAATATAGGAGTACTTCGTTTTGTGAAGATAAATATGAAAATTATACAATAAAATTACAATTTTATATTGTATACATAGTTTCTACAGTTTCAAGTTTCAATGATAGAATATTAATTTTGATTAAAAATAAATCAATATTTCAATTTTAGAATACTGAATATAATGTTGAAATTGTATTAATATTAACAATAACCACGGGGAAAAGAAAATTTCACAATTATTCTTATTAATAATTTTCTAAAAATAAATATTATATAAAACTACATATATTTATACATATAATCATATTTGTTGACTCACAATTGAAGCTTTGTCATTTTACATATCACATTTTTCATAATTTATACAAAATTGAAATTTACCTGAAAAGAGAAAAAAAGAATAATTATTAAAATTTATTTATATAAATACTTGACTCATTCTAGTGAAAAGTTAATTAAAATCTATTAAATCAATTACATGTACATATAATTAAATAATTCATATGAAATTGCTTTAATATGTAATTAAAAAAAAGCTTTAAAAAAATAATAAATTAATATGAAAAAAAAATTTTAATTGCTATTCAATTTATTTGACAAATAATGATTTATACTTTTCCAGTATTTCCGGTCCAATTTTCCATTTAAATTAAATTATATTATAAATAGTGTAGGACGAAATTATTATATAGTGAAAATTGAATATTCATGGAAAATTATCAAAATTTATTTATTATTTATTTTTATTATAAAATATAAATTGAAATGTAATAAAAATTCAACACAATTAAATTATGACACACTTTTTTTTGGTAATTAGCTAAATTAATTTTATTTAGTATATAAGTAGGTATAGGTTAAATCTAAATTGTCATTTACACAATTTAAATAAACCAAAATTATTAGAAAAAAATAAAAATAATATCAATTCCGGTCAATTTGGTTTATTGACCCAAATTTATACATTTTTATAGAAAAATAGATCAAATTTAGTTTCATATAAATTTATTTAAATTAATTCCAATAATGCCTAACCTTATAATCCTATAAATACATAATAATTTTTCGAATAGTTTTTTATTTTACAACTGCATCACTTAAATTCTTTTTAAATTTAAATCATCTCCATATATCCTTGATCTATCATAATAATAAATATTCCAACTTTATTATATAATTTTAATATCCCTTCTTTTTAAATCATCCCAAAAAATTAGTTGTCAGAAAATGAAAAACCACTGAATACATACGTATACATACAAAAAACCCTAACAAAAAATATTGAATTTATCTTCAACTCGTAAATAATACAGAAAAATTCATAAAAACCAATTCCCTTTTTTTTTTTGCAAAAATTTTTATCTAAAGAAAAATTTAAATATAAAAAAAAAGTAAAAGGAGAAAAATACTTTACCAATTTATATTCGAACCGATAACAACTTTTCATTTCGGTATATTTAATCTGCATATATTCAAAATAAAAACTCCTTTTTATATGTAAATGCTACTCGAAGGACAATTTTCCTTGCGTACATACTCTGACGACTATCCTTATTACTTTATTTCTGGAAAAAAAAATCCTTTTTTGTGGTTTTTTTTTATAATCATAAAAGAATATTCAAAACCGAGAAAAATATAATGTTGGAATTTGAATATTTTTTGCATTTAGAGAGAGATACTGTCTGTGCTTTTTTTGGTATCTGAACCACAAGCAGCCAGTAAAAAAATGTTTTTGGTTTTGCATATATGTATATGCTTAAGGATCTTAACTATTTTTTATTACATATAAATTTGGAATTTTTTTGATTGAATTTGACAGGATTATATGAAACATTTATATGATTTCTCTATCTATTTTAGATTAAAAATTCAAATTGATTTGATATTCAGTTCGTTTTAAGTTTTCAATCGATTCATAATTCGTAATAATATAAAATTATTAGTTCAAATATTAAATTCTTTTTTTCGATTAAATTGAAAATTCATAGACTTTGTAAGAGGATTAGATGTCAATTTTTATATTAAATATGATAGAATGAAAAATGTGGAAAGGATTTAATATAATTTTGAATTTAATTACATATAGTTGAGAAATTTGTTTGGCTGTTGAATAAATAGAAACGAGATAGTGTTACAGGGTTGAAATTGTGAAGTTACTTATATGGAATATTTATGACTAATATAGAAAGGACGAATGTTTACACCTCTCCCTAAATAAAGACGTATAACGTACGGCGTTAGTCAAAATCAGTTCATGTCGTATTAGAGTACACAAAATATGCGGGGCATACAAACGACGACAATTCAAATTTCCAATTTTGACAGTCGTTTAAAAAAATTTTAAAAAGAATTTTGATATTTTTTAAAAATAATCGAAACGCTGCGTTTTATATATTATATCATAAAACATAATACAAAATACCAAATCAAATCTCAAGAAACCAACCATTTTGTTATCCATAATTTTAGATTCCCGCCATCATAGCGAAGTTATTAAACATAAGTATCTACTTTTATAGAACCACGGGAAAATATTATAAAAAAAATTAACATTTCTTGTTCGAGAACTAATCATTCCCAATAATTCTTTGACCTTTTAACCGACTAACAGTATTGCTTTTTTTTTTCATTTACAAATCCAAGCAAAATTAATTATTACCTTTTTAATTTAAAAAAAAACATCTTCAGTCTGATTGCTTATAATATGATCAGTAAAGTTTAAATGAGAAAAATATTTATCAAAAATTACAATTTGTGAAAACTTATATTAAAGAAAATTCCGATAAGAAATTTCCCACCCATTCTTGTACTCCAAACAATTTTGTACTTCACAAAGAAAAAATATTAATATTTATGTATGTATACCACACACCTTTAATTAAACTTTTCGATTTCCAAATAGCAAATAAACATAAATATATGCCAGAGAAATATAAATTGCAAGTTCTAAAAAGTGGGAAGCAAAAATTGAATTTATATACATTTCTACTAACCTTAATGATCAACTAAGCTATAATAATAAACATTTAACCAATTAATCACGTTTTCATCTGTTAAACAATTATTATGTCGTCATTTTTATGGTACAACATAGAATTCCATACCATGTACCACAAAAACTTTTTTTAACACGATTACTGAATTTTTTTTATCGGCAGTAAAAATATTTTCAGAATATTGACAAAAAAAATATATTTTTTGAGAAAACTTTTGATAAAATAACGAAAATTGTTATGCGGTCTATAGTTAAAAATGGAATTGGGAAATTGTTTTAGTTTGGAAAAAAAAGTTTTTGTAATTACAATTTCAGTTTTAAAGTTTTTTTAGAATTTAATTAAAATTGATTTCTTAAATTCGAAAGAAGTTATTCTTTTGATTGAACAATTCGACAATTAAAATAAAGTTTAATTGAAAATTTGGAAAGAAACTGATAAGAAGACGAAAAGTATTTAATAGAAACAATTCAATTTGCAAGGTTTAAAATTGAATTTTACATTGTTGGAATATTTTTGATTACATTATTGTGCATTTAATGAAATTCTCATTTCTAGGGTGAATTTTCGAACATTATGAATTTTCGAACAAGGCTTAAATAAGCTTGGGCCTTTGAACAGAAGAGCAGTGTCGCAAATTAATAACAATTTTTAAGATAGAATATATATAGATTTTGTTTCTGAATGCAGTAATACTTGCAGTAATGCAGTAATACTTATGTTATGTGCAGTCTGCCAGTAATTCAAAAATTTTGTACAACATTCACAATTGATTTAAAAAATCAAGGTTTTCATAATTATATCTTAAAGCTCTTAAACCTGTTCTGCAATATCATTTATGTCCACATACCAATTTATATTTGTGATTTCATTTATTTTTTGAACGATAAGTTTAATTTTTCATATAAAAACTCAAACGATAAATTACTTTTTTAGAAAAATTAAATTTTTATTTTAAAATCCTTGTAATATCGCACATCCTGAAATTCTTAAATATGTACATTAAACTAAGTAAATTTCTTGAAAATTTCCACTGAGTGCATTTAATAAATAAATTTTTTACATAAATTTAAAAAAATTAAACTCGACCCACTACGACTACAATATTCTTATTAAAAAGTATTTGTAAGTAGTTAAAATTTATGTTAGAAAATCACATAAATGTCATAAAATAATAAAATTATAAAAAAAAAAACTTATATGCAATTTTCTTCTATAGATTCACCAAAGCATAAAATATTTATTAAAAGAAAAAGAAAATCATATAAAAGGAAAATGTTTTGAAAATTTATCCTTGCATGATTCAAGGCAAAAATCTTTAGTTATTATATCCTTCGGTTGGTGCAAGCACCTTTAAATTTTCCATATAACAAAATACATAGAAAATATTATATTACTTTTTCCCAGATAGTATAACGAAAGTTTTCTCAGTTATACGATAAAAGTTCTTTATCGAATTTGAATTTTTCTTTTAATTGAAAATCTCATTTATCGTGAAAATTAATTAAAATATAAAATCCAATCTTTCAAAAAGTTTCTTAGAAATTTTTTAATCTACTATATGTAAATAATAAACTTGTTAATTGGAAATTTAATGAAAAATATGAAAACGTCATTAGAAAATTTTATTAACTTGTAATAAAAATTATAGAAAATTTAAAGTAAAATTGAATTGACTTGAAAATTAATGATCCCACAACAAAATATGGAAACAATTTTGAAATTAATTTTTTTCTATTTCGGACAAACTCGAAATTGTAAATTGGAGAAATTTTAAATTGTTATATGATTATTTTAGTTTAATTAGAAAATTCCTACTTTTTTCATCGAATTCATCATTTCCTGTTAATAAACAATGTTTTCCTTGAAAATCCTAAAAATAAACTTACAAAGGTATACACATAAAAAAATAATATAATTAAAGTACAAAAATTCCAAATTTTTGTTCTAAAAGGATTCGTCATTTCAGGAAATTTTTTATCGAAACAAATTTGAAATTTTTCAAAAACAAAGAATCGAAAGGTGACGTAGAAATTGAACCAAAAATATAAATAAAATTTGTATCATGATTTGCTGATAATTTCCAAAAAAAAAAATAAATATCGTATAATAACATCTGTCCTCTACATTGTATATACGCTGTTTGCAATTACAACCATGTCCCTTTCGATATTATATTTTCCAATACCAAAAAAGTATTAAAAATTTATGTTACAAATTTTGTATTTATGGCAAATATAAAAACAGGCAGTAAAAATTAATTGCTATTATGTTTTTATAAACTTTATAAAGTCAATGAAATATGTTAAAATCCAATTTTGGACCCTCCATTCTCGGAACTAAAGTCGGATGTAAAACGCCATTGTATATGAAAATCCAGGTGAACGTAGCCCAAAAATGGTTAGTGAGTCACATAAAAGAATTAAATGTATACAACAATAATCAACAATAAAATTTTTTTAACAAAGTCAAAATAATTCAAATTTGTTTTCTATGTATGTATAGCATAATTTAGAATAAATATGCTTATTAATTTCATTTAAAGTCTACCATATGAAGTGTTGGTTCTTATTTCAAATAATTCAGTATATAAAAGTGAATCAGATCAAGATTTCTGGAAATAATAATTTTGAAAGATAATTAAAAATTATGGTCATATGTTTTCAAATTGATCGCTTGTATAGATGAATTCGAAACCATATTGTAACCCCGAAATGTACACAGGTGAAGTAAACGACTGATCCTCTTGTTATAGTAAATTTCGATAAAGAATTAAGAGTGACCATTCGTTGGTATGGTAATAAAGAGCTCAATATAATGCCAGTTAATTAAATAAGTTTAGATTTTTTTCACTAGAATCACTGTATTCCAAAATATGTTAATTTTAATCTTGAAAATGTAATTTCGAATAGTAAATTGACCTCCAAAATAGTTTAAATGTTTAGCCGGCAGGTGCACTATGATGCAATGTAAATTATCATGTAACATAAAAAAGACCATGATTATGAAACAACTGCACAGTAGTTAAGTTGCGCGGCATTTTTTGATTGGAAATCAAATTTCCAAATATGAAATTTAAACAATTTAAACAATACATTTTACTATGTGAATAGAAAACGCGAAAATTGGAATTATTGAATTTACATTTTTCCAAACAAATTCGCAAATTGTGTTTTGTCGAAATTTGTAAATAAAATTTTGTTGTGCGACTAATAAAAATATTCAAATTTATTGTAATACAAAAATTTATTCATTGTTTAGCTTAACGCGCACTTGTCTTATATCAAAAAATAATAAATAATTGAACATATAAAAAAATATCATAGAAAGAAAAATGTCATTTTTTTCTATGTTTCCGCAATTTTCTACCTCATATTATATTTATGTATCTATTTATGCGAAACACAGATCAAAAGGCAAAACAAAACAAAATAAACTTTCATGTTTATGTGCACATTTAAAAATGTGAGCTGAAACAATTATCCTTTGTTGTTTTTTTGCATAAAACATAAGATTTACATATAAATTATACTATACTTGCATAAAAACGCATACGCGATTACACACACCCGCAAATAACTTTATATACTCGTGAATTAAAATTTATGTTATAAAAACTTTGATCTTGTCAATTTGTTTATGTATAAATCCATCAAGGTGGTCAGATTTTTTTCATTGATTTGTATGTACAATACAGTAAAGCACAGACAGAATTAGGCAATGAAAATGGATAGAAAAAGCACAGTGTTAAATTATGTCTGACCCTAATTTTTCAAATTAAAATTACTCGACAAATTTTTTATTCCAAAACAGAGAACTGGATCAGAAAAGCAGACCATATAAATATAGTTTATAATATAATTATTATATTAGTATTTGCTCTGACTGAAATAGAAAATTGTGTACAAAAAGGTGTAAGAGTGGTTATTATAACTGATTTAGAGGAAAGCTGAATAAGACAAACTGGAAAGAAATATCTGTAATCCAGTTTTTAATAAAAATTTCTGATAATTATAGAATGTTTTTATATTATTTTCCAATTCTAAATAATTTGTTAAGTCTTACTTCACTCCCTTAACTTTGTTATTTATTTAATTAATATTTTCAATTTTTAGACCTTTTACTGTACAAAATATTTATTTAATTTGATTTTCTATGCAATTTTGTTATTTATAATTGACGAATGATGTATTTTTTTTTTGTTTCATAGTTTTTGATATCATGACGAATTTTCAATAAATTTTCCAAACAAACATTTTCTTTTTAGTTTTGTGTTCGCATTAAATCACTTTATGGAATGCTGTTTTTCTTATTCATTTATTTTGTGTTCGCGCATTTGATGAACCGAAACGGTTATAGAAAAAAAATGTAAAAAAATATCAAATTTGAAACAGGAATACGAAAATTAATATAATAATTGAGCCAGGTGCGCAAATCCACAAAATGCATATGCATTAAATTTTTATATTTTTAAGTATCATTAAGAAAAGATACAATATAATTTTATAATATATAAATTCAACTGTTTTTGTTATTATAGGGTGATTTATTTTGTTAATTTAAATGGTGAATCACCATAAAAATTGAACCAAATATGGGGAAGGAAATTATTAAAATTAATAGGAAATATTTTTTAATGCGATTAATTTAATTTCCTGTCAGATGACTATTTCAGATTTGGTCGGTTGAATTAATATTTGCAAATTTTAAATAAATTTGCTATTAAAAAACTAAAACATTTTCAAAAGGGAGTCTGGAGTCCGCTTAACAATTTTGGTAAAAATAGGGTGAGTCTAATTAACTATATGCAAAATTAATTTATAAGAGATTTTCATTATTTTAATAGTGAACCTGAACACCTCATAAAATGTTGACAGAATTTTAACCTGTAACTAAAGGATACCAGACCAATGGATAAAAAAACTTCAAAAGTTTCGTCCCATTTTATCTGCAATATACCAAAATTTCAATATAAAATATCCAATTTACCACCACCATCAGAATAGTAACCGAATTCTCTTAATTTCCTTTATTTATAATTTTCATGAATGACCCTGTGTAACCGATTCAACTAAATGTACATGAGTATTATCTTTGTATCCACAACTTAATAATATTTCGCAATTCCAATAATAATTTAACAAAATTTTAAACTGACAATAATTTTTCGCAACAAAACAAAAACAATATCTAACAGAAAAACAACGTCAATTTCTTCTTGGAAATTTCAATTGCAACATCACAAAAATATAATTTCAAATTGAAATTCTTCTATTGATTATTATTCACTATCATTATTATTTTAAATATAAGCAACTATTAAAGGAAATTATAAATACAGAAAATGATAATTTTCATGAGTATCTTACAATAATATTATCTATAATAAATAGTTAGTTATATTATCCATAAAAACCCAGAGGATAAACACGACGAAATTATTATTTTTTATTTTTATATCTTACTTTAATTATATATGCACAAAAGTTTTCATTAAATTTGAAAATATATAATAAAAAATTGCAATAACAATAATTATTTTAGCCTTAAGTATTAGCATAAAACTATAAGAAAATTTAGTTTATTAGTTTCTATTTTATTGTGAAAGCTTCTGCAGGACTATTGACCTTTTGAATTACAAAAAAAAAAAAAAACAATTTTAATAAGCTGTGTTCTAATTCAGCGGTTGGTTTAAAATGTAAGTAGTTGGAAAAATATTTATTAAATTTCCTATTTATTAAAAAAAAATCATAAAAAAGGTCAAAGATATTTATGAAAAAATTCTATTTCTATGCTAACGCGCCGTGGCTGACAGAATTTCTATAGAATGCATTTTCGCATAAATTTCTATTTTACTGTTGTGTTTGTGTACCATACGTAAAATTAATAATAACAACAAAATCCGCTAATAATCTATTATATTATCGCACGTTCAGAACAAATTTTAAATTTCATCCGCTTCAATACAACAACAAGAATAATATAAATTAAATGTAATTATTAAACAGGGTGTCCGAAATCTTACTTACTGTAAACTGAAATTAAGATCAAATGCAAAACGATTACTTCTAGAACAGAAATTGTTCAAGTAAACATTAAGGGAGAAATAATTCACAATAGATCACTGTGAGGACAGCAACAGAAACGAACCAATTGGAAGAAGTGTAATTTAAGTATGTTAAGTTATTGTTATTTGTCATTATATAATTAATTTAGATTTTAGACTATGAAGTTAAAGATATTATAGAATTCTTCTAGATCTAGAGTTTCGAATTCTGAACCCCCGATATTGTATTAGTTAATTTGAGGACACACTGTAATCAGTTGTCAAAATCTTTTGTATGTACATTATCAAAACTATTTTATCTAACTTTGGTCATGCTAAAACTCATATATTCAGAAAAAGACCACGTCCAACCGACCATTACAAAATTATAAAATAAAAATATAGGAAAATATTCTTCCACCCATTTTAGCTGAGGGCGCAGCAAACTATATGCGATATATATATGAGTATGACGATGATATTGAATTGCACATGGCTAAAAACAAAGAAAAAAAATTATATGTATGTATATGGCATGCGGTGAGGCGCAGTCCAAATATGCAGACGTAAACTTTTTAGATGAAAAAAAATAGCCTTTTCACTGTCTTTTTGTGTCGTAATCACACACGGTTTTTATATTAGAGAAATTATATTAAAAATTGTAAAACATTATAATGGAATTTTTTCTTATGGACTTGGAGTAGAAAAAAACGAACTGGAACTAACATAGGATCTGTAAATGTGAAAAGAAATATATAGGTTAATTTTTTTTTATTCAATACATACAATAAATTTTGAATTTTTATTTTTATAAGATCATGTTTTGCCTATTGCAATCTTTAGATTTATTATTATTTTTTGGAGTTTTCTTTTTGTACATTATTAGAAATTGTTTTTACAAATAAGTTTAGCAAATATCAAAAAAGAGAATCTGTAAGGATTTGACAGATGTTGCTTAAGGTTTCTATATCATTAATTTAATATCGATTTTATAATTTATTAGAGAAATCTAAGATATGACCTAAATTTAATAAATTGAAATTTATGTTCTTGTCATTGAAAATTAAATCATTGTGGACAGAGTTTAATTGGAATTTATGAAAATATCTATAAAAAAAATAATTATGTATACCGTAGTAAAGAAAATTGGAGAAAAAAATGGAATTTAATTTCGCAAAAATATAAAGTCTAGCGCACCCTATGTGGTCTTTGAGGGAATAACTTCCAACACTTTGATATCTTACGTCTAACCAAAACTAATTTGAAGCACAAAATGATATCGAAAAAATCAATCCACTAAAATTGCAGAATTTACTATACTACTATATATATTTCTAATGCTTTTCACTTCAAGGCTGAGGTAGGTACTAAGGAAGCAGATTAAATGTACTTTGGCAGAATTGTATTGAAATTGTATTCAGTGTAGGTCTCAGAGTCTATAAACATAAAGGAAAAATTCAGTCTTCTCGGCCAGTATCAATTAAGAATGAAATTCGATTAATTAATATAGTTCATTTCGCAATATACACGATTAAAAAACGATTAAATTTCATTATTTCATCACAATATTTTTTCTGCCTTATCAGAAAAATTAATGAGGAACTGTGACCAATCAATAATTCCACGATAATCCGCATAAACTTTATGTTTATTTTTTTACTATTTTTAAACGCGTGATAATCTCAAAATACAAAAGTTCAATTTAATTTAATATCTACTAAATAATAATGTTCAAACATTATTTATTCCCTTTATTTATATAATTATTTTATTATCAATTTTAATTAAAACTTTTTAGCATAATTCTTACCCCCCATAGAAACCAAAATATTTATAATATAAAATTTTCTATTTACCAAAAATAAAGTTTTTCTAATTAAAACATTTTTTTTTCTACCCTACTCTTTTCATTCTATTTCTTATTCGTACATAGAAAACTTTTTTATTGAAAATTAATATATTAATAAAATAAAATCTACATCTACACAAACCTTTAAACCTTAAATCTAATTAATAATAATTATAAATATTTACAAAAAATATATAAAACCATATTATAAATAAAATAAAACTTCATTAAAGCATATTTTCTTATGGTGAAACATTATACACATATACGAATACGAGTAGTATACAACATAAATCGTTCTCTTGAGTATATTCTATAATTCTATAATTAATCATGCAAAAACAAAAAAAGTTTTTCTCTAAAATTTATCTTCCCATGAATTTTGAATGTTAGATTTGTGTATGTATATTAATGTCCTTTTTAGTTATCTTTATATTTTTATTTTGTTAGTTTGGTTTTTATTTTGAAGTCGACAACAGCTGCAAAAGTTTTGCTCATTAGTGCCCATTAATATTATTGAACTTGAGGCATATATGTATGAATTTGTTTTTTTGGTTAATAATAGAGGTGCTTAAATTAATTGGAAATAAAATTTTATTTATACATATTAGGTAAGATATATGTACATAGTGAAAAAGACAAAAAATTTTATATTTTTTGGGAAATGCTGAAGTTTGTGTGAAAATTTATGTCAAAATAATGTCCAATATTATGGTAAATTTTTTGGACGAATGCCATAAATTAAAATTTACAGTGTCTTCGCCCCATGTTATCGCTTGAAAATAGTTCATTAATCAGTAGACTTATTTTTGAAGATTGGTTGTAGTTACTATTGAAAGCAAATAGTAATAGTGACAATGTCACAGTATATGGTTAACGACGATTTTATTTGTGTCGAAAGGAAGCGTTCATATAAAAGTCAAAACTCTGTTTTTCGTGTATACTTAGTTATGGAAAATCTAATATCTAATAAAAGACAAATTTATTAAATCTCACAATTATTGTAATTTTTCCTTTCTAACCTTTTATTTAGATCACACGGTATGATGACAAGTAAGCAAACAAACTAAATTCCAAATTATATTACAAAATGTCTGAAAGAAATTCATACTAATAATAATCTCCTATATATGAGCCTACAACATAACACATATGCTTCTAACAACTTATTTCCCAAATATAATATTTAAAAAGAAAAGATTTCCTAGATAATTTTCTTCTATCCTCATATGAATATAGTATGTATAATCCTTAAATTTTAAGATTTTCTTTAAATTTATTCCTAAAAATTACTACAGCAAAAAAAAATATATAGAAAATAGTATTACCTTTCTCTGATACCATCAGAATTGTTATAAAAGCCTACACGCATGTATGAATAAGAATAATGAAAACTTGTACTTGAGGAAAAGATCCTTCAAAATAAAATAAAAAATAAAGGAAACTTGAAAAGAGAAACCTTTTTTTCTTCATTTCTCGTCCTGGTTTTGTTAAATTTTTAAAATTTAAAGAATAAGAAAATTTTAGTTTTTGTTTTTGTTATAAAAAGAAAACTAAAATGTCATCAAGAAAATGTAAAAAAGTTTTTTTTTTATTTTTGACCATATATAAACGTAAAAGGATATGTGTAGGGCATAATAAAAATGTAAAGGACATAATACCTTTTATTCTGATAAATAAATCTTCTAATATGAAAAACGTATTTAAATGGAACAACAAATGTTTTTGAAATATAGTTAGGACAGGATAACGATATTATTCTGTGAGTCATTTTGATAATACTTAAAAAATTGATTTTTCTTTTATTTTAAAAGAAATTTTTGTATTACCAGATGTAATACTAAATATTTTTTGGAAAAAGTCTAGGATGATTTTGGGTCAAACAATTTATTTGTTACTTAATTCTCAGAGACTTCTTTCGTAAATTTTAGCTTTTTGCAAAAAAAAAAACCAATTTTCTTTCAGTGTAAATAATATGTCTTTATTGCTACAAATAAAACGTCAAATGTATGTATACGTACGGCAGCATTTTCAAATTTACCAAAAAACTATAATAAAAATTTATTCAATTTTGTGGTCAGCAAAAGCAACAAAATAAAAATTGAAGAAGATGAAAAAAAAAATTATTCTATAAGTGCACTGTTACGTCTTTATTTATTTATCATATCCCCCAAAGCGTTCACAGCCAGCATATATGCTTTAGTGAAGAAATTTATGAACATCATAAAAACATATTACATATAAGTAAATATATAGAAAAATGAAAATTTATTAGAGATGATTTTTTCTTTTATATATTTCAGACATGTAAAATAGAATTTTTTGCATTGTTTGCAAAAACGAAAAAATAAGAACTGATTTTTTATATGTGGTATATAAATCGAATTTCAATAGTTTTGATCTGAGAATGTTACATTTACGTGTGCAATTTTGTTGCCTTTAATGGAGCAGTAACAATATTTTTATTATCTTATCTTTATATACTATTTGTTTTTATTTAATCGAGCAGAATTTTTTAGAAAATATATTTTGTTTTTTTTTTTACAAAGAAATATAAAGATGCAATTTTAATTTTATCTCGAAAGAAATCAGATTTTCATCACAAATCAAAACCAACAGAAAATTTATGATAATGCTTTTACAATTTCGAATATATTATCTACTTGATTTGAAGAAATGATAAATTCAGAATTTAATTGCCAAATTAAATATTAATCATAATCAATAACATATTGTGCAAAATAGTTAGATATAATAATGGGATAATCAATAATAATAAAATGTTATATGGGCCTATGAACAAACTATATTTAATTCGCACCATTGAAGAAGAAACCAACCAATAAATTTATATTAATCAAATTGATCGTGTTTTGATCATATTATTTCTAAGCAAAAGGATCAACGACTTAAAAATTAATTTAATTCTTAAGACCGTAAAAACTAAGGAAACAAAAAAAAACCTTCCACAATGATGAATAATCCTCCACCCAAACATAAACAAATTTAATTAATTTTACAATAAAAAGAAATCAACAAACTTCTTCTAATGAAGCTAACAGTTAAATAAATTTATTTACTTTTGTTAAGCTATCAAGCTCAAAATTAATTCATGTTTTTTTTTAATTATATCGTTCCATTTATACTAAATAATCTATATATAACTACTTGCGAGTACATGGTAAATAAATAACTTTATTTTCTACTTGCAATTAACTAACCTTTAAATTTTTCCTAACCACTGTTCATATTTATAATAACAAATAGATCGAAATACTACCAAGTAAGTACTTGCAAGTAGATAGTTAATTTACTTGAATGAAATTTCACATTTACTAGCTACAGATTATTTATTAATTTAAGTAAAAGTAAAGTAGAAGAAAGAGTGATGATTTTATATTGACTTGTCTGGGCAAATGGTTTTTTATAGAGTAAAGTAAAATTGATTTAAGTGTGTTTTTTTGTTGTTGTTGTTGTTCTGGATAGTCATCAATCTTAATTCGAGTTCTCTCTGATAATTGGATTTATATATTTTTTTTACATTATATTTTGAAATAAATATATGTATTTATATTATTATTTCTTGTATATATCGTAAATACTTAATGTAATATTGGTATACGAATAAGGAAAAAAAAAATCTAAAAAATTGATATATGGGCGTTTAGATAATTCAATTAATTTGTAATGAGATGTAAAATCATTAGAGAATCTATAACATTTTTGTTAGACAGAAAATCAATAAAGATTGATATTCATATATGTATAAAAAAAAAGATTCTATAAAATTATTTTGACTGGACAATGATTTTTTTTATGCTATGTAGAAGAATAAATGATGTATTATGTTTGTGTCTATGTCTTGTCTATATCCTTTTTCTATTTAAAGTATAATCAATCATTGTAAAAAAAAATAATTTTCTATTCTTGGCAAAATGGACAAAATAAATTTGATTATCATTTAATGTTTTTTGTTGTTGTTGAAGAAATTGATAATTAAGAATGTATTATAAAAAAATTTATCATAATGAACTAATGAAATTTCAACATAAAAAGGTTTTTAAAACTTTTGTAAATTTCCTTTTTTTGTAAATTAAATTAGTCCTTTTAACAAAATTAATTAATCATGTTATAAACAATTTTTCTTAAAATGGGAAATATATAATTTTTTAAGAATTTTCTTGTCAATAATTTAGCATTTATAATTATAGCAATTATATATTGCAATTCATCTTTGAGCAATTTGGACCTAAACTATTAATTGTGAAGTATTATTGTATTCATTAAATCGATATATAGCTATAATAATCGACCCTGACACATAATTTATGGATAGATGGATACGATAATATGAAAATGAAAATTACCCTACTTCAATAATAATACATATTACTTACTAGATCTTACTAGATCGAAGAAATTAAACTGCTTAATTTGAATCTTGATTTTATGTCGTTTCTGTTAGCTGCATCAAAAATTTGTATAATTTATATTTTTATATTTTAGAAAAAAATCGAGACTAGAACCTATGTGCACTATCATTACACAGACAAGTTCCCCTAAATTAATTTCTATAAATCAATTTATAGACTATTTTAATTGTTACCAACAGTTTAATGATTTTCCTTTTAAACTATATATACACCATTAAAATTAAATTGTTTGAAAATTATTACATTTTTTTTATTTGAAGAACTAAACCCTTTTTTGTATGTGTAACCCTTTTCTTCTCTAAAACAAATAAAATTTAATTTTTCACCAATAAAAACATCTAATAAAATTCAAAAGATTAAATCTTATATACATATTTAAAAGACTCCAAAAACGTATCTGTACACTAATCCTTCCTTCTTTTTAGAGATAATAAAAAGAAAATTCAATGTTAGGCACACATATAAACTATCAACTTTTACGTTAATGCATGAATGGATTTTCTTTCTAAACTTTTATAATAATTTTCAAATCATAAAAATATATAAAACTTTAATGTTATATATTTTACCCAAGGATTTTTTATTATCCTTTCTAACTTTATACTTATATAATACACATACACATATATAATATTTATGTATTATAAAAAAAAGTTCAATTATGATACAGATCACGAACATCGTTTATTCTCATTTGTCAATTAGAATCTTTTTTATTTTTATTTTTACGCACGTAATAAAAAATCTGTACGTATATGAGCTTTAAAAAAAATTATAATCTTCTTCTATATATAAAATGTAATAAACTGTAAAAGAATATTATTTTCACTATGATTGTAATAAAACCTGGAAAATTGTAATATTTACTTTATATATAAGGCACAATTTTCAAAAGGAATTATATTTTCATTTTATGATTATGTTTTATAAAATTCTATTTTTTTTATATATATGTACTTATTATATTACATAATAATTTTGACAATATATACCATAATATAAAATTGAGGATAATGGATTAACTGAGTGACTTATGTATGTCTGCATTTATAACATTATTACGTAATAAATTACATTGTAAAATATACGAAAAATAATTAATTTTACTGGCCAAATAACAAATTTTATGCTATCAGAATTATTAGAAATAAAAATTATTACGTGTTTTAATTATTAGAGATTTTTGATTAAATTACTTCTTAATTGCAATTAGACAGTAAAATTTATATAATTTGAATACTTATATTTTTATATAAATTTCATATAATTTTTTATACTATGAAAAATAGCAATTCAAAATTTCAGAAGGGAAAAAATCATATAATGTTGTTTAAAATTGAAATTAATTTACCGAATTTTAGATAAAATTTATGTTTATAACCTTTTTGCCATTAATTTTTATTGGGTTAACTTGGAAAAGTATAAAATGGTAGACACAAATTTGATTAAGTGTGAATTAGTAATAATTTTAAAGTAACAATTCTACTTTGATATATCACGCAAGTGACTTTAAAACATCGTATACCTAAAAACGAATGTTTCTAAATTATAATTGTAATATTGCTAATATATCATCCCTAAGACTTTGTCTACAAGAGAATAATAAAATTCTAAATATTTATACCAGAACAGATACTAAAATTATATTCTATACCAGACTGTAAAAATTTTATATCGCATTTAAAATCAAATTATGATTTTGTCACTTGTTTTAAATGAATTGTCCTTTTTATACCATTTACTTATATAACCAATTTTATTAGTTAGTACATACTATATATAATATTTTGAAAATTTTTGCTGACAACAAAAACCATAACAAATTTCTACAATGGACGACGATATTGTAATGGTTTTTCACATAAAAATTTCTATAGATTTTTGTGTGTTGCTTTTATGATTTATATATTTTATATGCTGCTATCTTTTATATTTATTATGTTTGCATATAAATTTTAAAAAACAAATTTCCATTTTCGCGAATAAATATAATTTATTCGTTCTTATTTGTATTATTTTCAAAACTTTGGTATATTTATAATTTAAATCAATAAATTTCGAAAAATTTATTTAAAATTTTCAAATCAATATTTAAATATTAAAAATTTTAATGATATTTTATTTTGATCACAACATTATTTTTTTTGACTTTGCAGGATAATAAAATCAATTCTAGTTTTTTAATGAAAAACAATTTAAAACTATACACCATAATAATATTTCTTATTTCTTCTTAGAGGCTTTTTTAATTACAGTTTTAAATTTATTTATAAAATGGAAATTAAATATTTTTTTTTTGCCATTTTTCCGAAAAACTATTTTAAGTACTTGACTTGACAGGACACTAAATTTTAAAATGCAGATGGGAGGATGTAAAATATTGTGGTCTTTAAATTGTATTTATTTATTTCCTTTTATAATTTTTTTTTTGTGAATTAATTAAATAGAAAAATGTCCTGTCAAGTAGATTTTCAAAATTTATATCATTGTGAATATAAAATATCTTAAAATTTTTATTTAAATTTAATTTTTTTCTGGGTGGAAATTGAGAAAAAATTCTGGATCAAATAGAGAATATAAACTATAAAATTTTATAAAGTGTTAATTGCATAAATTATAATTTATTATTATTATTTTGGGGTTAAATTAAAATTTTGTAGTTTTAGTTAAAATGACAATTAAAATTTATTCTTTTTGAGTTTTATATGGACGAAGACACAGAAATAATAAATAAAAATTTTTGTAATGTATAATATATAAATCAAATTCTAAATATAATTTAATAAACAATCAAAAATTTTACATAAAATATGAAAATTTAAATGAATTAAAAATGTAATATAGAATTTTTAATGGTTATAATATTTTTCGATATTAAATTAGTAATTTTTCTGCAGAACTCTCTAAGAGCATGATGTAAAAATCAATTAGAATTTGATTTAATATAAGTTCGATGATAATTGATATATATAGCTCTCCTTGCATGCTATCAGTTACTCAATCGACTATTTTGATCATCCTCTTTTCATTTCAGAAATGCGACACTATTTAGTCTGTTTACTCAGTGCAGCTATGTCCAAAAACTGGACCAAATTTAAATATGTCCAAAAACTGGACCAAATTTAAATGTAAAAATGGAAATGAACAAATTTTCTATTATTGCACTTTTTAACAAAAAAAAACTAAGTGAAAAGTGTAACAAAATATTGTAATAGCATATAAAGAGAGAAATTTTATAACTACATATATAATGTTATATGCTTCACAATTTCCATTTATAAATTAAATAGGCATTAAGACATTAAATGTTGAACTTGCATTTATTTTTAATTATATTAATTTTTCCATTATATTTTCTTTATTTCTGTTGATTTTTCTTTCTTTCATTTTCTGCTTACAGTTTTTCAAATTATGAAATTATACAAAAATTATTATTAATACAAAAAACATTTCAAAAAAATAATAATAATTGTGTTTTTATGTTTTAACCCAAATTTCATTTAAATTTAAAGAAATTAAAAAAAAAAATAATAATTTTCTTTTAAAGCGATATTAAATTGCACAATTTAGAAAATTGCAAATCCCATGAAAAATGCACAAAATTAAAAATGCATTTAAATTTATATTTTTCACATACCTAAAACACTATACATATAAAATTAATTTAATTATTTTTTTTTCGAAATAATTTTATAAGAATTTATAATTATAATAAAAAGATACAGTAGAATTCCGATTAACTGATCTTCGAATTTGGAAAAAAATTTAACATAATTTGTATTTATGTATGTCAAGTAAAGTTAACATTTTTGCTAAGGAAATGGTTCGAAAATATTTCTATTCTATTCTAAATTAACTGCCTCGGTAAATTTGGTTCACTTATCTATAACAGTTCCTATTTGTTCGAGCGATTTTGAATTTTCTGTATATTAAATAAAAATTATACAATTTTAAATATAGAAAAAATTATTTAGAAAACTATTTTAAAATATTTAATATGTTTAAATCTTTAAATGCAGCTGGTATGCATAATCTCCGCACCCATTGGATTACAAATCATTGTCAAATTAAGTTTCTACACAATTACTGTAGTGTTATTATGGAATTTATGCTTTAATAGAAATTATATGTAAATTTTTTGTATTAGATTCTTTATGGATGACTGAAAGATTTAATATTTCAGTGTGAAATTGATTAAATGTAACCATATAATTCCCAATTAATTAAAAATTTCTTAAGATAAATTTGTTAAAAGTTGTATATTTAATTATTACTATTTGGAGAAAATATTTATAAGATTGATTAGAAAGGAATTTTATTAATTTAAGTATCATACCAAGATAAATCAGATTTATTCAAATTAGATACAAATATCAACTCTTAGAAGAGTCCTTCTTTATTACAAAAGCATTTATTCATGTGTCGAAACTCTTTATTTAAACGATCAGCTTTAAGATGTGGAAAAACTTTTTCCCCCTTTTAAAAGTTCATTTCGATACCACCAATAAGTAATATAACATATTTTTAGTAATTATTTCCTTTTTTTTGGATACTCCATGGTATATATAGCTTAAACATTTTCAACAATCCTACATTTATCTACCTTATAATTACATATATTTCATAGTACCCAAAAATTATATACATAAATTAGAAGTAAATTTACAATATTGGCTCTGACAAAGTTACTTATGCATTCCATACTATACTCAATCATTTCATAATTCTCTTTTAATGAAAATGCACTATTAAAATATACATCCAATCATTAATATATAAATAGCAGAGAAACACCATATTTTCTTTATATCCTTTATATTTTTCCAGTTATTTGTTAGTTTTATATAAATTTAATAATATAAATTATTTATTTTCATTTTAATGTATAATCAAAAGTTGAATTTAATAAATTTAATTATTCATGCCACGTTTTTGGTCAATTGCCGGAAACTAAACAATACAAAATTGTAAATTAAGAATGTTTTTTTTATAAAATATCAAAGTTCTTGAATATAAAATAGAAATATATTTTTATTAAAATAAATGAAGGGAAAAAAGTTAATTTTTCTTGTGACACGTGACAAATTTTAAATCATAAATATTATTATTATTTGTATAAACTTATTTTTTTTAAATGCACCAAAATATAATATGAAAAAGTTTTTGGAATTTTGGAATTTTAATGATATTAAATAACAATAAAATAATGAATTTCTGAATCATAAACATTTCTGAATCATATGGCGTTATCCAACATTCTAATTTAAGTATAGTTATAAGTCATTGAAGTCATTGCAATAATCTGTAAAATCGATATTTCTCCTATGCTCTTACACAATATCTCACTAATCCACTAAAAATTTCCTAACTATACGAACGTCAGCTAGTATCGCTCTTCCGATGAAGTAGTCACTCGTAGTTTTTGTTAGTGAAAAAATAATTTAAGTGTTGGCAAAAAATAACTGTTTTTGTTCTTAATTGAAGGGTAAGTGATTTGTAATGTTTTATATACTAAAAAGGAAATAAATTATTATATGATCATATAAAAATTTCCAAGTAGAATTATATAATATTATTACATTAAACTGGTGGCCGGACTTAGGATACCATATTATGTTAAAAATTTATAGTCGGCCACCTGCGGCCCACTACTGGCAACTGATAAGAAACTACGGATTTATGTGAAACTGTTGAAGATGATGGATTAACAAACATAGGTTGTGATTAACCTTTACCATGATAGTTAGTTTTCATAACATAAACTTATAGAAGAGTCTCAGAAACTCTCTATATTGAATTATACTAGAAATGTTGTATAATAAATAATTATAAAATAATTTATATTTTTAAATTCATAATTAATTAAAAATAAGGGCAAAATAATTATCATAATTATATTTTTAGCACATTTAGCTAACAAAATTCATGATAAAAATCATAAGAAAATACAAATTTATAATTCATTCCCGACACAAAAATAGATCAAACGAAGTGTCTCTTTAAATTATCATCTATATAATTTCAACTAATCAACATAGGAAGCAATGTTCAATATGAGTTTATCATAAAAATAATATTTTCATATTACATACATACGTATATATTAATATTTTTTCCCCCAATAATTTTATAATTTTATTGCGTTTTTTTTTTTTTTTTGAAAAAAATATATTTTTCTGTTTACTTTATTAAATAAAATTTTTATTTTTATATAAAAAATAATCAGTATTATTGACCTACAAATAAAATTTATGATATTTTTCATTTCAAAATTTATAATCAAATTCATTCTATTTAAATTTGGTTTTTTTAGTGGTTGGAAATTATTTTTCATTTCTAAAAAAAAAAATCAAAAATTAATATTTTTTTTATTAAAAACATTTATCATAATATTTTTTTTCTATAAATTTAACTGAGTCAGACTAAAAACAAAACAAAATAATTTAAATATATTTAAATTTGAAAATGATGTGTGATATTAATATGACTATATATTTTTAATGAAATCAAATTCCAAAAAAAAATCTCTTTTATTCACGTAATACATAAATACACATCAGACAAAAATTGATTAATTTGCATAAAAGATTATTTTTTTTAAAAAATAACAAATTTCAACATAAAACAATTTGTTTTATTACAACGCAAGAAAAAGATGAGTCAATATACTTTTAAATAATTTAATTTTACTATGGTACCTACATATATTTTTAACATCCGGCGGAGAATTTTTAGTTTAGAATAATAAAATATCATAAGCATAGATAAATAAACAAATATCTACTTCTAAACTGAATCAACTATAAACATACTTAAACGATAAAATAAAGACGAAATTAATAATCAAGTCTATCAAATTTTTTAGTATATATTTTGTAGACCAAGTCTAGTCTATAGTAAAAAGAAACAATATTTTTTTTGTCTAAATTTCTCTACCACAGCTTCGACATTTCTTATTTTTTACAGACTATCAAAAATATTAACAAAAATTTTGTGTGAAATAAAAAATTTATAGCTGGTATATTTTTTATTAAATAGATTTTAATTTGTATAAACAATTTATTATAAATTTTAAAAATTAAGAAAAAAGAAATTATATGATATATTAATTTTTTTAATTTACCTTTGCTTGAAATGTAATCCCTTGAAAGAATGCTTGATCAGCATGGATTGGTATCCGTAAATCTTGATCATCTTGAACTAAATCATATGGTGTTGAAGGCATTTTTAATATATTTAATATAACTGATTCGGACCACTTATAGTATCATGAAATTGACTTCATTTTTTTAGAACTACGCTTACGAAATGATTTTTTTATTTCTAATAAAAAATTACTTTGATTTTTGGCACTCATATATAAAATGGATAAATTTAATTTATATTTTTTTCTTTTTTAGAATTATTTTTTATTAAGTATATTATTATTTTTTATATTTAAAATTAATTTGATTTTGCTATTTTATGAAAATAAAAATAGTTTATTATATTTATTAATTTGATATTAAATACGATATGTCAAAGAAATTTTGATTTTGTAGATAAATTTTTTTTAAAACGAATCTCAATTACATTTTTATTTAAACCTAGAAAGGAAAATGAGAGAAAAATTTATTGTTAAATAATTGATTAAATTTTAATAAAGAATAATTTAATAAGTGTCAGTCTTGTAGGTCATGAGAATTATAATGGAAAATTTCGAGACAACTTGGAATTTTCCCTTAGCAATTGATGAAATTGCTGACAAATTAATTTGTTTGACTAATTTTTTTTTTAATTCGTAACGAAAAACTTCCAAAATTGCAATTTCTGCAATTTGTTTTTGATTTACAATATTTCAAAATTCGTGTGAAATAAAGAACTTATAAATATAAATTTGCAATCCAATTTCCTGCGGAATCAGATTACCTACTTATTTATATGTACGTTTTAGTATGACACGCAAAGACATTGAACTAAAATAGTATGCATTTTTTTTCAATATTCATTAATAAAATTTCGATTACTTTTAATGGTTTTCCACAAATATCGCATGCAATATATTGTGGAAAAGGCGACGAAAACTATAGGTACATATATTTGTATTTTAGAAAGGTATTTTGAAGCTCGGAAAAAACATAAATATTGAGAAAATTAAATATCCTAAACACATAATTTGAGAAAATTTTTTATCAAAATTTAAGACAATTTAAAATTTGTCTTAAAAATTTAGATATTAGATATCTTAATTTTTTTTTGAAGAATTAAGTTCTTAAAATATTTTTCTAAGTATGAATTTTTTTTTTACAAAATTTTAAATATGATACGTTAAAAACTCAAAAAAGTGTAATGTTCTACACAATTTTTAATGTTATTAAAATCAAAGCTTTAAATTTATACCACACACAACATTCGAATATAATAATTATAATTTTTCATGATTTTAATATATTTTGTCATAAATATTGTTTACCATTTAAAATATTAATTCTGAATATTAAAATGTCTTACATTTCTTTTAAATTTAAATTAATGTAAAAGAAAAATTCACGAAGGAAAATTAAAATTTTTGAAATTGTATACACAAACATACATACTCTTAAAATTTATTATATTTAAATATCAGTTGAACACCTGACTATACGACAGTCGACAGGTTTATGTAATAATATGAATTTGTACTATATAAAAAATGATTATGTTATTTTCTTATTTTCAGATTATAATATTTTATATAGAAAAAAATTTCATGCTATTATAACGACCAGTCAAATTTAGTTAGTTAATATTTATATTTTGTATTTTCAGATAATATTATTATTATGTCTGATTAATCCTAAAATAAAATAAAAACCTCTGCGGCTTTTTTAACATCATAATAATAATTAATTGTTGAATCATGTTCGTAATCGTCATTCATCGTTGTCCAAAAAAATATATAATTTAGGTATTGAATTTTTTTTGTAGTAATTAAAGTATAATTAATTAAAATAATAATATATTTGAGAGTTTAATAATAATTGCTTTTATTAAATGACAGTCAAATCTTACATTACTTATACCAAAAAAATAATAATTTTGAGTACGAGCCCAATTACATTTTAAATTAAATTGTAATATCACAAGTACTTGAATCATTTCAGTTTGTGGTTTATTAAATACGAAAAAGACTTTTACGATTTATTAGACAGAGTTTCACAAAAATTTAATTTAAAAAAAAAATTCTCATATATCACAACAAACCCTTTAAATTTAGTAGCTTAGGTTTTTTGTTTACAATTTAATCTATAATTTTTGAAGAAGAAAAATAAGATTTACATAAAAAAAATTTTCGGTAGGCATTTAGTCTTGAAATGGAAAATACATCATCTTGGAAATGGAAAATGAAAAATATATATTTATAAATTATATTTTTGTTAAAATGATGATAATATTTTTTCTAAAAACAAAAAAAAAAAACACAAAAATGATAAATAATTTTTACAATTTTTTTCACTTTAAAAAAACAATTGTGACATATGAAGAGGATAATTCTTAAGAAAATATAAATAATTTATGGTAAAAATTTTCATTATTTAATATAATATTTATGCTTGATGAAAATGAAATGAATCCTCAAACATTAAAATTTTATTTTTGTTGGTTTTATTTGATATCTAGAAAGTACTTACATAAAAATCTCTTCAGGTAATTTAAGTATATTTAAATGTCTTCATTTTTAATTTGGAAAAACAAACAAATTTTTTAATGAATTAATTTGATATTATAAATTTTAATTTCTTATGAGAGACAATTGGATTTAAATAAAAAAAGTTAAAATTTATAAATTACTCAAGATATTTGAGTTAAATTAAATTATATATTTTGTGATATATATAGAATAAAATATTTTAATTTAATTTAATTTATATCTGTACTTATAAAAGTTTTCATTTAGTAATTTAAAATGGAAATTAAGTTATTATATAAATCCAAAAAATAAAATAATTGATGAGAAAGTTAATTAAGTATAAATGTTATTAAAGGTTTAAGACTTTATTTATATTTCAGTAAAAGTTAGGTAGAAAAGGACTAAAAATTCTTGAATGACAAGAAAATGTTTTGTAAAATTTTAAATGAAAGGTAAATTTTTGAAGATGCCAGATATGTATATGTATATGTTGGAGATTGTAAAATGTTCAAATATACTTAATTTTTTTTTTTTTTAATTCTACCTGGTTAAAGAATTGTGTGGGAATTGATTCAATCAATGATTATATTTCCGGTTAAATATTATTCTGATGTCTCACAGAGAAAGACTTAAATGGAATTCATAATAAATTATTTATGTCTAGAAAATATTTAAAAATCATTTATTTCTAATAATTTTATGTGAAATTTAAATTTATAAAATTATTATATAAAATTTAAATTCTATGTTCTACAAAATTTTAATTTATACTAATCCTTTTAGTTTTTTGAATATATTAATTGGACACATTAAATGATTTAAACGATTTTATGTAGTTCTCTAATTTTTCTGAGATCGGCAATCTTACTACGGTTAGTTTGAATCAATATACCACAAATTAATTAGGTTATGATAAGAATCATACACATAATGTGAATTTCTCTACACTTTAACAAATCATGTGAGTATATAAACTTAAACTATTTTATTTAGAACTTAAAATTTCATTTGAATTCCCGTCAAAAACCATAAATATCTATAAATTCTTTATAAGTATATACTTCAAAAATAGTAAAAATACTAAGAAATTATTTCAAAAATTCTATTCCATTACATGCATTTCAAATTTATTATGTTTCCCCTTTTAAAATTTAACCTTAACCTGTCTCTTTTAACCCTAGCCATTTTTATTATTATATTTTATCTAAAACTAGACTAGGTATACGAAAAAAAAATGTAAAAACTTCTTCGAAATCAATATAAAATCATTAAAATTTATAACTTTAGGTTATAAAATCATAGTGTATATAAAAAAAAAATTCCGGTTTTGTTTTTATCATGGGCAAAAGTAACAATTTTTCATAAACGCATATAAAAATTCAATTCTTTTTTTTTTTTTAAAGGGTTTTTTTATTTCTTATTTTGTACCTTTCCAGTTTATTTTACTAGAAGGTCCTTAACCTCCTGTTATACATGACGATGACGATTCAAGATTATATATTATAGTATATAATGTTGATTATATTCCAGAAGGAAGACAAAGAAAACATTTTTTTGTTATCGTTATTTACCATGCCATACCCTAATAATATTTTGTAGAATTATGTATAGAGAGCTATAGGTACGTTAATGTCCATATTTTATTTTCTATATTTACAGTCCTCATGATGATTATTATAATCACAATATGTATATGTACTAATAATATAAATGCAAGTCTGTTAAATTTTACAACAGAGCGTATACAAAACTAAAACTATTAATAGTGGACACTACAAAATTCTATGAAACACACCCTTTATTAATATATTTCTTTTAATTTCAAATTATATAAAATATATAAATATTATTTATATGTTTATTATATGATTATAAAGAGTGACGTATAGCCTTTTACATAAATATGTTAAATGCAACATCGCATATTTTGTTGTTGCTGTATACTATATATACTACACGACTAACCATTAAAATCTTTCTAATAAAAACTTGTTTTATCATAAGAAAAGATCCGATGAATCGTAAGAAATTAAATATAAAATACACACTTCTTATAAGAATGAAAAGAAAATCGAAAGGAAACTGAAAATCACATTTTAGATATTCTCTCACCACCACCCCCTGTACTGTTTTTGACGTACATATCTATAAAGTTTGAAATGCAATCGCGCATTACTACAGGTAATAATAATAATAGAACAAAGACGAATTCTTTTCTACCTGCCTTGCAATACTATATACAAACAAAAATATTAATGATCATTACTAGAGTGTATAGTATATTTAGTAGAGGTATAGTACATTAAGTATAATTTTTTCTTATTCAACAATTTTATAATAAATTTGAAAATTAACAAAGTTGTTGAATTGAATAAAATTTTATTAAAATTGTATAAAAATGATAATATTTATATTTATTTTTTCTATAGTATGCACGATCATTTTGTTGCTGGCTTTTTGTTTGATTGTGGTATACATATATTCAATTTTATTTATTTTTAAATCTACGGGTTGTTAGTTATTTTTATTAAGCTATAATTTTACTAGAGATCTGTAGATGAAAATATTGAACTTTGAACAAAATAATTGTAGAAACAAAGCAGTTGAGGAAGGGAAGGGAATATAGTAATTATGAAATTTAAATTATATAGTTTGTAATTTTCTTATTATGATAGATAAAATATGTAACCAATATATTTCAGTTAATAATATTTGTGGTAGCTGTTAATAATATTTGTAGTAGCAACAATTGATAAATTAGATTGATATGTTTATGCTTGAAAAAATTGAGGAGCAATGCAAAATTCCAGATTAATGAAACAAATATTAGAAATCTTGTAGGATTTAAGCTAATTACAACAATTGTTCATAAGAAATTTAGAAATATGTAGATTGTTACAATATAAAAGATATAGCAATAAATATAGTCATGCAATGTAAGGTTTAAATAAATTCTGTAAATTTCCATTTACATATGTAATACTTTATTATAGAATTGCATTCCGATCTCGTTTTCTGAAGGTAATATCTAAAAATATGCTGACAATAATTGAAAAATGTCTTATCAACAAAAAATTGTGAAATATTAATTTTATGACTAATCGATAATTTTATAAATTTCGGCTTAGTCCTTTCTGCACTTTAAAATGTCCTAAATTTCAAGAATCTATTTACTTTTTTCGAAAATTAAATTACTTTAGTTTACAAAAGGATTTTTAAACTATCAATTCAGATGTATAGAAGTTCTATAAACGTATCATCATTATTCTCTTCTATTATTATAGCTCTATTAGGCTCACCCGGACACCAATCAAAAATTTACAATAACAAAAAGATATAGACTGTATTATATTTTATAGTCGTTCCTACCGCCGACGCGGCCACAATTTTTGTACAAATTTTGATCTTTTATTTTATTCTTAAATAAAAACCAAGAAAAAAAAACCATAAAATTTGAATAGCAATTTGTTTTTTTTTAATATTTATAATTTTTTGATATTTTGTTTCTATACTAAAAAAAAAAAAATATGAAAAAAAATTCAGTTCCCTCTGCTCCAAAACAGATTCCCCCTATTTTTTTTGTTTACATATTAATTTAAAAAAAAAACACTTTAGTTTAAATTATATTTTATTTTACCCCCCATATTAGCATAGGTTACTAAAATTTGTAAAATTATTTCTAAACATTTACAAAAAAAAAGAAGAAAATCTATTTCTAAATTTGCTTGTATATTTATTTTGTACCTATAAATAATAAAAATTATAACCAATTGAAATTTTTCTCATTTCTAGAATTCAATTTTGTGAAAATACATTATATATAATGATCGTTTTGTTTTCTTATATATTTTTCGGGATCACTAAAAATAATATTGTAAGTGATTTGTAAAATTTCAAAAAAAAAGGAAAGAAAAAGAAAGACTTTTTGGCATTAGTCCGTCGTCGTCGTCGTCTTTGCTACCGCCGCCATGTGCGATTGCTTTAAAAACTATACACAATTATATTTTTAGAAACCAAAATATAATATTAATAATAAATGAAAACAACAAACGACGATCTGGCCGTTCAAAAAAACATAAAAATTATTAATAATTTTCATTTTATCCCCATACTAAATCCTAAAATAAATATTTTTGTTCTAATTTATTCTAATTTATTTTTATAATTTCATAGTAAAGACATCAGAAAATCTACACTATTAAAAGCACTTTTCTCATTTGAAAATTTTTATTTGAAATTTAAAAGAAAGAATCATTGCACTTTTATATGTATGTAGATCTTTTTCTCAATGGTTCAAACAGATCGATTGAGGGCCTACAGCATACACATAATATTATATTAAAATTTAAGGGTTAAAATCAGGACCTAATAGTTCAGTAGAACCACCACCGTCACTCTGAAACACTTTTTTCGTTTTTCATAAGATCGTTAATTTGTATCATGTCCAACTATTTTCTGTCCTATTTTTAAATTAGCATAAATATATATTTTACCTACATTTTTTTTTGCTTAAAACTTTTCGATTAGTTTCTTAAAATAATTTTCGATTCAGGACCTTCATTCAAATTTTAATCCAACAACAACAAAAAAAGCTACTTTTGTTTAAAGAATCTTTTTTTAATGTCGACGACTGGCTGGCAGCTGTCTTTAAAAAAGAAGAAAAAAACAAGATCTTCTTTTTGTTTTTGTATTCCAAGAAATCTCCAATTGGAATTTTCGAATTTTGAATATAAAACAAAAATCCGAAAAAAATTACACACACCACAAAATTTTATGATATTTTTTTTTATTTATATTTTTTTGAAAAAAAAAAAAAAAAACACAAAAATCTGATATGTAATTAAACCCGAAATCACTTTGTAAAAAGAAGATTAATTAAATTTTCACCATAAATTATTTTTAAATAAAATTTAAATTTTTTTTTTATCAGTTAAAAAAAACTAAAAACACTTTGTTTTTTATTTTAAATTAAATTACAACCGCCAATTCTAAAAATTATTAGTAAATAAATTTGATATGCCGGAAACAGACATGTCCGTGCTCTTTAATAACCGCCAAACAACTGACAGCAAAAAAATTTCTGTTTAAAAATCTGACAGTAAAAACAAAATTTTCAAAAAGAAACACACACACTGTAAAAAAAATATTAATTTTAAATGGATTTGTGATTGTGTACTGCGCTGTTTAATAAAAATAAAATATCTGTAAGATACATTTATTCGTTAAGTTTATAAATTGATTCGTTAAATTATATTCATTCATAAATATTAAGCTTTTTTTAGGAACGAGTTCGAGTAGATTTGAATTCGTATTAAATATTTAATTTTTTTAGTGGTTTTGTTTTATTTATATTGAAATTAAGTTATGAAGATAGTTCATAAAGCCCGGCGCACAAATTAGGTCTTTAATCGATAGTGTTAACTTTAACTTTTCTGAACGCTAGCGGAAAAAGTCAGACTTTGTACAATTGTAGCTTACATTTTTTTTCATATTTGTCAATTTTTCATAATTTTTATGTGATTTTCCACAAGTTTTTGCCTCCCAGTGTTAAAATTAATTTTTCACCAAGTTTTTGCCTCCCATATTAAAATTGTCTAGCGCTGGCATAAATTTTTCAACATTGTTGAAAGGTAGTGCTTGCGTTTTTTTTCGACTAGCGTTCACTGCTGGTATTGTGTTCGCTTACATTGATTTCTATATGTTGAAACTTTTTCAAGTTAACACTACGGATTAAAGTCCCAATTGTTCGCCGGCATTAAAGTAGTTAACATTTTCATAAATTATACATGTACAATCTTTATCCAGTAAAATGTATCAACAAATTAGGCGTATGCAATTTTCAGTACATGCTTTATTCTTATAGGACCACATAAGTAAATAAGTAAAATCTTTCAATAATATGGCCTCATTTATTCATCATTCAAATTCTTAATTAACCCCTGGTCTTGGCTTATGTCAAGCAAATTATTAAATTTATCCTTTTCTTGTAACTTTCCAATCCTACATAATAATTCCTTTAAACAGAGAGGTAAAATAGAGTAGAGTAGTTCACATTCAGAATTACTACAGTGCAATATTACTAAAAACTACATATTGAAATATTTATAATTAGAATGGATAAATATCACCCTAAAGCTTTTTTAACCTATTGGTCATTACGACTGTCTAGCTCTAGTTAATCAGTTAAATGCTAATTTCCATATCGTGCTATTCTAAAGAAATATTTTTAATTTCATTGCAATATTATTTCACTGGACTCGTCAATTATATGGTGTTCCATAGCAAAATTTAACGAACTTTTTCATTTCTGCATAAGAAAAATAGAAAGAAATTTTAAATATAAAAAAAACCATTTAAATATTTTTGGCCATGTGCTTTTAACGTAAACAAAAGCCCATGTGCTTTTTTCACCTGTTATATTTTTTTTTCTCTATGTTTATGAACAAAGTACTTACTTTTTAAATTACTGTCGGTTTTTTTATCAGTACAAAGCAGACAATGAAACAGTTTTGCTTCAATTGAAAATATTATTTCACATCGGTCTTTGTCTAGTTTTTAATTTTAATGATAAAAAGTTTGTGTAGCATTTACTGTATACTACTGTATTTTGTTGTTGTATAAATGATAAATCAAAATGTATAATCATTAATGTTTTATAACTGCAAGGTAAATAGACACACTTTACTAATTAATATAATAATGAGTTGTTACACACGCTTTTTAATTATCTTTTTGAATAAAATGAATAAATTATGGGATTGTTTCATACTAGGACAATTTTTGTTATATATGTACAGCAATATTATTTCTACAAATATTTTAAGGATATGAAAATTTGTACACCATTAAGAGTCATTTTTATTGTATGTACTTAGTAAAAGGACTTCCTGTTAATTCATTTATTTATATGAAAAAATTTCAAATAAAACTTCAATTTTCTTTTTTATGAAATTTTTCAAAAGTTTTCCATTAAAAATACTTATATACCACAAAAGGACGAAAAATTAAAAAAAAGTATACACACTTAAATTATTTAAAAGATTTTTTTTTTCATTCAGATTGCATTTTACCTCAAAGCTCTTGAAGTTTTTCTTTTTACTTTTTTGTAAAAAGGAAAAATAACAATTTGAAATAAATAATGCTATAACAAGAGGACAATGAGCTTACCCCAAAGATACTTAATATTAAAGTTTGCTCATCGTTCTTCTATATTTAGAAGAAAAATAAAGAGATTTTTCACGTTGTTTTTCTTTTATTTTATAGCTAGTCTCGTATACAATTTAAAATTGGTTTTTATGAGTCCATCGCCTTGAATGTTGTATAATTACTGAAAGGATGTTTTTGAAATGTATTTTCTTTTTAATAGAAAAGAAACATAAAAAACTTTCAATTTATTTACCTTTAAAAAAGGATGTGGATGGTTGTAACCTTGTAACTGAAAAGTGAAATAATAAGAAAACGAAAAATTACATTGAAAAAATGATGATAATTAGAAATATTGAAAATTCTTAAGTGCACTAAAATTTTCTGAAAAAATGAAGAGCCTTAAGATTTTTATTCAAATTAATTTTTAAATATTTAAAAAACAAAATATTATAAATTAAATTATACTAATGAAAATTTATTTCGAATTAATAAGTTGACCGTGAGGCAATCTCGTATTTTCTCTTATGAATCTTGCCACTTGCCATGTCTATCCTTAAATTCGGTTCAGCAGATCAGATGACTAGGTCAATTTTAGTCTTTTCAATAGCAAAATTAAAATAAAAGAATCGTGGGGAATTTCTCTGATGAATTTACTATTCCCAGTCTTTCATCAATCAAACTTTGGTCTTTTAGAGAATTGTAACTATAAACTAAAGAAACTACTTCATTAGCTATTTATATATTCCTTTAACTATTGGGTATAAAACTCTGATAATATTAATAATTGAAAATACTATTCTTATTGAAAAATCATCCTCTTTCAGACACTTGAAACTTTTTTTTATATATTTTTCTGATTCTTTAAATATTATATTTCTATGACAATAATAAAAATTTCAAATGATTTTTCTTTATTCAATATCAAATATTCAAATGTTATTTAATATACGAGCCCAAACCATAAAAAATTGGTACGGTCAAGTATTTTTCACATATTAAGTTTTGCTTTACAATTTTAGAAATAAAGAAAAACATTTTTTAAGTTATGTATAATTTTTTTCAATTTGTGATTCATTAACTTACAAAAATTATAAAATTAGTTGTTAAAATTACCGGTAGTAAAAAAAATATATTCAATTAAAAGTAGATATGATAATTTTTCTTTACGAAAAAAAATTTCCATAAATAATTGGTACGGCAATTAAAACCATAATTAATATTGGGTTCCGTCACTTTTTTCTTTTAAACCCGTATTGATTCGACTTGATAAGGTAGCTACAAGCTTTTGGCACTCTTCTGGAGTTATAATATCCCATATCTCTTGAATTTTCAGCTTTAAATCGTTGATATTTCATTTCTCACCCGACATTTCATTATTGCCCATACTGATTCGATGGGATTCATATCTGGACTAATCTAAATGGCTAATAAATGGCTAATCTAAAACATTTGTTTTACAATTCATCCAATTTTTAGTTACTTTCGCTGTACGGCATGAAGCAAAACTTAATATGTGAAAAATACCTGACCGTACCAATTTTTTATGGTTTGGGCTCGTATATATGAAAAGAAAAATTCTCAATTCTATCAAAAAAAAAAAGATTATAAATATTTCATCCTAAATAAATATTATTTTTCTCTTCTCCCCAAAAATTTTATATATAGCTTTCAAATTCCAAAGCCATTTTTGAATGCTTAACAACAATAATTGTAATTTAAATTTTTCATCTGTTTTTTCTGAAAGGTAGTAACACAAAAAAAGGTATACTACTATCAAGTTTATTTTAAAACTCATTAGTATAGTAGTATATATTTTATATTTTGTATTTGTTTAAAAGTTTTTTATAAAAGGATTTATAAAAAGGAATAAATTAATTCATTTTATAATAAATAAAGATGTTTAGAGTTACTTTTAAAATATTTCTTCAAATCATTTTGGTGTTAATAAATTTTATATTATTAGTAAAAATGACATTGTCATTCCTTGTCTTTCATGTTTTAAAGTCAATTAAATAGACAATTTAAATAAATCTTATTCAATTATAAAAAAAAACTCTCGTCCTTTATGGTAAAACTATTATATACCAAGGATATCCTTTTTATTATATAAGTATTTTTGGTTGTTATAAATTTCTAAAGAAATAATTTAATATTTTTAAAACTATACAAAAATTATGAAAGGTAAAAGTTTTAATTACTATTTTCATTAGCTTTTGAATCATTTCCAGGACAAATTGATTTTTTTACAATTCAATGCAATCTTTTTTACAAAATATCTACGAACTCTGGGATATAGGTGAATTTAATTTGGAAAATGACAAATTTGATTTGTAGAAAGACCAATTTAAATTTGAAAAATACAAATTTGAATTATATAAAAATGATGCTATGGTTTATGTAACTATAAATATATGAGAAAACTTAGTGTGAAGACTGTTTCCAATGAATATTTAAACGAATTGGACGGTACTGGAGAAAGATAAGTCTAATTTCTAAAAAAATATTACGAGTAAATCGGAAATAGCTAATTATTATAATTAATTTTAATTATCAATTTTCGTTATATTTTAAAATATAATTAAAATGCTATAGCAATAAAAATATTAAATTATTTAATCACAAAAAAAATATTTAATATGTATTTAAATTTATATTAATCCCACCACTCAAAGAAAAATGTAAAATTTCATTTAAATATTTGAAAATTATAAATACCGTATATAATTTTCTAAAAAAAACCATCAAAAATAATTATTTTGGATAACGATTAACCTACGGGTAAATATTTAATATAAGTAGAATCATAATAATTATAATATTTTTTCTCTTTCATCTTCTTTTCACCGAAAATTAATCTTTTTAATAAATTTTCTTTTTAACGTTATCTTATAAAAGGTTTATAAACTGATTAAATATTTACATTATAATGTAATATAAGTCTTAAATATGAAAATATTAACTATATATACTATAGGTAAGAGATTGGTATACATTCGTTGCCGTTTTAATAATATTTCTTATATTTATATAGACAAAATTATGAACGTGAAATATGAAAAATGTAATTAAAATTTTTTTTATAATATTCTCGACAACCAGAAGATATAGTCAATCAGTTGATGTTTATATCCGTTGTCAGGATATTTACCAATAAAGTCTTTCATCATTAGAACTTAATTATGAGATTTAAATAAATTAAGTAAGTTTTTTAAGATAATGAAATTATTATTTATTTAATAAAAAATTTTAGAAACAAAAATTTTCTTTTGTACTTTTTATTTTAGAAATGTATTATTTTTGGTAGTTTTTTTCCTAAAGTATATGAAAATTATAAACTATAAGAAATTGAATATAATATTTTGCATGTTGAAAATTTGAAAGAATTTCGGAGTATATAGGAAATATATATTATAATATTAAAATGTTAAATTAGTCATAACTAATTTTCTATTTGAATATATACCAATCAAATTTAATAATAAATTTGAAATATCCTGAAACAATTTGAATATAAAAAATATTTTTACTATTGTAAAAGTTAAGAAGAAAATTACGCGAACTTCAGAAATAAAATCTCTTGCGAAAGGTAAATTTAGTTACATTTACCGGATTCAATAATACCATTTTTATTTGTAAATACATCACGATTTTAAACTTATCAAACCCTTAAATAGTATTGTTTACATTTTTCCGATACTGATACTGATACTGTAACAGATTTCTAAATTTAAAGTATTAAATATGCAGAGGATTTATTCAAAAGGACCAAAAGATAAGCATTTGTAATTAATTATTTCCTTTTTTATTCAATGGGAAGGAAATAATTTTAAAAAATTAATAGAAAATTATGCAGGTATTAAAATGTGATTTTCATATTAAATAATGGTTATTTTGCAAATGATATAACACTAAATTTTATTTAAAACTTCAGGTAATATAGCAATTTAAAATCAAACTGTGTTTAATACATTTATTTTATTTCCAATTATTTAGATTTAAAAAAAAATAAGGAAGAAAGAAACCAAATATAAATTGTTTATACTAGAATGAAAAAAGGACATTTTGTATTCTATAAACTTATTTAATATTCAATAGTCGTAATCACCATTAGACACGCGTTTCTGTATATTTGTGGATTCGGTAAATAAACGCAATTTTTAGTAATTGAATAATATATTCTAAGTGAACTTTTACACGTTCAACAATTTCTTTTAATATTCCTTCCATTCCTTTTTATTTCAAAAGAGTGAGATTAAAAATAAAAATGTTCCTGTATCTGTCGTTTGCTTAAGTTAGAAAGTTATGACAAGAAAATATTGATCGTGTAAAAGTCTATTTATAATAAAAATGTTTTTTGTATATTTTCAGAATTGCTGTATATTAAAGATTTTTAAATTATAAATTTCTATGAGAAATATCTGTGTTCAACTTCAGAATTTAAATTATTTTCACTTTATACATTTTTAACAAAATTACCAATTTTTAAATTAGAAAAAAACTATTCAATATTTTAAATAGTGTATTAAGATTAAATTTATATAATGAAAATTTTCATTGAAAATTTAAGGAATTAAACCAGCAAACAGGTTATATGAAATTCATTTGAAAATTTTCCATCCAATCATTTCGTTACCATTATATGAGTTTACATTTAAATCGTAGATTTCTAGTTCCAAAACATAAGCGAAACTATTAATAATTTCCTGAATTTAACTACCTTAAATTTGTTTATGATTATGTTAAATAGGTTCAGTTTTAAATTATAAAACTCTGTATGCGCAGGTAAGGAAAAATAAAATAGATTTCTGGAAATCTATTCACTTGAAAATTTTATTGATTATATTCTACTAGATTTCAAGGATGAATAACATAGTTTTTAAGCTTATAAAATAAAAATATATCATTTTGGAAGTCCATATGTGTTTAAGGATATCAAATACTTTCTTTTTTTTTTATAACATAATAGAATTTTGTAATTTGTGTAATATAAAGGAATTTATTTCTGTGTTGTATAATCGTTTTAAATAAATTTAAAAAAAATACATTTAAAATAATGAAATATTTTTCTTTATTCAACATGGTTTAATACGAAAAATATGTATGTTTTTCTTTCTTGCTTTTTACTAAACTTATTTTCTAACATTTCCTATACAATCAATTACATTTTTTTTTCTTCTTTTTACAAAAAACGAAGTAAAAAAGAAACATTATATAACAATTGATTTTCTTTTTGGCTATTTTGTGGATTTCCAACTATTATATTTATGTATATAATTTCTTTAAATAAATTCACAACCAATACCAAATTGAAAACCTTTACAAATTCGGTCACCTTTTTCTTTATTTATTGGTATACAATAATTAATTTCAATTCGAGCACGATCTGCAAATTTATATGCAATACCAATACCAGCAGCACTTTTCATAAAATCTGTTGTAAATGAATTAAAACCACCAACATTATAGAATAAATGTGTACGGAAATTATTACTAAATCGGCCTAAATTACTACTATATGGTAATGGTGCCCATAAATGCATACCAATTGACCAATATGAATGAGCACCAGCTGTATAACCATCAACTTGTGGACCAGCACCACCATAATGAAAACCACGTAATGACATTGGACCACCAAAATAAAATAAACTACTAATTGGTACTTCAGCTGATTTTTTATCAACTTGTAATATACCAAAACGTGAACAAATTTGTGCTGATAAACCACTAAATAATGGTATATTTATTTCAGCATGTGTATTATTCATCATATAACCAATATTACCACCAAAACCAGAAAATTCATTTGTTGTTTTAATATATGAACCATATGTTGGAAAAACTGTACTATCACGTTTATCATATGCAAGTATATAACGTACTAATGATGCCATTCGTGGACCACAATTTT